>CM055095.1:235111-366306 GCA_029204225.1 Diphasiastrum complanatum | reverse complement strand
CATATAAACCATTATCACGATGATGTATCATGTTTGAATATCACACACACGTGCCGCTAGATGTACCAAACCAACATAGTCAAGTCCTCAAGTTTATGAAAAATGGCTAGAAAGAAATCTTCACTTGGCAAACTGTAGCTTCATTGCATTAGAGTGGTCCTTCCTGCATGTCGGCAAAGGTTGGTTGCAAAAAAATAGAAAGTTATCAAAATCTGATAACAATTTTGCCTTCTTTTATATCCAAAATGCAGAAAATGAGCGATTTTTTATTTTTCTTTAATTTTTGGATTCAAACTGGATTTTAGCAATGACGTACTATCTCCCCTTTCTTGTCGATCAATCTCAAGTGATTACAAGCAAGAAATCCACTCAAATCATAAAATTCACCAAAATCTAACTCTAAAAGTGCAAATCTATCTCTATCATGCAAAAACCACAATGCCTAAATGCAAGCTAACATCCATCCAAGCATCATAACATGTTGAAAATGAAAATAATGGCATTACTCCCCGACAACGGTGCAAAAACTCGGAGCTGAAGTGTCTGTGTGCCTAAGAGACAGACTTACATTTTGAGGAGAAGAATCCAACTCACATTCTAACAAAATATGGCAACTATTTTCAGTTGGCCTTCAATTATAGAAATGTAAATATAAAACTTTAATCTGTCTTTTCCTTTTGTCATGTTTTGTATTCATTATCCATATGAGTTCAAACTCAAAGGGTTGTTGAATGAAAAATTAACTATTTTAAAAATTAAATTTGTCTTTGTTGCAAATTTTAGTTATTTTTTTCTTAAAAAAAAATCTAAATCAAGTTTTGTATCACTTAAACTGATTGATATTGGATAATACCTAGGTATGGAGTCTTATTTAATTTTACATTTTGCAATATTTATCTAAATACTAAAAATCGTAATACTAAATTGCAAACAAGCTTTCAGAAAAAATACTGAAATATGATGTAGCCCTTGGGTTGTGAAGATTATTGCAAAAATTAGCTTGATAATTTTACATTTTCATGTACATATGACAATCACACATGTGTGGAGCATGTTCCCACATGTGAATGGTAGGCTTTAGTTGCATTATGTTCAATTATGTCATAAAATAGCTTGTTTCTTGAAACAATGTGAAAGTAGAGAGGAAAGTTATCATTTAGTAGCATGCCAAAGTGTCAAAATGAGGCTGGACCTCAAGTCTCCTCATGACTTATACAAATATAATGAGGTTGGACCTCAAGTCTCTTCATGAATTATACAAATCAAATGCATGATTAGGCATAGGTATTTGGGTCCTGACCTCTAGTTCTATCACAGGTCAAAACACTTCCTATTTTGTAGGGATGCAAAAAGTGAAGTGGTGCACATCTCATTTCATTGGTCTATAAGTTCCAAAACACATTTAAAGGTTCATGTAGAGGGCCCCGAATCATATTTCAAGAGTCCATGGCGTGCTAATTAGTGTAGGAACTCGAGCTACCATTATATATGATGATAGCTCCTTTTGTAACATATATAGAGCTTTTTATGAGAGAAATTGTTTTAGTAATTGAGGTCAATTTTGCTTTATAGTAGTAAAACCCGAGAAAAGATGTAATGTAATATTTAAAAATTGTGACGTGAAAAAGGATAAAAATAAGGTAAGTATTTTCCAAGCTAGATGTCATCATGAGGTTGGTGGACCTACATCCACCACCTTTTTGTACATATTAAAAGATTTGGTTGATTGATAGATCCAATAATATCCGAGAGTCTTTGGAAATGGTTCTTGGTGATCTTGGTGGTCTCAAAAGAAACATAAGCTGTGTCTTATTAGAATATAGCATGTTCCTCGAATATAGCACTACTTGTTAATTTGGAAGGACTAAACACAACACAACCTGCCCGCAGATTATTCATTTGGGTTAGTCAGAACCGCCTGTTATTATTGTTGGTTATTATTTGGGAGACGAAGACACAACGACACAACACGAACCGGCAACCGGCCTGTCATTGCTTTATCCGGGGGAGCCTGTCACTTGTTTTTTGTGAATTTCGGAGGGTTAAACTTTGATAAATTTCAAGTAGTAGACCCTGCGAGCTTCTCCAGTACTCACATGCACGCACTCACTCGACTCAAGTGCAACAATACCTGGCATCTATCCGGTTTACGAATTTGATCACCGGCTTCTGTAACTAAGCTGTAAGTAGGTCGAGGTTGCGTAGCTTCAGAAGATCAATATTCGATAACTACTAGTAATGTCAACTTTCAAGCCAATTGATCTGTCAGGCCTGAATGATGATTTAGAGGCGTCTAATTCCATCAGGGCTCAGATTGCTGAAGCCAAGACAAAGAATGGCTTCTTCCAAGTTATCATCACGGCGTGCCAGTGGAGACACGGAGAAGCTGAGAGAAGTGAGCCACAAGTTCTTTGATCTGAGCGAGGAAGAAAAGCTTGCATGTCATCGAAAGCCAGAGGTAGGAGGTCTGGGCTATGGCAGACATATGACCTGTACTGATTCTGAGTTCCAGCACTGCGTGAAGTTGTGGAAATTCCAAACTCTCCGACACTGTCCGGAGGGAGTACGAATACTGGGCCACAGCAGCCAGCTGATTTTAGGAGAGGCCGTGGAAAAGTACACAGCAGCAGTGCTGGATCTAGCTCATAGGCTGCTGGCTGTCATCTCTGAGAATCTCGAGCTGAAACCCGCGTACCTGAGGGATGCTTTGTGGGTATCCAAACCATACAGCAGACCATAACATCCAGTTTTATCCGCCCTGCCCAGAACCAGAAAAAAACTCTCGGCATGCAGCCACACTCTGATATTGGAGGCATCACCATTGTGTGCAAGAGCAGAGGGATTGCCAAGTGTTTGACGAATTAAACGATACAGTGGGAGCTGGTGCCACTGGAACTCATCCTCCAGCTACACCCTATGTTGCATACCTGACATATCGGATGGCTCTCCTCGAAAGTGCCTGAATATTTGCCTATCCTCGATAGCGAAGCTGATGCGAAGAGACTCGTAACTGTCCCAACCTGTATCGGAGCCCCAAAAGAAAGAGGAAGAGATAGATATAAAGGTCTAACAGGAAGTCCCACACCTCTGGCGCATGCGTAAGATATGGCGCTATAAAAGGTAAGCTTGACCCTGCCGTGATCCAGGGCCGATCCCATACTATGTGACAATATCTACGATACAAACTGCTGGTCTTGCTGAGCTTTGGTACAACCATCAAAGGTAACTTGGATTAGTAGGCTGAGTTGTTGGTCTTTGCTTGATCATAATCATATTCAATGGAGTAGTAACCGATGGTGGTTTTTGTCTTGTTGGACAATCCTTGTAGACAATGTCCAATAACCACATTCTCGGCAAGAATGGGACAAAGTTTCAATTTGTTCGGACATTCCACAACTCTAAGGTTCTCTCCACATGCAAAGCATGCCAAGTGGGTGCTCTGGTCTATTTTCCTGGCTGTTTGTTGTTGCGCGGGAGCATAAATAACCTATTGTTCTGAAGGTCCAATCTCTTGATCGTTATTGTAATTCCATTGCTCATTACCACTATTAAGGCTCTGGTTCCCCATTAGATTCCGCATGAGTAGCTCATGGTGCTCGGGAGCTAGCAAAGCTAGTTATTCAGGAAATCCCAGTCCAAAGTTTTTGAGTCTAGTTCTTAGGATCAGGTCCCTTATAAGTAGTAGGTTCCCTATATTGAAGCTTAGCATATTTACCAGAGGTCGTACTTGTGTGCGCTATATCGATATTGTCTGTTGTAAAAAAGTTGTACTTTTGAACGACATGTTGATTGAGACGGTTACAGTGCTATTAGAAAACCCTCGATGAGAGCTTTCCAATGACATCCCAACTACACCCAACGGCACTCCAACATGACCCAATTCCGAGTTAAGGTAAAAAGTTATTTTTTAGTCAAAGTTTTGGCAGTCAATCTACTATGAGCTCAAAATATGTAGCGGGAGCACTATGAGCACTATAAGTTGAAAAGCTTCTCATCAAGGGCCCTTTGTAATGGCACTGTATCGTCTCAATCCAACCGGTCATTCAAAAGTTACATAGTTTTCGCTGTAATCATAAAAGATCTCGAGAGGTGGTACATCTGCGCACCAATCGATATTGCATGTATTGGTACTAATTTCGTTTCAACATGCGAACAACCAATTAGATAGTCATAATGAACTCCCAAATTTTTTACATGTCAATCACATGTATGATCCATTGTTGATGAATCATCTTCCCCTCTTTGGACCACTGGCTTGATAGTCCAAATGATTGGATCAACTGTGACTGCACGCTCACGATTCTCAAAAGGGATTATTCTGGTGCCCTAGTTATGAATTACTTGTGCAACTCATAACCATGGATGCCCCAATAAGACATGGTAAACATTCGGTGAGTCAAGTTAGTCCATTACTACAAAAGTAATGACAAACAAACTCCGGCATCTGACAGGTATACCTTCTACCAATACCTTAGGACGGACTGTCGTTTGATCAGCTAGCTTAATGGCAAAAGTTATAGGTTTTATCTTCGTAAGGCCCCATTTTGCGCATAGCTTTGTTGAAATCAAGTTAACTCCTAAACGTCCATGTATCACAATTGCTTCTTTACCAAACTGTCTATGTTGTATTGGCAGGGTAATGTTTTGTTGCTCACTTTTTAAGACTATTCCTACATTGAGTACTTCATTTGATTCTTCAAACTCGGCACAAAAGAGTGGCTCATGATGGACTGTTTGGCTCAATCTGAGTTAACTTTTCCGCTAATACTTCGTTTGCTTTCGACACCAACTTAAGAAATTCTCCCATTGTAATATCCATCTTGCTAGATAGAATATTCATGATCATTTCCGTTTGTGGCACTTTAGGTTATGTCATCTTGAAGGGTTCTTCATGATGGTGCAACTGAGTATTAACATCTGTTCATGGATTATGTAAATTCGAAGGCGACACAGATAAAGAATGGACTTTGGCTACTGCTTTAGCTACTTCTAATTCCTCTTCTTCTTGCAATTGTTTAAACATTGTCTCATATTTTGGTATCTCTTTTTTTCTGAGTTGAGATCGGATACACCCCTAATGTAGTAGGTATATTTGTAGTTGGTGTAGATTCAGCAGGTATTGGATTACTGGGGGTGTCCCGATACAATCAATGACATTGACCACATATCTCATAGTATTTAGGGCATGTGAAGATAAAATGGAACCTCATCCTCCACTACACCCAATGTGCATACCTGACATATCGGATGCTCTCTCGAAATGCCTGAATATTTGCCTATCTTGATAGCAAGCTGATGCGAAGAGGACTCGTAACTGTCCAACCTGTATCGGAGCCCAAAAGAAAGAGGAAGAGATAGATATAAAGGTCTAACAGGAAGTCCCACACTCTCTGCGCATGCGTAAGATATGTGCGCCATAAAAGGTAAGCTTGACCCTGCCGTGATCAGGGCGATCCCCATACTATGTGACAATATCTACGATACAACTGCTGTCTGCTGAGCTTTGGTAACAACCATCAAAGGTACACTTGGATTAGTAGGCTGAGTTGTTGGTCTTTGCTTGATCATAATCATATTCAATGGAGTAGTAACCGATGGTGTTTTTGGTCTTGTTGGACAATCCTTGTAACAATGTCCATAACCACATTCTCGGCAGAATGGGACAAATTTTCATTTGTTCGGACATTCCACAACTCTATGGTTCTCTCCACATGCAAAGCATCCAAGTGGTGCTCTGGTCTATTTTCTCGCTGTTTGTTGTTGCGCGGGAGCATAAATAACCTATTGTTCTGAAGGTCCAATCTCTTGATCGTTATTGTAATTCCATTGCTCATTACCACTATAAGGCTCTGGTTCCATTAGATTCGCAGGAGGAGCTCATGGTGCTCGTGGAGCTGGCAAAGCTAGTTATTCAGGAAATCCCAGGCCAGAGTTTTGAGTCTAGTTCTTAGGATCAGGTCCCTTATAAGTAGTAGGTTCCCTATATTGAAGCTTAGCATATCTTTGTTGGATAATCTGAGAATTGAATGAGCAAAAACTTGTTTTGAGACCCGTAGAATTGCATAGATGACAAATAGTATTCATCATTCATTGTTTCAATGTTTGACATTCATTCATGGTGTGATTTCTCGTACAAATTGAACACCAAACATTTTCTCGACTAGGAAAGGTCTTAGAAAATGGCTTGCATCTGCTACTTTTGACCAAGTTTCTCGAAATCGTTCATCATCAATTCCACAATAGCATTAATATTCATAAATGCAATACTGGTGGATGTAGTAGTGATTTGCCCCGCTGTATATGGCGACATTCCAATATTTGGTTCGTCATCAAAATCTTCATTCTCCTCTCGTATCGCATCGTCCATAGCATGTTGTAAAAAAATATACTCAATATTGCATTTCAGCTCACGTCTAATCCTTTTAGGTAGACCTGCTAAAAACCACATAATCATAGCATCGTCATTAATTAAATCGGGATCACACTCAGATTCGAGGTGTTTAATCCATTCAATATAATCTCGTACTCCCTCTCTCTTTCTCATTTTAATTTTACTTAAAAGTAGGAAAGGATCTTCCATAAATTTTCTCAGTTTAAATCTTGCGATGAGGGCTTGTTTCACAATTTCCCAATCTGCACGTTTCATTTCATCTTGGTTATAAAACCAGCCTTGTGCTGCTCTAGTTAAGGCCATAGGGAATAGCTTAAATTTATCTTCTGGAAAAACTTCGTCATAAACCTCACATGATTCAGAATAGATTTTGCGAAAATCTGACAGGATCAGATAGCCTATTATATTTTGGTATCTCTAACCGAGGTGACCTTCTAACAATAACTGGGTTAATGTCCATCGGACCTCCTCCTCCTTCAGCCATAATTACAAATCACTAGAGACAATGAGATTGGATCTAGATTTTTTAATCAATCTTATCTTTGATCAAATCTGTAAAAATTCTATCACTTGACAATAATCAGATCTGAAATGATCTTTGATCAAGCGATCGACACTATCAAATAAAAAATGTAACAGAATGTCCCAGAAATTTGACAATGGCTAGATCTGGTAGATCATAACCTAAAAATAGTACGGGCAAAAGTTTTCTAGGCGAAGATTGACTCCAGTAGCTGTTGACTCTTTCAAGAGTCATTGCAATGTTATTGCAGGAAGACATGCGGAGGAATGTTCCAGTTCCTCAGCTGATTCCAGTGCTACAGATTGAAGGGAAAAATGCCCATCCTAGGCCTTTTTCCCTTCAAATGAAGGGCATTTAAATCATGCACCCTTCAAATATCAAACTAAATAAATGAGCATTCCTTTAGTTTTAATAGAAATCTATTTTTTTGAAGGGTAGTGTTGCCCTTCAATCTGTAGCACTGGCTGATTCTCTTGTCTTGTACACCAACAGAGGCCAAACTAAGTAGAAGAAGAAGAAAGGCCAGAAGCAATCAAAGCAAGACCAGAAACCAACACAACACAAAGAACAGTCAAATCCATAGACTAAGAAGAATCTGTTTTGTAGATGCTGCAAGAGAAACAACCATGACATTCAAGACTGTCGGATACTACAAGCAAAGAACAACAACAAGGGATAGTCAAATCAAGTGGCCAACGTAGCTATAGATGCTCCATAGCCTAGTCAAAAAAATGGATCATGATGTCTTCATGGACCAGTCACCAAGGACGACAGTTCTTGGTTCCTAGATTCCAACGCCACTAAGCATATCACCAACCTCATTGGATGTTTCGAGTCCTATACACCCTATAGTACCACCAAATACATTCACCTTGGCAATAATATCACACAAGCTATTAAAGGTGAAGGTATTGTAGGATTAAGCTTTGCAAATGATCAGTCTAAGCTACTTTCTAAAGTCCTATATGTATCCAATTTGTCTACTGCTCTTTGTAAGCAGAATCGTAGATCTAGGACATGAAGTAGAATTTGAATGTGAGCAATGCAAAGTAGTTGATAAGACAAACAAGATCCTAGCACTCGGAAAGAGGCATGGATACTTGTATAGATTAAGTCATTGCTTTTTTGCCTCTAGTCAAGCATTCAGTACTTCCATTCAAGCAAATAAAAGTTTACTTTGGCATTATAGACTTGGTCACTTGAATCATGCTTCTGTACAACAAATGTCTAAATATTCTATTGTTCTTGATCTAGACTATCTTGATAATAAAGTTGAGTTACCTGTCTGTCAAGACTGTTTAGTTGGTAAACTAACTAGGAAACCATTTAGATCAAGCCGTCAACATACTGCTAGAGATTGTTAGATGTTGTATATACAGACATTTGTCGCCCAATGGAGAATCCTTCTTTGAAGGATGCAGAGTATTTAATAAGTTTTATTGATGAATTCTTCAGAAGAAGTACGGTGTACTTTATCAAGAAGAAATCAAAATCTTTCAATTGCTTCAGAATCTTCAAGGAGCGTGCAGAAAAAGAAACTAGAAGAACGATCAAAGCCTTGAGGTCTAACAATGGTGGAGAGTACATCTCCACCGAATTTAAGGAGTACTACCAAAGCCAAGGCATTGAGCAGCAATTTATCACTCCTTATTCTCCTCAGTCCAATGCCTTGGCCGAGAGGAAGAATCATACCCTGGTTGAATTAGCTAAATGTATGTTGTTGGCGCGTGCATCATTGCCCAAGAGATTATGGGCCGAAGCTATCTCCACTGCATCTTACGTCCAGAACAGATGTTCAACCAAGGCCCTTTCAGATGTGTGGACAGGCTCTAGCCTTCTGTGAAGAATCTAAGAGTGTTCGGATGCATCGCCTACGTGCAAATCCTGAAAGACACAAGGAAGAAATTCGACTTCCAAGGTCTCAAGACCATCATGATTGGATACACTTCATCTGATAACACTTACAAGTTGTATGACCCCAATACCCAGCATATTTTGTTCAACCGGGACACAATCTCTATCAAGGATCAGGTCATTGACATCAAAGGCAAGGGCATTGTTCCAGGAGAATCTTCAACATCTACATTGACACACCAATTTGAGCTTCAAGCTCAAGCATGTCCATCGTCGATCCATTATATGACAACAAATTGGATAAAGATGATGATGCTACCCAACAACAAGTCCCAAGAATGGCTCATCAATCAGTTCCTCCAAGAAGATGAAGCCGAGTGCGCACACAGCCCACAAAGTATACTCTTGAGTCTGCTTGTATTTTGATACAGGAACCGACAACAGTAGAAGAGGAACTCAGCCAACCAGACTCTGATCTCTAGAGAGAAGCCATGGACAAAGAAAATATTCCTCTCTAATTGCTCACTTCTCTCTTGGCATTCAAATCCACTAAGACAGAGCAAGATGACTGATTTATATTACTCGACAAAGGTATCTTCACAATGTCCCTAACAGATATAATCTGATGAACGATAACTACCATGGACTAGTGCATCTGCTATGGAGAAGTCAACAATGACAATCTTCATCAGCTCAGTGGATATTCTGATGCAAGATGGGGAGGAGATGTAGACAATTGTAAGTCCACATCTGGAGGAACAGTCGTAAGCAAACCTCTATCGCTCTTTCATCTACAGAATCAGAATACATTGCTGCTTCTCAATCTATTAAAAAAGCATTTTGGTTGAGAAATTTACTATCTTGAATCAGTATCAAATTTTTGTGATAATCAGAGTGTTATTGCCTTATCGGCCCAACCCTAGATTTCACTCTAGGAGTAAGCACATTGAGATCCAATATCACTATATTACGGGTAAGGTTCTCAACAAGAAGGTAAGCTTAACATACTATAGAACGCAGAACATGGTTGCAGATATATTTACAAAGGCATTAAGCGTTAATGCACACAACAAGTTTTGTGCATTGCTTAGTCTAAAGATCAAGGCATTCACAGATCCAGATTAAGGAGGGGTGTTGGATTTATTTTCTCTACTCTCCTAAATCCTATGTTAATCTACCTCCATTCATGCTGCTGCTTTTTACTTTTGTCCCACAATCTGCATATGTACACGTAAAATAAGACAAGCGAAAAAGGTGACAATTGCAACAGTCTGCATTTCTACTCACAATTTATAACAGGCAAAAAATGTGACAGTTGCACAGCTTGCATATTTACAAGTAAACTTGAATGGGCGAAAAATGCGACACTGCATATTACACGCATTTTATGATAGGCGAAAAAGACGACAGTTGCAACAGTCTGCATTTTTTCTCACAATTTATGACAAGCAAAAATGCGACAGTTGCATAGCCTGCATATTTACAAGTGAACTTGAACAAGTGAAAAATGCGACAGTGCATTTTTACACGCATTTTATGATAGGTGAGGTAAGGACAAGGCCAAAGGCCAAAGGGTGTCACAATTTTCGCATTTTCACCTACGTTATTTTTAGCGAAGCCCGACGTCGTAGCCTCTTCATGCTCGTTCTATGCACTGTGCGATCAGATTTGACAACAACAACAGCCACCCATGATCTCCTACAAATGACACAACCACTTTTGTACCTTCTTCATCTGCACCTGTAAAATTTATATATATAGTGAATACCATCTTGGTATTCAGAGATAAGCCGAACAGAAGCTGAAATAAACAAGCGACACAGGCAAGCTTGATTTTCATAACAAGTGAGACAGACATTGTAGATGCTTTCACGCATTGATTCCTTCTTTCAGACAGATTGTCAATAATAGGTTCATAACCTTTATAGATTGTAGTTAGCTTTGTGAGTATACGGTTTTGCTCGCTATTGCCTTGTGCTCACTTTTATTATTGACTTGTATATTTTGTTATACTTAATCTGATTACAACTCTGTCTCTTGGCAAAAGGCCGTATACTGTCCCTTATAAGGACATTCTGCAATTTGATGGCCTTCACCGCATCCATAGCAGCCATAGATCCCACCTCCTTGATGTTGGGGCTGTGTAGCGTAGGTCGCATAGTATTCCTTGATTGTTGGATCGACAAATCCAAATTCCGGACCATACCATTGCTGCTGGTCAAATTGGGGTGGTGGTTCTTGCTCTGCTACGGTCAGATTTACATGAGCCACTTGATTGTTAACTGGCCCTAGTGGTGGTGCAGATAGTGCCATGCACTGCTGATTCATTGATGTTCCATAGCGAGGTGCCGCATTCGGTGCCCTGATGATATGGATAAGAAGTTTGGTACTGGTTCTTGCTCTGCTGCGATCAGATTTACATGAGCCACTTGATTGTTAGCTGGCCTTGGTGGTGGTGTAAGTGGTACCATGCGCTGCTAATTCATTGGTATTCCATAGCGAGGTGTCGTAAGAGGTTTCGTACTGGTTTATCTTTTGTTGCATGATCTTGGGGTTGGATGGACAAAATGTCATTTTGTGCGATGAAGCATTGCATAGGTGGCAGTACCGTTGTGTCAGTTGAGGTTCTGCTTCAACACTGGACACTCATTTGCTGTATAGTTTTGCTTGCAAACAGGACACCATATGTTCTCTCATCGGGGATATTGCAGCTGGTTTTATTCCAGTGGATTTGGTGTTGGTGCTACAGCTCCCTGCAAGGCCTTCAGTTTTTGATCAAACTGCACCATTAGTTGTTCCATCTGCTGCTTGTGTAACTTCGTCATTTGCTCCATCAACAAATATATTGATATATTGGATGCGTTGGATGATGATGCTACCGAGGGAGTTGGATTACGGGTGGTCAGACCAATACAACTTAATGTTGAATTGCAATGGCATGTGGATTATGTTGTGATGCAAGCTTAATGGGCTACAGTTGGGTTGACTGGGAAACTCCTTAGAAAAAAGGAGGATTTTTTAATTCTTTGGAATAAACTCAATACCGAATTCAAAGAATGTCTGAGCTGGGCTATACTCCAAGGGAAATTTTATATAAATTCCTTTGGAAGTTCTGAATGTATATAGATTGTACATTGCTATATGCTCTAGAATACATTCGTGTAAAAGAGCTATATTGTTATGATTATTCAAAAGGCTAAAAATAATTTTGGAGGCCAACCAAAATCCAATTTTTTTGTTGTTTGAGAGACTACAGGGTATTGATATATCATACCTAGATTTATGGAGTGTATATATCGATTGAGAAGCAAACTATCATCTTCATTACGAGAACATTGCTTGTAATATAAAAGCATGGAAATTACATAAAGAACATCATTGATTGATGACATATTCTTTGGAGGGCATGGGTAATTTCATCGCCAGAGTGCTCGATGCTATGTGGAGTCTCTTCTTGCAATGATGATTTGTTAGACTCAACGCCCAGCTACTGAAGGAGGTCATCCCCAGAAAACTCAAAGATGACTTTTTGGATGGAACAATATAGTTAGTCTACAATGGTACCTATTTGCAAGTTAAGCTCGAGCCTTATGGAAATTGAGTGATCGGATAATATCCAGAAGTACAAGAACTCAAATGAGCTTGACAAATTGAGCTTGATGCAATTTTATCTACTAGATTGCATAATGCACTAGAACAAAGACATTTTCTTGTATATATAATTGATTGCATACAGAATTCATTGAAGAAATATCGTGTTCTATGTGAAAGATTCAACTAGTTTCATCACATTTTGCAATATTTCCATATTTGGCATATTGAGGCCAAAACTTGTTTTAGACTTAGAGGTTGACTTTTCAAAGTTTATTAGTCTAAATTTCATTTGAATAAACACTTTTTGAAAGTGTGGGAAAGTTAGAATGCGAGTATGAGTAGATTCAATTTGAATAGTTGGGTACATTGAATCTAGACCCAAAATTAGTAGGGTTAGCATTTTGGAGGGAAAGCCAAGTGGCCAAATAGGGTTTGCACTTGTTATCTTGTGGAGAGAGCTATATTCTCTCTTCTCTATCTCATTTCATGCTTATACATGGTTCTCTTGGGTTCTACTATCCATTGGTGCACTATTTTGGTGATTGCTTGCAATTCTATGTGTAGAATGATCTATATTTGCTATTTTTGGATCCACACGTGTGAAATACAGTAGCTTGCTGGTTTTGTACAGAAATCAACAGTAATTTTTAATTTCATTCAAGTTTGATCAAGTTCTATTGGTGTTTGCATCTCATTTTGTGTTTAGATGCTGATTTTTCTACATTGGTGAGATTGGTAGTGTATTTCTCTTTCTAACCAAAGATCATTCAAGTAGATTGGATCTTAAGGATCTGAAATATTTCACATGGTATCAGAACTTGTGTTTCAGGTTATGAAGGAGAAAGTCAGATCTATCAATTATTTGGTGAAGATATTAAGTCTAGAGCATGCTAGAGAGGATTTTACACCAAAATCGGATTTTTTGCTTTTGTAGATTGGATCTTTTGTAGATCAAAACACTTTATAGGTCAATATACTTGATCAATTCCGATTTTTGAATGCACATACTAGATTTGGTCGATTTTTTGATCATTGGATTAGCCTAAGTGGTGGCTTATAGATTGCACATCAAATTTTCAGCACTTGCATGTAGATTTGGAATAGGCAATTTTTTGTGATTTTCTCAAAATCCTAATTTTGATTGGATCTCTAGATAGTGAGGTTGTCGGACTTCATTTGAGTGTGTTTCAATCTTAGGAAGTGGCAAAAGTCGTTAGATTGAGGATAGATTTTAGGTTGATCAAGATTCCATGATTCTATGTGTTGATTTGCTTGGATAAGTGCTAGAAGAGAATTTGTGAGATAGTTTCAAATCTTGGTGATTTCTTTTGAAAGCATTTGTTTTTGTTTAGTAAAGTCATAAAGATGAACGAAGAAAGGTGGTGACAACGGTAGATGGTGTGGACGATAGACAAGGGTTCCGCAGAAGTATGGGAAGAGGTTGGTTGAAGAAGGAGACTGATTTTCCAATGCTTGTGTTTCTCTTTTTTGAAGGATCTTCATCATGACTAGAATACTTCTTCTGATTGAGTCTCTTCTGATTACCCATCTGTCATCTTTAACCTTGTCTTCTGCATATTAGACTTGTGACCTTGGCTGTCAATCTTCCTGATGTTATTGTAGGCAGCGTAACTGCTCCAGTGGATCCAAGCAGATCCACTCTCTCTCCCCCCCCCCCCCCCCCCAAAGTCTATTGGTGGGGATGTTGTTGTTGGTAACTGTTCATGTTTAGGATTGGATCGGCGTGTGGAACATGTAGTTGAAACTCGTTGAATATGCGACTGGACTAAAGATTGAACAAATTTTAACTAAATTTGTTTCGATCTTGCTGTAGTTGACTCAAGAAATAATATGACAATGAGATGCAGGAATCAACACTAATTTAACATGGATTTCTCATATGTCTCAAAAATCCTAAAGTGTTGTACGAGGGAATCTGAAGATGGATAGATGAATGCAAATGTGTTCTTGAGATGCTCTATGAAAGACTCTCGTGCAATAGCTATTCCTCAATCCAAAATCAATCACACAAAATAGGTGAAGAGAAACAAGGAAATAAACAAACATTACAAAGAGTGAGAATTGTATAGCACTTGTCGAACAAAACTTGCATTCATCAACATTGATAATGTACCTTGACAGTTGCAATATTTCAATTGTTTTGTAGAGTAATGTGACTTACTCTAACATGCCCTTGTCAAAACAAGGCAGGGTGAGTGATGCTAAAATCGACCATCATTGATAGCAGATGTTGTAAGATATAGCTTGAGATGCAGGTATGGTTGAGGTACTATTTTCCTAAGGACCTCTTTAAACAAGAGATTCAAAACCGAATCTCTATTCGGATTTCCGAATCCAAGAAATATTGTGTATTGGCACATTGGAAATCTTATCAGCATGTGGAAAGACAAATAGATTTGAGGTTCTAAAAGGGGAGAAAAATTGTCAATTCCCTGTGGAGGTTGCTCTTGTTGGACATTATAGCAGATGATGGAATATCAGTTTCACTTTCTTTTGACAAGGACTCATTTCATATTGTCTTTTTTCAATATGGAGCTGGTGTATTGTGCGGTATTGTAGAATTTTGCTAGAAAAATCTCGAGTGAGCAGCAGGCTGAGCGGTTGGGTGCTATGCTGCTCGTGTGGTTGTCGTGAGGATCCTATTGGGATTCATAACTGACGTGATGGGCATGTAGGATCGTAGCTGGTTATTTCAGACAGTCTTTGAAACTGTGTTTTCCGATATAGTCAGGACACTCAGCATGGTACTTGGTCTTGACTGGACAATCAACCAAGAAGTGGCCAGTTTCACCACAGATGAAACATATGGTGTGCAATGGCCCTTGTATAACAGCATAGCCATCTTGTATGGCTAGTGGTTCTGGACTTTCTGGTGGGTATTCATGATAAGTCAAGGAATGTCCAGATGGTGACGGTTGTTCTTCATATTGTTGGACTATATGTGCTTGGATAGGTCGATATGAAGGACAAGCATCAGTAGGAGGCATAGCCCGGCAGTGTGGGCACCATATTGTTTTTTGTCTATAAGGTACTTGTGCAGGGTTTGACTGACCAGACATGTTGCTTTGGATAGACTTCAGGGTAGCTTGAAACTCATTGGTGAGTTTCTCCATTTGTAGTTAATGTTGCTTATTAAGCAACTTTAACTGGGATTTCCAAAGCTGATCTCGGGTGTCCTCGATAGGCTTCGACTCATGGACAAGAGCACGTGGTGCTCGTCTTTCCCTTGATTCGTCAACTTCTGATCCTTCATCTTCCTCTTTGATGGCATCAGACATAGCTAATTTGAGGCTCATATATTCATCATTGGATTTAAGCTCGCGTCTAATCCATCTTGGAAGGCCGACAAAAACTAGATGATGAACATCTATTCAGAGGGCTGTTCTTGTACTTGACTTTTGAGGCGTTTGACACGCTCGATATAGTCACGTATGCGTTCATCTTTTGTCAGTTTGATGTTACTCAATTTGACAAAAGGGCTCTCGACCAAGCGAAAGGTCTTAAAACGCTTGATGAATGACTCTTTCAAAATTGACAAGTCTGTCTTTTCATCACGATCAAAGTTGAAAAACCAATCACGTGCTTTAGCGATCATGGTCATGGAAAACAGTTGGACCATAGCATCAGGAGATGTTTCGCCATACACATCACATGCATTCGTCGTCTCAGAGACCTGTCCGGTCTAAGGTGAGAGGTGCTCTTGAGTTGCTATGTCCAAGTATCTTGGGGATTCGTCAGAATCAGCCAACACCACCATCGTACAACCCTCTCTCTTTTCCATGTATTATTTGTGACGACCTAAGATCCTCCTCGAGCAAGGACCTAAATGTGGTATTTTTTGGCACCCATCATTACTCTCTATTCTTGCTCGTTAGTCATGCCTCCTATAGACCGTTAACACACTCCTCTTCTGTTGCTGGAGTGAGATACATTTTGCACTCATTTTATGAACAATAATATGAATTTTTTCACATTGAACATTGCAAAGAAAATGATATGATTCTCGAGCAGTTCAATACTCCGATTCAGCCTTGCAGTTTGACAACCGTATTGACCGTCAAAAGCCATTATGGTCGTAGAATATAGGCTTTCCAAAAATTTGGCCGTCATAGCATACAAGCACATACAAATCAAAATTGCCATTTTGACATGTGCCTTTGTTTTGTATAAATTCACAATAAAGATAATATACACATCACATGAAACTTTAGAAAAATTTTAGCACAACCTTTCACATTCATGATTTAACTTTCAGCCCTTCCAACTTGGTGGCTCATATTTCGAATTAGTACCCATCTTTAAACTATCAAACATCATTTTAGATTTGAAAGAAAAATGATTTATCAAACCATCATTGAAAAAACGCATGACAGACAACCTCGACCGTCAAACTACAAGGCACTACAAGGCTGCTCCGATTCCACGGTCAGAGCAGCACCTACACAACATGGCTGTGAGCTCAGATCTGTCAAAGGTGCCATTGCTTACTAATGAAAGGAAAAATCAATGGGTGCAAAAGAAGTTCATTCATGAGAAGCCAGCTGATCCTCATGCAAGATCAGTTGCACCAAACGTAGCAGAACAGGCTGGCCTTTCGCTAGATTGACGGTGAAGAGCCTTGGTGTTTTAGGAGGAATTTGCGATGCCAATTGCATGGAGCAACTGCTGGTGTGATGTGCGATAGCTTTGAAAACCAATGACATAACTCTGGCTAGCTCAACAGGTCAGTATTCACCCTCTGTCAACAATGCACTAGCAGCTTGAAGCTCTGACTCATTCTAGACACCTCGAAAAGCGCCACAACGTTCTTTACAGCCCTAACAAATGCACAAAATGTTTGGCTTTCACCATGACTTCGTTTTCTCGCATGGTCTCATCCTTGACAATAGATGTGGCATCCTTCAACTCATGGTCATATTTGAAACCAGTTGATGAGCATGTGTCTAACTTCTCTAGATTTGATCCAAATTTGATGTTCTATAGCTTGTAGGATAGGTATTGAAGAGTAGGATGTGTTGCTGGTGTTTGTAAATCAATTTGGTTTGTTTCTAGAAGAGTTTTAGGCAATCAAAGAGTTTGAGAGAGTACTCAACTCATGGGATATGCCAAAGTGAGCACACATCAGTTCTTTTCACCATTTTTATCAATTTTCACTATCAATCATGTAGAATTGGATAGAACTAAGTGTTCTGAATTCTTGGACTTTTCATTTCACACAAATTACTGTGTTTGAGTTGAAAGTAATTTCCTAGTGAGTTTATCAATACATTGAAACTCGTGGTAGAGATAGACTTCTTACTTGCATGTGCTTCTTTTTTGTGACTGAAGCAAGATCCAACTTCAAGATAGATTGATTCTCTGTGTAGAGAATTTGTTCTCACATCTATTGCTAGATTTCATAGGTTGGATCAACATCTATGTTAGATCCTAGATTGAGATAGTACGCGACATTCTTTCAACTCCATTTTTTATCATTACTAGAATTTCTCATAAAGAAGATGTCTTCATCTGGTTCACATTTCTTACCTCAGTGAGAGATCAACATCTTCCAATTAGGCAATGTGGAAGATTCGAATGGAATCATTACAGATTCTACAAGATGTAATGGATATTGTGAGTGGAACTAAAGAAGAACCTGCTGCACCTAATGAAGCTGCAGCATTTCACAAAAGAACCAGAATTGCCCTTCGTTTCATAAAAATGAATGTAACCAATGAAGTGTTAAGAGAGATCAGTACATGCACCACTGCCAAGGAAGCTTGGGATACTCTAAAAACAATCTGTGAGATCGAGTACTTCTAGACTGCTTACACTTAGAAACCAAATATTTCTAAGTTATCAGAGAGTAGATGAGAGTGCTTCATGATATGTCATGAGAGTTAAGGATCTTCATCAAGAGTTAGCTGGTATTGGTGATGCTCTTAAGAACACTGAACTTGTTCAAGTAGTCCTAAATGGACTTAGAGATGAGTATGACAATATTGTGCAAACTTATGCTGTCAGGGAGGATCTTCCATCCTTGGAGACACTGCAAGGTGTTCTCATTGCTAAAGAAAGCAAGCAAGAGAACAAGATGCTGTGGATCAATAGACTTTCATTGAAAGATGGTGGAAATGACAAAACACTCTTCATCAGAGACAAGTCAAGAGGCAATGGCAAAGGCCAACAACACTTCAAGAAGGACAAAGCCAAAGAAGGTTGTGAGGATCAGTCCTCACAAGCTGCAACATCCAGTGGCAAGAAGAAGTTGTCAAAGATCAAGTGTTTTTTTTGTGGCAAGAAAGGACACTATGCATCGAATTGTTTCAAGAAGAAGAACCAATCTAAGCAAACTAACCTTACTAATGAGGATGAGTGTGAGGGTATTGAGAGTGAAAGAGAGGATTCATTAATGATGTCTACTTTTTCATCTTTTCGTTTTAAGAATGAAGAAGTCTGGTGGATAGATAGTGGGGCTAGTTCTCATATGTCTAGTTCTAAAAACTCTTTCACTAATCTCATGCCATATCTAGGTGCAAAAGGATCAATCTATACTGCTATGATGTAGAGTGTAGGATTGAAGGAATAGGTCGTATTCCAGTGCATGCATCATCATCAAAATCTTTTTGCTTACATGATGTACTGTATCTACCTAGATTGACAAAGAATCTCATTAGTGTAGGACAATTGTTTGATAGTGGATAAGATGTCAATTTTCAAATTGACAAGTGTATAATCTCAAGAGAAAATGAAGTTATTGCTAGAGGATCTAGAATTGGTAAGTTGTACAAACTAGATTCTAGGGAAAGTGCTAACATTTCAGATATTGCTTATGAGACCAAGGTTCTTCAGGAGGATCCGTGGCAGAAGATATTGGGTCATCCCAATTTCAAAGCCATGCAATCTATGGTCAAGGAAGGAAAAGTTGTTGGACTACCAAAGACACTGTCAAAGGAGCTTCTACCTTGTGATGCTTGTGTACTGGCAAAATCACACAGGAGGCCTTTTCCTAGATTAAGCATCAAAACAAAGCAACCATTTGAACTAGTGCACTTTGATGTTCATTTCTCATCAACTAAGAGCAAAGGAGGAGCAAACTGCTTTGTTTCCTTTGTAGATGATTATACACTAAAGTCTATGTGACATTTGTCACTTGTCATGCATGAAATTCTACCAACTTTTTACAAGTGTACTAGTTCTAACTAGAAATGTCCAAATCATCATGCATGTGTCCATTAAACTTTGTGCATGCCTTGCATGTCACTATGGATCACTTACAATTAATGCATGTGAGTTGCCATGAGTTTCTACAAGCATAATCATGCTAATTCTATGTCTACAAACTAGTTGCATTTATCAAACTAGATAATACATAACCATGTAGCTCGAGTTCTATGTAGGCCAAACTTGGCATTTTGCATTAATGAGTTACATACTTGCATGGTACAACATTTGTAGCAAGCCAAGAAATCAATATGGATTGTTTTTCAATTTTAACAAAATTTCCTATCATGCCCTCTTCATATTAGATGAAGAGCCTAAAGGTGTCCAAGAAGCTCTTCAATCCAAGATGTGGGTTGAAGCAATGACCCAAGAGTTTGAAGCCTTGATGTCAAACAACATATGGGAGCTTGTGGAGCCACCAAACAACATGCATGTGATTGAATGTAAGTGGGTTTTCAGAATCAAGAATAATCATGATGGATCTATCAATAAGTATAAAGCAAGACTTTGTGCCAAAGACTACTCATAGATCAAAGGTCTTGACTATGAAGACACCTTTGCACCAGTTGCAAAGATGGTAAGAATCTGAATACTTATATCTCTTGCATGTTTTTAAATTGGACTATGTTCCAACTTGATGTTTCTAATGCATTTCTCAATGGTTACCTTGAGGAGGAGATTTACATGGAGCAACCTCCAGGTTTTGTGAAAGAAGGTGATGAATCAAGAGTTTGTCTTTTGTTCAAAAGTCTCTATGGACTGAAACAAGCACCAAGGTCTTGGTATGCAAGGCTCAACTCCTATCTCATATCACTCGAATTTTGTCTAAGTGAATATGACCCTTCTTTGTATTATAAGTTTGTAGATAACTTTGTAATTATACTTCTCATCTATGTAGATGATATCATTGTTTGTGAAAATAATGAGAAGCTAGTTGAAGAATCTAAGCATGCACTTGGTAGTGACTTTAAGATGCAGGACTTAGGAGTTCTTCACTATATTCTAGGCCTTGAAATAGATTTTTGGAAAGGTCATGCATTTATAAGCCAAAGTAGATATGCACTTTCCATGCTCAAGAAATTCCAGATGGAAAATTGTAAAGGCATAGATACACCTATAGAGCACACTGTAAAAGTTCCTATGAAAGATGATGAAAAATCCTCTGAGGACATCACTCTTTATAGGAGTCTTATTGGCTCACTTATTTGGTTAATAGTGACTAGGCCTGATCTAAGCTTTTGTGTTCATAAGCTAAGTCAACACGTGCAGGATCCAAAGTTATATCACTAGAAGTTGGGTAAAAGAATCTTGAGGTTTAGGGCTCCTACCTTAGATCATGGATTATTGTACAAGTATGACTTTGATTGCTTTTTTAGATTCAGATTTTGCAGGAGACAGGTGTCAAATTTCAGAGTAAAGGACTGAATTTGATCTACAAATAATCACAAAGAGTGATTGGTAGCTTGGGATCTTGATCTATATCAAGACTAGCTTCTACTTGACAATCTTTGTGTTTCCAAGAAAGAACAATAAAAAATGATGACCCATGGCTTCACACGTGTGAAGTACAGCTACTGTATGGCCTAATAACAGAGAAATAGTTTACTAAACATTTACTGAAAATCACATGGACATGGCCCTAAACTCGAGATAGGAAGATAATATTTTAATAATTTTCACAAGAACTCGTCTCGCACGCAAGCGGACTTTTTGTCTGTATTTTGTCTTGATTGCTTACTAGCATCAAACTACTACTCTTACACTATGTGTGTATTCTGTTTATCTATATGTCAAGTGTCATCCAGTAAGTATAGTCGCTCTATGTAGATCTAAGATTAGAGTGATTAACTAATCAGGGAATTGCAAGAGTGGCAGATTAGCCACGACCTAGGGAGTATCTGCTGACGTCATGCCATCAGATCAGATTTTTGTACTTCTGGGTACTTGCGCAATCTTTGCTGGGACTCTTTGGAGCGTGAGGGCAAAACAGATTTCGCGACATTTTCTGTGTTGCATCGTTTTGTTTCTTTAGCTCCCTCTCAAAGCATGATAGCTTTATGATCCCGAGGCTGCTCCTTTGTCTCTCAAAGAGTCCTTTGTCTAGGGCTTTGGTGAAGATGTCAGCAACTATGTCTTTCGTTCCTATGAAGGTGGTCTGCATCATCTTCTTTTCAATTAGATCCCTGATCAAGTGATACTTGATTGCAATGTGCTTTGTTCTAGAATGGATCCATCTGTCTTTTTCTGGACCTTCAATCGCCTCCTCGAATGTCTGTGTTTGCCAGTGAATCCGTAGAACTCTTCTGATATGGAAGCTGAGCTACCTGGCACATATCTTGTTGGCGCTCTTTGTGGTCTTGTCGACCTTCTGGGAGATCCTCCTGGAATAGCTATGTCCTTGTCTTTGTTTGCTTTGCTTGGTCCGGAACCATCTTGATTTATAGGAACTATGGCGGCAGGTTGCCTCTCGAATATTTCTTCATCAGATTCATCGCTCGAATGGGAGACGACTCAAAAACCTTTGTTTTCATGTTCGTCCTCTGCTCCCTCTGTCATTGGCGGCAAGTCATAGTATTGTCTCTCCAGAACTTCGTAGCTGATAGGATCGTCGTTGGCCAGTGTCCTGCTCTCATCGCATGTGACATCTCTCACTATTTTTACAATGTTTGTGTTTGGCATGTAGACTCTGTAGTATGATGAATTGTTGTCATAACCTACAAAAAATCCTTGCACGGCTTTCTCATCAAGCTTCTTTCGAAGCTTATCAGGAATATGTGCATAAGTTGCACAACCAAAGATTCTGACGTGAGACAGATTGGGCTTTCTACCCCACCATAGCTCATGTGGTGTCGTGTGAGGAACACCAGACTTACCTATCCTGTTCTGGATGTATGCGGCTATAGCTACTGCTTCAGCCCACAACACCCTTGGAGCTTTTGACTAGGCCATCATGCATCTGGCTGCTTCCATCAGGGTCCTGTTCTTTCGTTCAACAACATCGTTGTGCTGCGGTGTGTAGGCTGTAGTTCTTCTATGAATGATACCATAATCATTGCAAAAGTCAGTGAAGCGATTTGAGATGTATTCGTCACCTCAATCTGTTCTAATTTGCTTCACTTTACTTCCTGTACATATCTCAACCCAATTCACATATTCTGTGAATTTATCAAGTGCTTCAGATTTATTTTGAATAAAATACACTTTGGAAAATTTGCTATAATCATCAATGAAGGTTATATAATACTTTGAACCTCCTACTGAGATCACGTTGAATGGACCGCAGATGTCAAAATGCACTAGCTCCAAAATCTTTGTCATTCTGTAGGAGTCTTTGACGAATGGTGTTTGTGACATCTTGCCTTTCAAACATGCATCATAGTTGGTCGAACTGATTGCATTCGAGATGCTGACTCCTGTTATTGCTCCATGATGGCTTGCTTGGTAAAGTGCCATTTAGTTCATGTGGTAGAGTCTTCTGTGCCACAGAGTGTCTGGCGAGTCGTCATGAGTCTGATGCACCTGATCTACAGGTAGGTGTACCTTCAGATGATATAGGTTCTCTGTCCTTCTGCCTTGAGCAATGAGAGTACTGGTACTAGCATCAATCACATTGCATGCTTCGTCCGAAAATGTCACACACATCCCTGCATCTACTATTCTTGCTAAAGATAGCAAGTTTTGTTGCAGAGTAGACACGAACAGAACATCTTCGAGTCGTTTGTCTCTACCATTGGTGTTGAGCCACAGTAAACCAATACCGATCACTTGATGTCTAGATCCATCTCGAAGAACTATGAATCTTGAGGGATCTGCACTTTTGAAATCAGACATGATTCGTCTTGATGTCACGAAGTGTGAGGTGGCTCTGAGTCTAGAATCACCTCATGTGTGTTAGATGTTGATGTTGCACACACATCTTCACAGATATAGGTGGTCGAACAATTTCTATTCATTCTTTCTTCGCCCATTTTTGAGCTCTCGGGCTCCTCGACATAGGATGAACTATTGTTGTTCTCCTGTCTGTTCTGTGTTGATTTGTTTCTCGGGTTCTGGCGGCATTCCATGGCTACATGACCGTTCTTGTGGCAATGGATACACTCAATCTTGGGATTGAGCCAGCAGGTATCTATTGTATGCCTGTCTCTTCTGCATCTCACACAAGTCTTCTTGTCTGCACCTTGTTGTTTTGACCTCCCTTTGGTCTTCCAACTGCTCTTGCTGGTCCCCTTTGCTTGCTGGTCATGATCCTGCCTCTGATTGGACTCCCTCTTAGGCTTAAATTGTTTTTTGGATTTTTCTTTGTTGTTGTAGAGGGCCTGGTCAAAACCATCTTTGTGATCTAGATGTTCTCTGGCCTCGACTTCCTCTCGAATATCGACAATCGCCTTTTCGAGGTTCATGGTAGGATCTTTCGTGAGCAGGGTCCTCGTCGTCTAGAATGATCTGGGTAAGGCTCTCAACAGGTATGTGAGCTGCTTCTCAGCTGACACTACATTCTCTACTCCAGAGTTATGTAGTGATAGAAACAGATCCTTCATCTTTCTTACGAAAGAAGTGAGGTCCTTTCCATCCCACTGCAAATTCGTCAGTTGATCTTTGACTTCTTGATTTCGTTTGAAATCTGGTGAGTAATGCATCCCACATCTCCTTAGCTTTGGAGAGTGTAGCTAGGTCAAGTGCGAGACTATCTTCGATGGAAGATGATATCAAGGCTACTGCCTTGTCGTTTTTCTCCCTCCATTCGCGTAGCTCCTTGCTTGTTGTCATAGGCATTTCTTCTGTGCCATCCACCCAGGGGAAGAGTCCTTCTCCCTTGAGTATTAGTGATGTCTTAACTTTCCAGGCTAGAAAGTTAGATCCTGAAGAATCAAGTATTGTGCAGATCTTGCACTACATGCTGCTGATTGAAGCCATTGCTTCTTGAGTCTGTTCCCTTGTTGATGGTTGTTTGTTTGAATGCTTGGCCTCCTGGATCAGCTAGCTTCTCGACTATGTCAGAATCTGACATCACAACTGGCTCTGATACCACTGATGAGAATGAGGAATTCGCGAGATATGCTCTGATACCACTGATGAGAATGGGAATTCGCGAGATATGCTCTGATACCATTGTTGAGAATGAATCACGAAACTATCGTGACAACCACGATCCTCTTTAGCTTTCGAATGGAGTTCAGATGCGATCGCTGGACACTGCTAGCTGAATCACTCCTACAGTCCTCCATAATGTAGTCAGGCACTACTAATCTACGTTTATAAAACTAATGCAACATTCAACATAGTTTCAACCAAGGTGCGGAAATTCAAATGAACAAGAAAACTCAGACATACGAATAATAGCAGATGCATTTGCATTCGAGATCATATGCAACAAGAAAAATAATCTATATTGATCTTCTTTTGATTTCTTCAAGCACTGCATGCAAATCCACACAGTGCTTTGGCGTGAGAGGGATACACCTCTCTCACAAATGTATGTCTCACTTACTGGCGGACTTTTTTTGGATCTCTATGGATCCTGATCATAGAACTCGTCTTGCACGCAGACAGACTTTTTGTCTGTATTTTGTCTTGATTGCTTACTAGCATCAGACTACTACTCTTACACTATGTGTGTATTCTATTTATCTATATGTCAAGTGTCATCCAGTAAGTATAGTCGCTCTATGTAAATCTAAGATTAGAGTGATTAACTAATTAGGGAATTACAAGAGTGGCAGATTAGCCATGACCTAGAGAGTATTTGCTGACGTCATGCCATCAGATCAGATTTTTGTACTTCTGGGTACTTGCACGATCTTTGTTGGTACTCTTTGGAGTGTGAGGGCAAAACGGGTTTCGCAACATTTTTCATGTCGTGTCGTTGGTTTCATTTTGCTTGTCTGCCTTTCTCTCGTACTGGACCGCAAAAGATTCTCGTTCGTGAATCTTTCGTGTTCGCAAACCGTTCGTGATCGTCTCCCTTGACTTTTGTGTTCGCAAACTGTTCGTCTTCATTTCCTTTGACTTTCGTGTTTTTAGGGAAAATCTTTTTGAGGCTGAGGGCTGAAAGCTAGCAAGGCTTTGTAGATAGAAATGTTTTGTTTCTTCACAATAGGCTTCTAATTGTCTCGTTTACAGAATGGGTACTTCTATCACTTACGATCTCAACATGAATCCAAATCAAAGAATGATGTTTTCATACAAAAACTTTACAGTTGATTTTGCATCAACAACTCACATAGCTCTTGCTTCAACCCATTTAGTCATATAAACCATTATCACGATGATGTATCATGCTTGAATATCACACACACGTGCTGCTAGATGTACCAAACCAACATAGTCAAGTCCCTCAAGTTTATGAAAAATGGCTAGAAAGAAATCTTCACTTGGCAAACTGTAGCTTCATTGCATTAGAGTGGTCCTGCCTGCATGTCGGCAAAGGTTGGTTGCAAAAAAATAGAAAGTTATCAAAATCTGATAACAATTTTGCCTTCTTTTATTTCCAAAATGCAGAAAATGAGCGATTTTTTATTTTTCTTTAATTTTTTGGATTCAAACTGGATTTTAGCAATGACGTACTATCTCCCCTTTCTTGTCGATCAATCTCAAGTGATTACAAGCAAGAAATCCACTCAAAATCATAAAATTCACCAAAATCTAACTCTAAAAGTGCAAATCTAACTCTATCATGCAAAAACCACAATGCCTAAATGCAAGCTAACATCCATCCAAGCATCATAACATGTTGAAAATGAAAATAATGGCATTACTCCCCGACAACGGTGCAAAAACTCGGAGCTGAAGTGTCTGTGTGCCTAAGAGACAGACTTACATTTTGAGGAGAAGAATCCAACTCACATTCTAACAAAATATGGCAACTATTTTCAGTTGGCCTTCAATTTTAGAAATGTAAATATAAAACTTTAATCTGTCTTTTCCTTTTGTCATGTTTTGTATTCATTATCCATATGAGTTCAAACTCAAAGGGTTGTTGAATGAAAAATTAACTATTTTAAAAATTAAATTTGTCTTTGTTGCAAATTTTAGTTATTTTTTTCTTAAAAATAAATCTAAATCAAGTTTTGTATCACTTAAACTGATTGATATTGGATAATACCTAGGTATGGAGTCTTATTTAATTTTACATTTTGCAATATTTATCTAAATACTAAAATCGTAATACTAAATTGCAAACAAGCTTTCAGAAAAATACTGAAATATGATGTAGCCCTTGGGTTGTGAAGATTATTGCAAAAATTAGCTTGATAATTTTACATTTTCATGTACATATGACAATCACACATGTGTGGAGCATGTTCCCACATGTGAATGGTAGGCTTAGTTGCATTATGTTCATTTATGTCATAAAATAGCTTGTTTCTTGAAACAATGTGAAAGTAGAGAGAAGTTAGTCAATTAGTAGCATGCCAAGTGTCATAATGAGGCTGGACCTCAATCTCCTCATGACTTATACAAATATAATGAGGTTGGACCTCAATCTCTTCATGAATTATACAAATCAAATGCATGATTAGGCATAGGTATTTGGGTCATGACCTCTAGTTCAATCACAGGTCAACACGTCCTATTTTGTAGGGATGCAAAAGTGAAAGTGGTGCACATCTCATTTCATTGGTCTATAAGGTCCAAACACATTTAAAGGTTCATGTAGAGGGGCCCAATCATATTTCAAGAGTCATGGCGTGCTAATTAGTGTAGGAACTCGAGCTACCATTATATATGATGATAGCTCCTTTGTACATATATAGAGCTTTTTGAGAGAAATTTTTTAAGTAATTGGAGGTCAATTTTGCTTTATAGTAGAAACCCGAGAAAAGATGTATTGTAATATTTAAAAATTGTGACAGTGAAAATGGATAAAAATAAGGTAGTATTTTCCAAGCTAGATGTCATCATGAGGTTGGTGGACCTACATCCACCACCTTTTTGTACATATTAAAAGATTTGGTTGGATTGATTTGATCCAATAATATCCGAAGAGTCTTTGGAAATGGTTTTGTGATCTTGGTGGTCTCAAAAGAAACAATAAGCTTTTGTCTTATTAGAATATAGCATGTTCCTCGAATATAGCACTACTTGTTTATTTGGAAGGACTAAATCACAACACAACCTGCCCGCAGATTATTCATTTGGGGTAGTAGACCGGCCTGTTATTATTGTTGGTTATTATTTGGGAGGACGACGACACAACACACAACACAACCGGCCTGTCATTGCTTTATCCGGGGGAGCCTGTCACTTGTTTTTTGTAATTTCGGATGATTAAACTTTGATAAATTTCAAGTAGTAGACCCTGCGAGCTTCTCCAGTACTCACTCACGCACTCACTCACTCAGTGCACAATACCTGGCATCTATCCGGTTTACGATTTTGATCACCACTTCTGTAACTAAGCTGTAAGTAGGTCGAGGTTGCGTAGATCAGAAGATCAATATTCGTAACTACTAGTAATGTCAACTTTCAAGCCAATTGATCTGTCAGGCCTGAATGATGATTTAGAGGCTTCTAATTCCATCAGGGCTCAGATTGCTGAAGCCTGTGACAAGAATGGCTTCTTCCAAGTTATCAATCACGGCGTGCCAGTGGAGGTCACGGAGAAGCTGAGAGAAGTGAGCCACAAGTTCTTTGATCTGAGCGAGGAAGAAAAGCTTGCATGTCCTCGAAAGCCAGAGGTAGGACGTCTGGGCTATGGCAGACATATGACCTGTACTGATTCTGAGTTCCAGCACTGGCGTGAAGTTGTGGAAATTCAAACTCTCCCACTGTCCGGAAGGGAGTACGAATACTGGCCACAGCAGCCAGCTGATTTAGGAGAGGCCGTGGAAAAGTACACAGCAGCAGTGCTGGATCTAGCTCATAGGCTGCTGGCTGTCATCTCTGAGAATCTCGGGCTGAAACCCGCGTACCTGAGGGATGCTTTGGGGGTATCCAAACATACAGCAGACCATAACATTCCAGTTTTATCCGCCCTGCCCAGAACCAGAAAAAACTCTCGGCATGCAGCCACACTCTGATATTGGAGGCATCACCATTGTGATGCAAGAGGCAGAGGGATTGCAAGTGTTTGACGAATTCAACGATACATGGGAGCTGGTGCCACATTATCCGAATGCATTCGTCGTCAATATAGCAGATCAAACTGAGGTTAGTGCAACAAGCCAATATTGCTGCTTCAATTGACCTCTCTTCATTCTCCATGGAGAAATGTGATCATTTTGAAAGTTTTAGCTCATGTGTAGTCGGCAACGTTACATTGCTGTATGATCAGTGACGCTGCTGTATTTTTATGAACTGTAGATCATTACAAATGGAAGATACAAAAGTTCCAACCACAGAGTTATCGCGAACAGCGAACGCACAAGGAGGTCCTACGTCACCCACTACCATCCAGGACTGGATCACAAGGTCTTTCCCGCACCAGAGCTGGTGGACGCGAAGGTTGGTCCTAGGTACAGGGAATTTCTCTACAAAGAATATTTGCAAGCTATGAGAGTGGGACGTGTATTGGAAAAACGTCTACTTCAGTCATTTGCCATCAATAACTCTGTGATCAGCTGACTTCAAGTTTCTCCATCATCAAAGAGTTGTGAGGTCACCTGTGAAGAACAAACAGGACAAATTCAAGTGGAGTGAAGTGGGTGGCTATAGGTAGATAGAATTTGCCACATTAATTAGTGTATTGAGACATTGCGTAGGTCGTGCGCGTTGAAGCGATATATGGGTCATGCGTGATGAATTTGATAGCTAAACGTAAAGTTTTTTTTTAAGTACATGTTTGTGATGAAATAGAGTAGAGCTTCACAAATGATTGCCCTCATTTTGGAGTAGCAAAGTTCTTACTTAAGTCATTGTTCATTGTGTCAAGTTTTTGGATCGAATCTGAGTCTTCATACCTTTCACATGCTGATCTTTGTTTTCTGGACGATCACACACTTTGAAATCTTTGCAAATTGGAGGCGGCGTAGCCGCCATGCCAAAGTGGGAAATCCAGAATATTCTATTTAAAAGTTAAAATATTCCCTTTAGTTTTCAACTAATCCGCACCAATATCGGTTCAACGAGCGAAAGCCCCAAAAGATCTCGAGAGGTCGTACATTTGCGCATTGAATCACTATTGAATGTATCTGTACTAATATTGTTTCAACGTGCGGACAACCAGTTGGAGTACCAGAGGTCGTACTTGTGTGCGCTATATCGATATTGTGTGTTGTAAAAAATTGTAACTTTTGAACGACATGTTCGATTGAGACGGTTACAGTGCTATTAGAAAACCCTCGATGAGAGCTTTCCAATGACACCCAACTACACCCAACGGCACCCAACATGACCCAATTCCGAGTTAAGGTTAAAAAGTTATTTTTAGTCAAAGTTTTGGGCAGTCAATCTACTATGAGCTCAAAATATGTAGCGGGAGCACTATGAGCACTATAAGTTGAAAAGCTCTCATCAAGGGCTTTGTAATGGCACTGTAATCGTCTCAATCCAACCGGTCATTTAAAAGTTACATAGTTTTCGTGTAATCATAAAAGATCTCGAGAGGTCGTACATCTGCGCACCAATCGATATTGCATGTATTGGTACTAATATCGTTTCAGCATGCGAACAACCAATTAGATAGTCATAATGAACTCCCAAATTTTTTACATGTCAATCACATGTATGATCCATTGTTGATGAATCATCTTCCCCTCTTTGGACCACTGGCTTGATAGTCCAAATGATTGGATCAACTGTGACTGCACGCTCACGATTCTCAAAAGGGATTATTCTGGTGCCCCAGTTATGAATTACTTGTGCAACTCATAACCATGGATGCCCCAATAAGACATGGTAAACATTCGGTGAGTCAAGTTAGTCCATTACTATAAAAGTAATGACAAACTAAACTCCGGCAATCTTGATAGGTATACCTTCTACCAATACCTTAGGACGGACTGTCGTTTGATCAGCTAGCTTAATGGCAAAAGTTATAGGTTTTATCTTCGTAAGGCCCCATTTTGCGCATAGCTTTGTTGAAATCAAGCTAACTCCTAAACGTCCATCTATCACAATTGCTTCTTTACCAAACTGTCTATGTTGTATTGGCAGGGTAATGTTTTGTTGCTCACTTTCCCAGACTATTCCTACATTGAGTACTTCATTTGATTCTTCAAACTCGGCACAAAAGAGTGGCTCATGATGGACTGTTGGCTCAATCTGAGTTAACTTTTCCGCTAATACTTCTTTTGCTTTCGACACCAACTTAAGAAATTCTCCCATTGTAATATCCATCTTGCTAGATAGAATATTCATGATCATTTCCGTTTGTGGCACTTTAGGTTATGTCATCTTGAAGGGTTCTTCATGATGGTGCAACTGAGTATTAACATCTGTTCATGGATTATGTAAATTCGAAGGCGACACAGATAAAGAATGGACTTTGGCTACTGCTTTAGCTACTTCTAATTCCTCTTCTTCTTGCAATTGTTTAAACATTGTCTCATATTTTGGTATCTCTTTTTTTTCTGAGTTGAGATCGGATACACCCCTAATGTAGTAGGTATATTTGTAGTTGGTGTAGATTCAGCAGGTATTGGATCAACTGGGGGTGTCCCGATACAATCAATGACATTGACCACATATCTCATAGTATTTAGGGCATGTGAAGATAAAATGGAACTCATCCTCCACTACACCCAATGTGCATACCTGACATATCGGATGCTCTCTCGAAATGCCTGAATTTTTGCCTATCTCGATAGCAAGCTGATGCGAAGAGACTCGTAACTGTCCCAACCTGTATCGGAGCCCAAAAGAAAGACGAAGAGATAGATATAAAGGTCTAACAGGAAGTCCCAGACTCTCTGCGCATGCGTAAGATATGTGCGCCATAAAAGGTAAGCTTGACCCTGCCGTGATCAGGGCGATCCCATACTATGTGACAATATCTACGATACAACTGCTGTCTGTTGAGCTTTGGTAACAACCATCAAAGGTACACTTGGATTAGTAGGCTGAGTTGTTGGTCTTTGCTTGATCATAATCATATTCAATGGAGTAGTAACCGATGGTGGTTTTTGTCTTGTTGGACAATCCTTGTAACAATGTCCATAACCACATTCTCGGCAGAATGGGACAAAGTTTCATTTGTTCGGACATTCCACAACTCTATGGTTCTCTCCACATGCAAAGCATCCAAGTGGTGCTCTGGTCTATTTTGTCGCTGTTTGTTGTTGCGCGGGAGCATAAATAACCTATTGTTCTGAAGGTCCAATCTCTTGATCGTTATTGTAATTCCATTGCTCATTACCACTATAAGGCTCTGGTTCCATTAGATTCGCAGGAGGAGCTCATGGTGCTCGTGGAGCTGGCAAAGCTAGTTATTCAGGAAATCCCAGGCCAGAGTTTTGAGTCTAGTTCTTAGGATCAGGTCCCTTATAAGTAGTAGGTTCCCTATATTGAAGCTTAGCATATCTTTGTTGGATAATCTGAGAATTGAACGAGCAAAAACTTGTTTTGTGTCCCGTAGAATTGCATAGATGACAAATAGTATTCATCATTCATTGTTTCAATTTTTGACATTCATTCATGGTGTGATTTCTCGTACAAATTGAACACCAAACATTTTCTCGACCAGGAAAGGTCTTAGAAAATGGCTTGCATCTGCTACTTTTGACCAAGTTTCTCGAAATCGTTCATCATCAATTCCACAATAGCATTAATATTCATAGATGCAATACTGGTGGATGTAGTAGTGATTTGCCCCGCTGTATATGGCGACATTCCAATATTTGGTTCGTCATCAAAATCTTCATTCTCCTCTCGTATCGCATCGTCCATAGCATGTTGTAAAAAAATATACTCAATATGGCGTTTCAGCTCACGTCTAATCCTTTTAGGTAGACCTGCTAAAAACCACATAATCATAGCATCGTCATTAATTAAATCGGGATCACACTCAGATTCGAGGTGTCTAATCCATTCAATATAATCTCGTACTCCCTCTCTCTTTCTCATTTTAATTTTACTTAAAAGTAGGAAAGGATCTTCCATAAATTTTCTCAGTTTAAATCTTGCGATGAGGGCTTGTTTCACAATTTCCCAATCTGCACGTTTAATTTCATCTTGGTTATAAAACCAGCCTTGTGCTGCTCTAGTTAAGGCCATAGGGAATAGCTTAAATTTATCTTCTGGAAAAACTTCGTCATAAACCTCACATGATTCAGAATAGATTTTGCGAAATCTGACAGGATCAGATAGCCTATTATATTTTGGTATCTCTAACCGAGGTGACCTTCTAACAATAACTGGGTTAATGTCCATCGGACCTCCTCCTCCTTCAGCCATAATTACAAATCACTAAAGACAATGAGATTGATCTAGATTTTTTAATCAATTTTATCTTTGATCAAATCTGTAAAAATTCTATCACTTGACAATAATCAGATCTGAAATGATCTTTGATCAAGCGATCGACACTATCAAATAAAAAATGTAACAGAATGTCCCAGAAATTTGACAATGGCTAGATCTGGTAGATCATAACCTAAAAATAGTACGGGCAAAAGTTTTCTAGGCGAAGATTGACTCCAGTAGCTATTGACTCTTTCAAGAGTCATTGCAATGTTATTGCAGGAAGACATGCGGAGGAATGTTCCAGTTCCTCAGCTGATTCCAGTGCTACAGATTGAAGGGAAAAATGCCCATCCTAGGCCTTTTTCCCTTCAAATGAAGGGCATTTAAATCATGCACCCTTCAAATATCAAACTAAATAAATGAGCATTCCTTTAGTTTTAATAGAAACCTATTTTTTTGAAGGGTAGTGTTGCCCTTCAATCTGTAGCACTGGCTGATTCTCTTGTCTTGTACACCAACAGAGGCCAAACTAAGTAGAAGAAGAAGAAAGGCCAGAAGCAATCAAAGCAAGACCAGAAACCAACACAACACAAAGAACAGTCAAATCCATAGACTAAGAAGAATCTGTTTTGTAGATGCTGCAAGAGAAACAACCATGACATTCAAGACTGTCGGATACTACAAGCAAAGAACAACAACAAGGGATAGTCAAATCAAGTGGCCAACGTAGCTATAGATGCTCCATAGCCTAGTCAAAAAATGGATCATGATGCCTTCATGACCAGTCACCAAGGACGACAGTTCTTGGTTCCTAGATTCCAACGCCACTAAGCATATCACCAACCTCATTGGATGTTTCGAGTCCTATACACCCTATAGTACCACCAAATATATTCACCTTGGCAATAATATCACACAAGCTATTAAAGGTGAAGGTATTGTAGGATTAAGCTTTGCAAATGATCAGTCTAAGCTACTTTCTAAAGTCCTATATGTATCCAATTTGTCTACTGCTCTTTGTAAGCAGAATCGTAGATCTAGGACATAAAGTAGAATTTGAATGTGAGCAATGCAAAGTAGTTGATAAGACAAACAAGATCCTAGCACTCGGAAAGAGGCATGGATACTTGTATAGATTAAGTCATTGCTTTTTTGCCTCTAGTCAAGCATTCAGTACTTCCATTCAAGCAAATAAAAGTTTACTTTAGCATTATAGACTTGGTCACTTGAATCATGCTTCTGTACAACAGATGTCTAAATATTCTATTGTTCTTGATCTAGACTATCTTGATAATAAAGTTGAGTTACCTGTCTGTCAAGACTGTTTAGTTGGTAAACTAACTAGGAAACCATTTAGATCAAGCCGTCAACATACTGCTAGAGGATTGTTAGATGTTGTATATACAGACATTTGTCGCCCAATGGAGAATCCTTCTTTGAAGGATGCAGAGTATTTAATAAGTTTTATTGATGAATCCTTCAGAAGAAGTACGGTGTACTTTATCAAGAAGAAATCAAAATCTTTCAATTGCTTCAGAATCTTCAAGGAGCGTGCAGAAAAAGAAACTGGAAGAACGATCAAAGCCTTGAGGTCTGACAATGGTGGAGAGTACATCTCTATCGAATTTAAGGAGTACTACCAAAGCCAAGGCATTGAGCAGCAATTTATCACTCCTTATTCTCCTCAGTCCAATGCCTTGGCCGAGAGGAAGAATCATACCCTGGTTGAATTAGCTAAATGTATGTTGTTGGCGCGTGCATCATTGCCCAAGAGATTATGGGCCGAAGCTATCTCCACTGCATCTTACGTCCAGAACAGATGTTCAATCAAGGCCCTTTCAGATGTGTGGACAGGCTCTAGCCTTCTGTGAAGAATCTAAGAGTGTTCGGATGCATCGCCTACGTGCAAATCCTGAAAGACACAAGGAAGAAATTCGACTTCCAAGGTCTCAAGACCATCATGATTGGATACACTTCATCTGATAACACTTACAAGTTGTATGACCCCAATACCCAGCATATTTTGTTCAACCGGGACACAATCTTTATCAAGGATCAGGTCATTGACATCAAAGGCAAGGGCATTGTTCCAGGAGAATCTTCAACATCTACATTGACACACCAATTTGAGCTTCAAGCTCAAGCATGTCCATCGTCGATCCATTATATGACAACAAATTGGATAAAGATGATGATGCTACCCAACAACAAGTCCCAAGAATGGCTCATCAATCAGTTCCTCCAAGAAGATGAAGCCGAGTGCGCACACAGCCCACAAAGTATACTCTTGAGTCTGCTTGTATTTTGATACAGGAACCGACAACAGTAGAAGAGGAACTCAGCCAACTAGACTCTGATCTCTAGAGAGAAGCCATGGACAAAAAAAATATTCCTCTCTAATTGCTCACTTCTATCTTGGCATTCAAATCCACTAAGACAGAGCGAGATGACTGATTTATATTACTCGACAAAGGTATCTTCACAATGTCCCTAACAGATATAATCTGATGAACGATAACTACCATGGACTAGTGCATCTGCTATGGAGAAGTCAACAATGACAATCTTCATCAGCTCAGTGGATATTTTGATGCAAGATGGGGAGGAGATGTAGACAATTGTAAGTCCACATCTGGAGGAACAGTCGTAAGCAAACCTCTATCGCTCTTTCATCTACAGAATCAGAATACATTGCTGCTTCTCAATCTATTAAAAAAGCATTTTGGTTGAGAAATTTACTATCTTGAATCAGTACAACTCTACTATCATATTTTGTGATAATCAGAGTGTTATTGCCTTATCGGCCAACCCTAGATTTCACTCTAGGAGTAAGCACATTGAGATCCAATATCACTATATTAGGGGTAAGGTTCTCAACAAGAAGGTAAGCTTAACATACTATAGAACGCAGAACATGGTTGCAGATATATTTACAAAGGCATTAAGCGTTAATGCACACAACAAGTTTTGTGCATTGCTTAGTCTAAAGATCAAGGCATTCACAGATCCAGATTAAGGAGGGGTGTTGGATTTATTTTCTCTACTCTCCTAAATCCTATGTTAATCTACCTCCATTCATGCTGCTGCTTTTTACTTTTGTCCCACAATCTGCATATGTACACGTAAAATAAGACAAGCAAAAAAGGTGACAATTGCAACAGTCTGCATTTTTACTCACAATTTATGACAGGCGAAAAATGTGACAGTTGCACAGCTTGCATATTTACAAGTAAACTTGAATGGGCAAAAAATGCGACACTGCATATTACACGCATTTTATGATAGGCGAAAAAGACGACAGTTGCAACAGTCTACATTTTTTCTCACAATTTATGACAAGCAAAAAATGCGACAGTTGCATAGCCTGCATATTTACAAGTGAACTTGAACAAGTGAAAAATGCGACAGTGCATTTTTACACGCATTTTATGATAGGTGAAAAAGACAAAAATGCGACACTACATTTTTACATACATTTTATGACAGGCAAAAAAATGCGACACCGCATTTTTACACACAATTTATAACAAATGACACTTGCCTTTACAAATGTGACACTTGCCCTTAAAAGGGCGATGGTTGCCTTTAGGTAAGGACAAGGCCAAAGGCCAAAGGGTGTCACAATTTTCGCATTTTCACCAACGTTATTTTTAGCGAAGCCCGACGTCGTAGCCTCTTCATGCTCGTTCTATGCACTGTGCGATCAGATTTGACAACAACAACAGCCACCCATGATCTCCTACAAATGACACAACCACTTTTGTACCTTCTTCATCTGCACCTGTAAAATTTATATATATAGTGAATACCATCTTGGTATTCAGAGATAAGCCGAACAGAAGTGAAATAAACAAGCGACACAGACAAGCTTGATTTTCATAACAAGTGAGACAGACATTGTAGATGCTTTCACGCATTGATTCCTTCTTTCAGACAGATTGTCAATAATAGGTTCATAACCTTTATAGATTGTAGTTAGCTTTGTGAGTATACGGTTTTGCTCGCTATTGCCTTGTGCTCACTTTTATTATTGACTTGTATATTTTGTTATACTTAATCTGATTACAACTCTGTCTCTTGGCAAAAGGCCGTATACTGTCCCTTATATTGACATTCTGCAATTTGATGGCCTTCACCGCATCCATAGCAGCCATAGATCCCACCTCCTTGATGTTGGGGCTGTGTAGCGTAGGTCGCATAGTATTCCTTGATTGTTGGATCGACAAATCCAACTTCCGGACCATACCATTGCTGCTGGTCAAATTGGGGTGGTGGTTCTTGCTCTGCTACGGTCAGATTTACATGAGCCACTTGATTGTTAACTGGCCCTAGTGGTGGTGCAGATAGTGCCATGCACTGCTGATTCATTGATGTTCCATAGCGAGGTGCCGCATTCGGTGCCCTGATGATATGGATAAGAAGTTTGGTACTGGTTCTTGCTCTGCTGCGATCAGATTTACATGAGCCACTTGATTGTTAGCTGGCCTTGGTGGTGGTGTAAGTGGTACCATGCGCTGCTAATTCATTGGTATTCCATAGCGAGGTGTCGTAAGAGGTTTCGTACTGGTTTATCTTTTGTTGCATGATCTTGGGGTTGAATGGACAAAATGTCATTTTGTGCGATGAAGCATTGCATAGGTGGCAGTACCGTTGTGTCAGCTGAGGTTCTGCTTCAACACTGGACACTCATTTGCTGTATAGTTCTGCTTGCAAACAGGACACCATATGTTCTCTCATCGGGGATATTGCAGCTGGTTTTATTCCAGTGGATTTGGTGTTGGTGCTACAGCTCCCTGCAAGGCCTTCAGTTTTTGATCAAACTGCACCATTAGTTGTTCCATCTGCTGCTTGTGTAACTTCGTCATTTGCTCCATCAACAAATATATTGATATATTGGATGCGTTGGATGATGATGCTACCGAGGGAGTTGGATTACGGGTGGTCGGACCAATACAACTTAATGTTGAATTGCAATGGCATGTGGATTATGTTGTGATGCAAGCTTAATGGGCTACAGTTGGGTTGACTGGGAAACTCCTTAGAAAAAAGGAGGATTTTTTAATTCTTTGTAATAAACTCAATACCGAATTCAAAGAATGTCTGAGCTGGGCTATACTCCAAGGGAAATTTTATATAAATTCCTTTGGAAGTTCTGAATGTATATAGATTGTACATTGCTATATGCTCTAGAATACATTCGTGTAAAAGAGCTATATTGTTATGATTATTCAAAAGGCTAAAAAGAATTTTGGAGGCCAACCAAAATCCAAATTTTTTGTTGTTTGAGAGACTACAAGGTATTGATATATCATACCTAGATTTATGGAGTGTATGTATCGATTGAGAAGCAAACTATCATCTTCATTACGAGAACATTGCTTGTAATATAAAAGCATGGAAATTACATAAAGAACATCATTGATTGATGACATATTCTTTGGAGGGCATGGGTAATTTCATCGCCAGAGTGCTCGATGCTATGTGGAGTCTCTTCTTGCAATGATGATTTGTTAGACTCAACGCCCAGCTACTGAAGGAGGTCATCCCCAGAAAACTCAAAGACGACTTTTTGGATGGAACAATATAGTTAGTCTACAATGGTACCTATTTGCAAGTTAAGCTCGAGCCTTATGGAAATTGAGTGATCGGATAATATCCAGAAGTACAAGAACTCAAATGAGCTTGACAAATTGAGCTTGATGCAATTTTATCTACTAGATTGCATAATGCACTAGAACAAAGACATTTTCTTGTATATATAATTGATTGCATACAGAATTCATTGAAGAAATATCGTGTTCTATGTGAAAGATTCAACTAGTTTCATCACATTTTGCAATATTTCCATATTTGGCATATTGAGGCCAAAACTTGTTTTAGACTTAGAGGTTGACTTTTCAAAGTTTATTAGTCTAAATTTCATTTGAATAAACACTTTTTGAAACTGTGGAAAAGTTAGAATGCGAGTATGAGTAGATTCAATTTGAATAGTTGGGTACATTGAATCTAGACCCAAAATTAGTAGGGTTAGCATTTTGGAGGGAAAGCCAAGTGGCCAAATAGGGTTTGCACTTTTTATCTTGTGGAGAGAGCTATATTCTCTCTTCTCTATCTCATTTCATGCTTATACATGGTTCTCTTGGGTTCTACTATCCATTGGTGCACTATCTTGGTGATTGCTTGCAATTCTATGTGTAGAATGATCTATATTTGCTATTTTTGGATCCACACGTGTGAAATACAGTAGCTTGCTGGTTTTGTACAGAAATCAACAGTAATTTTTAATTTCATTCAAGTTTGATCAAGTTCTATTGGTGTTTGCATCTCATTTTGTGTTTAGATGCTGATTTTTCTACATTGGTGAGATTGGTAGTGTATTTCTCTTTCTAACCAAAGATCATTCAAGTAGATTGGATCTTAAGGATCTGAAATATTTCACATGGTATCAGAACTTGTGTTTCAGGTTATGAAGGAGAAAGTCAGATCTATCAATTATTTGGTGAAGATATTAAGTCTAGAGCATGCTAGAGAGGATTTTACACCAAAATCGGATTTTTTGCTTTTGTAGATTGGATCTTTTGTAGATCAAAACACTTTATAGGTCAATATACTTGATCAATTCTGATTTTTGAATGCACATACTAGATTTGGTCGATTTTTTGATCATTGGATTAGCCTAAGTGGTGGCTTATAGATTGCATATCAAATTTTCAGCACTTGCATGTAGATTTGGAATAGGCAATTTTTTGTGATTTTCTCAAAACCCTAATTTTGATTGGATCTCTAGATAGTGAGGTTGTCGGACTTCATTTGAGTGTGTTTCAATCTTAGGAAGTGAAAAAAGTCGTTAGATTGAGGATAGATTTTAGGTTGATCAAGATTCCATGATTGTATGTGTTGATTTGCTTGGATAAGTGCTAGAAGAGAATTTGTGAGATAGTTTCAAATCTTGGTGATTTCTTTTGAAAGCATTTGTTTTTGTTTAGTAAAGTCATAAAGATGAACGAAGAAAGGTGGTGACAACGGTAGATGGTGTGGACGATAGACAAGGGTGCCGCAGAAGGATGGGAAGAGGTTGGTTGAAGAAGGAGACTGATTTTCCAATGCTTGTGTTTCTCTTTTTTGAAGGATCTTCGTCATGACTAGAATACTTCTTCTAATTGAGTCTCTTCTGATTACCCATCTGTCGTCTTTAACCTTGTCTTTTGCATATTAGACTTGTGACCTTGGCTGTCGATCTTCCTGATGTTATTGTAGGCAGCGTAACTGCTCCAGTGGATCCAAGCAGATCCACTCTCTCCCCCCCCCCCCCCGCCCCCCCAAAGTCTGTTGGTGGGGATGTTGTTGTTGGTAACTGTTCATGTTTAGGATTGGATCGGCGTGTGGAACATGTAGTTGAAACTCGTTGAATATGCGACTGGACTAAAGATTGAACAAATTTTAACTAAATTTGTTTCGATCTTGTTGTAGTTGACTCAAGAAATAATATGACAATGAGATGCAGGAATCAACTCTAATTTAACATGGATTTCTCATATGTCTCAAAAATCCTAAAGTGTTGTACGAGGGAATCTGAAGATGGATAGATGAATGCAAATGTGTTCTTGAGATGCTCTATGAAAGACTCTCGTGCAATAGCTATTCCTCAAGCCAAAATCAATCACACAAAATAGGTGAAGAGAAACAAGGAAATAAACAAACATTACAGAGAGTGAGAATTGTATAGCACTTGTCGAACAAAACTTGCATTCATCAACATTGATAATGTACCTTGATAGTTGCAATATTTCAATTGTTTTGTAGAGTAATGTGACTTACTCTAACATGCCCTTGTCAAAACAAGGCAGGGTGGGTGATGCTAAAATCGACCATCATTGATAGCAGATGTTGTAAGATATAGCTTGAGATGCAGGTATGGTTGAGGTACTATTTTCCTAAGGACCTCTTTAAACAAGAGATTCAAAACCGAATCTCTATTCAAATTTCCGAATCCAAGAAATATTGTGTATTGGCACATTGCAAATCTTATCAGCATGTGGAAAGACAAATAGATTTGAGGTTCTAAAAGGGGAGAAAAATTGTCAATTCTCTGTGGAGGTTGCTCTTGTTGGACATTATAGCAGATGATGGAATATCAGTTTCACTTTCTTTCGACAAGGACTCATTTCATATTGTCTTTTTTCAATATGGAGCTGGTGTATTGTGCGGTATTGTAGAATTTTGCTAGAAAAATCTCGAGTGAGCAGCAGGATGAGCGGTTGGGTGCTATGCTGCTCGTGCGGTTGTCGTGAGGATCCTATTGGGATTCATAACTGACGTGATGGGCATGTAGGATCGTAGCTGGTTATTTCAGACAGTCTTTGAAATTGTGTTTTCCGATATAGTCAGGACACTCAGCATGGTACTTGGTCTTGACTGGACAATCAACCAAGAAGTGGCCAGTTTCACCACAGATGAAACATATGGTGTGCAATGGCCCTTGTATAACAGCATAGCCATCTTGTATGGCTAGTGGTTCTGGACTTTCTGGTGGGTATTCATGATAAGTCAAGGAATGTCCAGATGGTGACGGTTGTTCTTCATATTGTTGGACTATATGTGCTTGGATAGGTCGATATGAAGGACAAGCATCAGTAGGAGGCGTAGCCCGGCAGTGTGGGCACCATATTGTTTTTTGTCTATAAGGTACTTGTGCAGGGTTTGACTGACCAGACATGTTGCTTTGGATAGACTTCAGGGTAGCTTGAAACTCATTGGTGAGTTTCTCCATTTGTAGTTAATGTTGCTTATTAAGCAACTTTAACTGGGATTTCCAAAGCTGATCTCGGGTGTCCTCGATTGGCTTCGACTCATGGACAAGAGCACGTGGTGCTCGTCTTTCCCTTGATTCGACAACATCTGATCCTTCATCTTCTTCTTTGATGGCATCAGACATAGCTAATTTGAGGCTCATATATTCATCATTGGATTTAAGCTCGCGTCTAATCCATCTTGGAAGGCCGACAAAAACTAGATGATGAACATCTGTTCAGAGGGCTGTTCTTGTACTTGACTTTTGAGACGTTTGACACACTCGATATAGTCACGTATGCGTTCATCTTTTGTCAGTTTGATGTTACTCAATTTGACAAAAGGGCTCTCGACCAAGCGAAAGGGCTTAAAACGCTTGATGAATGACTCTTTCAAAATTGACAAGTCCGTCTTTTCATCACGATCAAAGTTGAAAAACCAATCACGTGCTTTAGCGATCATGGTCATGGAAAACAGTTGGACCATAGCATCAGGAGATGTTTCGCCATACACATCACATGCATTCGTCGTCTCAGAGACCTGTCCGGTCTAAGGTGAGAGGTGCTCTTGAGTTGCTATGTCCAAGTATCTTGGGGATTCGTCAGAATCAGCCAACACCACCATCGTACAACCCTCTCTCTTTTCCATGTATTATTTGTGACGACCTAAGATCCTCCTCGAGCAAGGACCTAAATGTGGTATTTTTTGGCACCCATCATTACTCTCTATTCTTGCTCGTTAGTCATGCCTCCTATAGACCGTTAACACACTCCTCTTCTGTTGCTGGAGTGAGATACATTTTGCACTCATTTTATGAACAATAATATGAATTTTTTCACATTGAACATTGCAAAGAAAATGATATGATTCTCGAGCAGTTCAATACTCCGATTCAGCCTTGCAGTTTGACAACCGTATTGACCGTCAAAAGCCATTATGGCTGTAGAATATAGGCTTTCCAAAAATTTGGCCATCATAGCATACAAGCACATACAAATCAAAATTGCCATTTTGACATGTGTCTTTGTTTTGTATAAATTCACAATAAAGATAATATACACATCACATGAAACTTTAGAAAAATTTTAGCACAACCTTTCACATTCATGATTTAACTTTCAACCCTTCCAACTTGGTGGCTCATATTTCGAATTAGTACCCATCTTTAAACTATCAAACATCATTTTAGATTTGAAAGGAAAATGATTTATCAAACCATCATTGAAAAAACGCATGACAGACAACCTCGACCGTCAAACTACAAGGCACTACAAGGCTGCTCCGATTCCACGGTCAGAGCAGCACCTACACAACATGGCTGTGAGCTCAGATCTGTCAAAGGTGCCATTGCTTAGTAATGAAAGGAAAAATCAATGGGTGCAAAAGAAGTTCATTCACGAGAAGCCAGCTGATCCTCATGCAAGATCAGTTGCACCAAACGTAGCAGAACAGGTTGGCCTTTCGCTAGTTTGACGGTGAAGAGCCTTGGTGTTTTAGGAGGAATTTGCGATGCCAATTGCATGGAGCAACTGCTGGTGCGATGTGCGATAGCTTTGAAAACCAATGACATAACTCTGGCTGGCTGAACAGGTCAGTATTCACCCTCTGTCAACAATGCACTAGCAGCTTGAAGCTGTGACTCATTCTCGACACCTCGAAAAGAGCCACAACGTTCTTTACAGCCCTAACACATGCACAAAATGTTTGGCTTTCACCATGACTTCGTTTTCTCGCATGGTCTCATCCTTGACAATAGATGTCGCATCCTTCAACTCATGGTCATATTTGAAACCAGTTGATGAGCATGTGTCTAACTTCTCTAGATTTGATCCAAATTTGATGTTCTATAGCTTGTAGGATAGGTATTGAAGAGTAGGATGTGTTGCTGGTGTTTGTAAATCAATTTAGTTTGTTTCTAGAAGAGTTTTAGGCAATCAAAGTGTTTGAGAGAGTACTCAACTCATGGGATATGCCAAAGTGAGCACACATCAGTTCTTTTCACCATTTTTATCAATTTTCACTATCAATCATGTAGAATTGGATAGAACTAAGTGTTCTGAATTCTTGGACTTTTCATTTCACACAAATTACTGTGTTTGAGTTGAAAGTAATTTCCTAGTGAGTTTATCAATACATTGAAACTCGTGGGAGAGATAGACTTCTTACTTGCATGTGCTTCTTTTTTGTGACTGAAGCAAGATCCAACTTCAAGATAGATTGATTCTCTGTGTAGAGAATTTGTTCTCACATCTATTGCTAGATTTCATAGGTTGGATCAACATCTATGTTAGATCCTAGATTGAGATAGTACGCGACATTCTTTCAACTCCATTTTTTATCATTACTAGAATTTCTCATAAAGAAGATGTCTTCATCTGGTTCACATTTCTTACCTCAGCGAGAGATTAACATCTTCCAATTAGGCAATGTGGAAGATTCGAATGAAATCATTACAGATTCTACAAGATGTAATGGATATTGTGAGTGGAACTAAAGAAGAACATGCTGCACCTAATGAAGCTGCAGCATTTCACAAAAGAACCAGAATTGCCCTTCGTTTCATAAAAATGAATGTAACCGATGAAGTGTTAAGAGAGATCAGTACATGCACCACTGCCAAGGAAGCTTGGGATACTCTAAAAACAATATGTGAGATCGAGTACTTCTAGATTGCTTACACTTAGAAACCAAATATTTCTAATTTATCAGAGAGTAGATGAGAGTGCTTCATGATATGTCATGAGAGTTAAGGATCTTCATCAAGAGTTAGCTGGTATTGGTGATGCTCTTAAGAACACTGAACTTGTTCAAGTAGTCCTAAATGGACTTAGAGATGAGTATGACAATATTGTGCTGTCAGGGAGGATCTTTCATCCTTGGAGACACTGCAAGGTGTTCTCATTGCTAAAGAAAGCAAGCAAGAGAACAAGATGCTGTGGATCAATAGACTTTCATTGAAAGATGGTGGAAATGACAAAACACTCTTCATCAGAGACAAGTCAAGAGGCAATGGCAAAGGCCAACAACACTTCAAGAAGGACAAAGCCAAAGAAGGTTGTGAGGATCAGTCCTCACAAGCTGCAACATCCAGTGGCAAGAAGAAGTTGTCAAAGATCAAGTGTTTTTTTTGTGGCAAGAAAGGACACTATGCATCGAATTGTTTCAAGAAGAAGAACCAATCTAAGCAAACTAACCTTACTAATGAGTATGAGTGTGAGGGTATTGAGAGTGAAAGAGAGGATTCATTAATGATGTCTACTTTTTCATCTTTTCGTGTTAAGAATGAAGAAGTTTGGTGGATAGATAGTGGGGCTAGTTCTCATATGTCTAGTTCTAAAAACTCTTTCACTAATCTCATGCCATATCTAGGTGAAAAAGGATCAATCTATACTGCTATGATGTAGAGTGTAGGATTGAAGGAATAGGTATTATTCCAGTGCATGCATCATCATCAAAATCTTTTTGCTTACATGATGTACTGTATCTACCTAGATTGACAAAGAATCTCATTAGCGTAGGACAATTGTTTGATAGTGGATAAGATGTCAATTTTCAAATTGACAAGTGTATAATCTCAAGAGAAAATGAAGTTATTGCTAGAGGATCTAGAATTGGTAAGTTGTACAAACTAGATTCTAGGGAAAGTGCTAACATTTCAGATATTGCTTATGAGACCAAGGTTCTTCAGGAGGATCCGTGGCAGAAGATATTGGGTCATCCCAATTTCAAAGCCATGCAATCTATGGTCAAGGAAGGAAAAGTTGTTGGACTACCAAAGACACTGTCAAAGGAGCTTCTACCTTGTGAAGCTTGTGTACTGGCAAAATCACACAGGAGGCCTTTTCCTAGATCAAGAATCAAAACAAAGCAACCATTTGAACTTGTGCACTTTGATGTTCATTTCTCATCAACTAAGAGCAAAGGAGGAGCAAACTGCTTTGTTTCCTTTGTAGATGATTATACACTAAAGTCTATGTGACATTTGTCACTTGTCATGCATGAAATTCTACCAACTTTTTACAAGTGTACTAGTTCTAACTAGAAATGTCCAAATCATCATGCATGTGTCCATTAAACTTTGTGCATGCCTTGCATGTCACTATGGATCACTTACAATTAATGCATGTGAGTTTCCATGAGTTTCTACAAGCATAATCATGCTAATTCTATGTCTACAAACTAGTTGCATTTATCAAACTAGATAATACATAACCATGTAGCTCGAGTTCTATGTAGGCCAAACTTGGCATTTTGCATTAATGAGTTACATACTTGCATGGTATAACATTTGTAGCAAGCCAAGAAATCAATATGGATTGTTTTTCAATTTTAACAAAATTTCCTATCATGCCCTCTTCATATTAGATGAAGAGCCTAAAGGTGTCCAAGAAGCTCTTCAATCCAAGATGTGGGTTGAAGTAATGACCCAAGAGTTTGAAGCCTTGATGTCAAACAACATATGGGAGCTTGTGGAGCCACCAAACAACATGCATGTGATTGAATGTAAGTGGGTTTTCAAAATCAAGAATAATCATGATGGATCTATCAATAAGTATAAAGCAAGACTTTGTGCCAAAGACTACTCATAGATCAAAGGTCTTGACTATGAAGACACCTTTGCACCAGTTGCAAAGATGGTAAGAATCCGAATACTTATATCTCTTGCATGTTTTTAAATTGGAGTATGTTCCAACTTGATGTTTCTAATGCATTTCTCAATGGTTACCTTGAGGAGGAGATTTACATGGAGCAACCTCCAGGTTTTGTGAAAGAAGGTGATGAATCAAGAGTTTGTCTTTTGTTCAAAAGTCTCTATGGACTGAAACAAGCACCAAGGTCTTGGTATGCAAGGCTCAACTCCTATCTCATATCACTCGAATTTTGTCTAAGTGAATATGACCCTTCTTTGTATTATAAGTTTGTAGATAACTTTGTAATTATACTTCTCATCTATGTAGATGATATCATTCTTTGTGAAAATAATGAGAAGCTAGTTGAAGAATCTAAGCATGCACTTGGTAGTGACTTTAAGATGCAGGACTTAGGAGTTCTTCACTATATTCTAGGCCTTGAAATAGATTTTTGGAAAGGTCATGCATTTATAAGACAAAGTAGATATGCACTTTCCATGCTCAAGAAATTCCAGATGGAAAATTGTAAAGGCATAGATACACCTATAGAGCACACTGTAAAAGTTCCTATGAAAGATGATGAAAAATCCTCTGAGGACATCACTCTCTATAGGAGTCTTATTGGCTCACTTATCTGGTTAATAATGACTAGGCCTGATCTAAGCTTTTTTGTTCATAAGCTAAGTCAACACGTGCAGGATCCAAAGTTATATCACTAGAAGTTGGGTAAAAGAATCTTGAGGTTTAGGGCTCCTACCTTAGATTATGGATTATTGTACAAGTCTGACTTTGATTGCTTTTTTAGATTCAGATTTTGCAGGAGACAGGTGTCAAATTTCAGAGTTAAGGACTGAATTTGATCTACAAATAATCACAAAGAGTGATTGGTAGCCTGGGATCTTGATCTATATCAAGACTAGCTTCTACTTGACAATCTTTGTGTTTCCAAGAAAGAACAATAAAAAATGATGACCCATGGCTTCACACGTTTGAAGTACAGCTACTGTATGGCCTAATAACAGAGAAATAGTTTACTAAAAATTTACTGGAAATCACATGGACATGGCCCTAAACTCGAGATAGGAAGATAATATTTTAATAATTTTCACAAGAACTCGTCTCGCACGCAAGCAGACTTTTTGTCTGTATTTTGTCTTGATTGCTTACTAGCATCAGACTACTACTCTTACACTATGTGTGTATTCTGTTTATCTATATGTCAAGTGTCATCCAGTAAGTATAGTCGCTCTATGTAGATATAACATTAGAGTGATTAACTAATCAGGGAATTGCAAGAGTGGCAGATTAGCCACGGCCTAGGGAGTATCTGCTGACGTCATGCCATCAGATCAGATTTTTGTACTTCTGGGTACTTGCGCAATCTTTGCTGGGACTCTTTGGAGCGTGAGGGCAAAACAGATTTCGCGACATTTTTTGTGTTGCATCGTTGGTTTCGTTTCGCTCGTCTGCCTTTCTCTCATATTAGACCGCAAAAGATTCTCGTTCGTGAATCTTTCATGTTCACGAACCGTTCGTGATCGTCTCCCTTGACTTTCGTGTTCACAAACCGTTCGTCTTCATTTCCTTTGTCTTTCGTGTTTGCAAACATCTTCATTAGGCTGAGGGCTGAAAGCTAGCAAGGCTTTGTAAATAGAAACGTTTTGTTTCTTTAGCTCCCTCTCAAAGCATGATAGCTTTACGATCCCAAGACTGCTCCTTTGTCTCTCAAAGGGTCCTTTGTCCAGGGCTTTGGTGAAGATGTCAGCAACTATGTCTTTCGTTCCTATGAAGGTGGTCTGCATCATCTTCTTTTCAATTAGATCCCTGATCAAGTGATACTTGATTGCAATGTGCTTTGTTCTAGAATGGATCCATCTGTCTTTTTCTGGACCTTCAATCGCCTCCTCGAATGTCTGTGTTTGCCAGTGAATCCGTAGAACTCTTCTGATATGGAAGCTGAGCTGCCTGACACATATCTTGTTGGCGCTCTTTTTGGTCTTGTCGACCTTCTGGGAGATCCTCCTGGAACAACTATGTCCTGGTCTTTGTTTGCTTTGCTTGGTCCGGAACCATCTTGATTTACAGGAACTATGGCGGCAGGTTGCCTCTCGAATATTTCTTCATCAGATTCATCGCTCGAATGGGAGACGACTCAAAAACCTTTGTTTTCATGTTCGTCCTCTGCTCCCTCTGTCATTGGCGGCAAGTCATAGTATTGTCTCTCCAGAACATCGTAGCTGATAGGATCGTCGTTGGCCAGTGTCCTGCTCTCATCGCATGTGACATCTCTCACTATTTTTACAATGTTTGTGTTTGGCATGTAGACTCTGTAGTATGATGAATTGTTGTCATAACCTACAAAAAATCCTTGCTCGGCTTTCTCATCAAGCTTCTTTCGAAGCTTATCAGGAATATGTGCATAAGTTGCACAACCAAAGATTCTGACGTGAGACAGATTGGGCTTTCTACCCCTCCATAGCTCATGTGGTGTCGTGTGAGGAACACCAGAGTTACCTATCCTGTTGTGGATGTATGCGGCTATAGCTACTGCTTCAGCCCACAACACCCTTGGATCTTTTGACTAGGCCATCATGCATCTGGTTGCTTCCATCAGAGTCGTGTTCTTTCGTTCAACAACATCGTTGTGCTGCGGTGTGTAGGCTGTAGTTCTTCTGTGAATGATACCATGATCATTGCAAAAGTCAGTGAAGCGATTTGAGATGTATTCGTCACCTCAATCTGTTCTAATTTGCTTCACTTTACTTCCTGTACATCTCTCAACCCAATTCACATATTCTGTGAATTTATCAAGTGCTTCAGATTTATTTTGAATAAAATACACTTTGGAAAATTTGCTATAATCATCAATGAAGGTTATATAATACTTTGAACCTCCTACTGAGATCACGTTGAATGTACCGCAGATGTCAAAATGCAGTAGCTCCAAAATCTTTGTCATTCTGTAGGAGTCTTTGACGAATGGTGTTTGTGACATCTTGCCTTTCAAACATGCATCATAGTTGGTCGAACTGATTGCATTCGAGATGCTGACTCCTGTTATTGCTCCATGATGGCTTGCCTGGTAAAGTGCCATTTAGTTCATGTGGTAGAGTCTTCTGTGCCACAGAGTGTCTGGCGAGTCGTCATGAGTCTGATGCACCTGATCTACAGGTAGGTGTACCTTCAGATGATATAGGTTCTCTGTCCTTCTGCCTTGAGCAATGAGAGTACTGGTACTAGCATCAATCACATTGCATGCTTCGTCCGAAAACGTGATTTTGCATCAACAACTCACATAGCTCTTGCTTCAACCCATTTAGTCATATAAACCATTATCATGATGATGTATCATGCTTGAATATCACACACACGTGCCGCTAGATGTACCAAACCAACATAGTCAAGTCCCTCAAGTTTATGAAAAATGGCTAGAAAGAAATCTTCACTTGGCAAACTGTAGCTTCATTGCATTAGAGTGGTCCTGCCTGCATGTCGGCAAAGGTTGGTTGCAAAAAAATAGAAAGTTATCAAAATCTGATAACAATTTTGCCTTCTTTTATTTCCAAAATGCAGAAAATGAGCGATTTTTTATTTTTCTTTAATTTTTTGGATTCAAACTGGATTTTAGCAATGACGTACTATCTCCCCTTTCTTGTCGATCAATCTCAAGTGATTACAAGCAAGAAATCCACTCAAAATCATAAAATTCACCAAAATCTAACTCTAAAAGTGCAAATCTAACTCTATCATGCAAAAACCACAATGCCTAAATGCAAGCTAACATCCATCCAAGCATCATAACATGTTGAAAATGAAAATAATGGCATTACTCCCCGACAACGGTGCAAAAACTCGGAGCTGAAGTGTCTGTGTGCCTAAGAGACAGACTTACATTTTGAGGAGAAGAATCCAACTCACATTCTAACAAAATATGGCAACTATTTTCAGTTGGCCTTCAATTTTAGAAATGTAAATATAAAACTTTAATCTGTCTTTTCCTTTTGTCATGTTTTGTATTCATTATCCATATGAGTTCAAACTCAAAGGGTTGTTGAATGAAAAATTAACTATTTTAAAAATTAAATTTGTCTTTGTTGCAAATTTTAGTTATTTTTTTCTTAAAAATAAATCTAAATCAAGTTTTGTATCACTTAAACTGATTGATATTGGATAATACCTAGGTATGGAGTCTTATTTAATTTTACATTTTGCAATATTTATCTAAATACTAAAATCGTAATACTAAATTGCAAACAAGCTTTCAGAAAAATACTGAAATATGATGTAGCCCTTGGGTTGTGAAGATTATTGCAAAAATTAGCTTGATAATTTTACATTTTCATGTACATATGACAATCACACATGTGTGGAGCATGTTCCCACATGTGAATGGTAGGCTTAGTTGCATTATGTTCATTTATGTCATAAAATAGCTTGTTTCTTGAAACAATGTGAAAGTAGAGAGAAGTTAGTCAATTAGTAGCATGCCAAGTGTCATAATGAGGCTGGACCTCAATCTCCTCATGACTTATACAAATATAATGAGGTTGGACCTCAATCTCTTCATGAATTATACAAATCAAATGCATGATTAGGCATAGGTATTTGGGTCATGACCTCTAGTTCAATCACAGGTCAACACGTCCTATTTTGTAGGGATGCAAAAGTGAAAGTGGTGCACATCTCATTTCATTGGTCTATAAGGTCCAAACACATTTAAAGGTTCATGTAGAGGGGCCCAATCATATTTCAAGAGTCATGGCATGCTAATTAGTGTAGGAACTCGAGCTACCATTATATATGATGATAGCTCCTTTGTACATATATAGAGCTTTTCGAGAGAAAATTTTTAAGTAATTGGAGGTCAATTTTGCTTTATAGTAGAACCCGAGAAAAGATGTATTGTAATAATTAAAAATTGTGACACTGAAAATGGATAAAAATAAGGCAGTATTTTCCAAGCTAGATGTCATCATGAGGTTGGTGGACCTACATCCACCACCTTTTTGTACATATTAAAAGATTTGGTTGGATTGATTTGATCCAATAATATCCGAAGAGTCTTTGGAAATGGTTTTGTGATCTTGGTGGTCTCAAAAGAAACAATAAGCTTTTGTCTTATTAGAACATAGCATGTTCCTCGAATATAGCACTACTTGTTTATTTGGAAGGACTAAATCACAACACAACCTGCCCGCAGATTATTCATTTGGGGTAGTAGACCGGCCTGTTATTATTGTTGGTTATTATTTGGGAGGACGACGACACAACACACAACACAACCGGCCTGTCATTGCTTTATCCGGGGGAGCCTGTCACTTGTTTTTTGTAATTTCGGAGGATTAAACTTTGATAAATTTCAAGTAGTAGACCCTGCGAGCTTCTCCAGTACTCACTCACGCACTCACTCACTCAGTGCACAATACCTGGCATCTATCCGGTTTACGATTTTGATCACCACTTCTGTAACTAAGCTGTAAGTAGGTCGAGGTTGCGTAGATCAGAAGATCAATATTCGTAACTACTAGTAATGTCAACTTTCAAGCCAATTGATCTGTCAGGCCTGAATGATGATTTAGAGGCTTCTAATTCCATCAGGGCTCAGATTGCTGAAGCCTGTGACAAGAATGGCTTCTTCCAAGTTATCAATCACGGCGTGCCAGTGGAGGACACGGAGAAGCTGAGAGAAGTGAGCCACAAGTTCTTTGATCTGAGCGAGGAAGAAAAGCTTGCATGTCCTCGAAAGCCAGAGGTAGGACGTCTGGGCTATGGCAGACATATGACCTGTACTGATTCTGAGTTCCAGCACTGGCGTGAAGTTGTGGAAATTCAAACTCTCCCACTGTCCGGAAGGGAGTACGAATACTGGCCACAGCAGCCAGCTGATTTAGGAGAGGCCGTGGAAAAGTACACAGCAGCAGTGCTGGATCTAGCTCATAGGCTGCTGGCTGTCATCTCTGAGAATCTCGGGCTGAAACCCGCGTACCTGAGGGATGCTTTGGGGTATCCAAACATACAGCAGACCATAACATTCCAGTTTTATCCGCCCTGCCCAGAACCAGAAAAAACTCTCGGCATGCAGCCACACTCTGATATTGGAGGCATCACCATTGTGATGCAAGAGGCAGAGGGATTGCAAGTGTTTGACGAATTAAACGATACATGGGAGCTTGTGCCACATTATCCGAATGCATTCGTCGTCAATATAGCAGATCAAACTGAGGTTAGTGCAACAAGCCAATATTGCTGCTTCAATTGACCTCTCTTCATTCTCCATGGAGAAATGTGATCATTTTGAAAGTTTTAGCTCATGTGTAGTCGGCAACGTTACATTGCTGTATGATCAGTGACGCTGCTGTATTTTTATGAACTGTAGATCATTACAAATGGAAGATACAAAAGTTCCAACCACAGAGTTATCGCGAACAGCGAACGCACAAGGAGGTCCTACGTCACCCACTACCATCCAGGACTGGATCACAAGGTCTTTCCCGCACCAGAGCTGGTGGACGCGAAGGTTGGTCCTAGGTACAGGGAATTTCTCTACAAAGAATATTTGCAAGCTATGAGAGTGGGACGTGTATTGGAAAAACGTCTACTTCAGTCATTTGCCATCAATAACTCTGTGATCAGCTGACTTCAAGTTTCTCCATCATCAAAGAGTTGTGAGGTCACCTGTGAAGAACAAACAGGACAAATTCAAGTGGAGTGAAGTGGGTGGCTATAGGTAGATAGAATTTGCCACACTAATTAGTGTATTGAGACATTGCGTAGGTCGTGCGCGTTGAAGCGATATATGGGTCATGCGTGATGAATTTGATAGCTAAACGTAAAGTTTTTTTTTAAGTACATGTTTGTGATGAAATAGAGTAGAGCTTCACAAATGATTGCCCTCATTTTGGAGTAGCAAAGTTCTTACTTAAGCCATTGTTCATTGTGTCAAGTTTTTGGATCGAATCTGAGTCTTCATACCTTTCACATGCTGATCTTTGTTTTCTGGACGATCACACACTTTGAAATCTTTGCAAATTGGAGGCGGCGTAGCCACCATGCCAAAGTAGGAAACCTAGAATATTCTATTTAAAAGTTAAAATATTCCCTTTAGTTTTCAACTAATCCGCACCAATATCGGTTCAACGAGCGAAAGCCCCAAAAGATCTCGAGAGGTCGTACATTTGCGCATTGAATCACTATTGCATGTATCTGTACTAATATTGTTTCAACGTGCGGACAACCAGTTGGAGTACCAGAGGTCGTACTTGTGTGCACTATATCGATATTGTCTGTTGTAAAAAATTGTAACTTTTGAACGACATGTTCGATTGAGACGGTTACAGTGCTATTAGAAAACCCTCGATGAGAGCTTTCCAATGACACCCAACTACACCCAACGGCACCCAACATGACCCAATTCCGAGTTAAGGTTAAAAAGTTATTTTTAGTCAAAGTTTTGGGCAGTCAATCTACTATGAGCTCAAAATATGTAGTGGGAGCACTATGAGCACTATAAGTTGAAAAGCTCTCATCAAGGGCTTTGTAATGGCACTGTAATCGTCTCAATCCAACCGGTCATTTAAAAGTTACATAGTTTTCGTGTAATCATAAAAGATCTCGAGAGGTCGTACATCTGCGCACCAATCGATATTGCATGTATTGGTACTAATATCGTTTCAGCATGCGAACAACCAATTAGATAGTCATAATGAACTCCCAAATTTTTTACATGTCAATCACATGTATGATCCATTGTTGATGAATCATCTTCCCCTCTTTGGACCACTGGCTTGATAGTCCAAATGATTGGATCAACTGTGACTGCACGCTCACGATTCTCAAAAGGGATTATTCTGGTGCCCCAGTTATGAATTACTTGTGCAACTCATAACCATGGATGCCCCAATAAGACATGGTAAACATTCGGTGAGTCAAGTTAGTCCATTACTACAAAAGTAATGACAAACTAAACTCCGGCAATCTTGATACGTATACCTTCTACCAATACCTTAGGACGGACTGTCGTTTGATCAGCTAGCTTAATGGCAAAAGTTATAGGTTTTATCTTCGTAAGGCCCCATTTTGCGCATAGCTTTGTTGAAATCAAGTGAACTCCTAAACGTCCATCTATCACAATTGCTTCTTTACCAAACTGTCTATGTTGTATTGGCAGGGTAATGTTTTGTTGCTCACTTTCCCAGACTATTCCTACATTGAGTACTTCATTTGATTCTTCAAACTCGGCACAAAAGAGTGGCTCATGATGGACTTTGGCTCAATCTGAGTTAACTTTTTCGCTAATACTTCGTTTGCTTTCGACACCAACTTAAGAAATTCTCCCATTGTAATATCCATCCTATCAGATAGCCTATTATATTTTGGTATCTCTAACCGAGGTGACCTTCTAACAATAACTGGGTTAATGTCCATCGGACCTCCTCCTCCTTCAGCCATAATTACAAATCACTAGAGACAATGAGATTGGATCTAGATTTTTTAATCAATCTTATCTTTGATCAAATCTGTAAAAATTCTATCACTTGACAATAATCAGATCTGAAATGATCTTTGATCAAGCGATCGACACTATCAAATAAAAAATGTAACAGAATGTCCCAGAAATTTGACAATGGCTAGATCTGGTAGATCATAACCTAAAAATAGTACGAGCAAAAGTTTTCTAGGCGAAGATTGACTCCAGTAGCTGTTGACTCTTTCAAGAGTCATTGCAATGTTATTGCAGGAAGACATGCGGAGGAATGTTCCAGTTCCTCAGCTGATTCCAGTGCTACAGATTGAAGGGAAAAATGCCCATCCTAGGCCTTTTTCCCTTCAAATGAAGGGCATTTAAATCATGCACCCTTCAAATATCAAACTAAATAAATGAGCATTCCTTTAGTTTTAATAGAAACCTATTTTTTTGAAGGGTAGTGTTGCCCTTCAATCTGTAGCACTGGCTGATTCTCTTGTCTTGTACACCAACAGAGGCCAAACTAAGTAGAAGAAGAAGAAAGGCCAAAAGCAATCAAAGCAAGACCAAAAACCAACACAACACAAAGAACAGTCAAATCCATTGACTAAGAAGAATCTGTTTTGTAGATGCTGCAAGAGAAACAACCATGACATTCAAGACTGTCGGATACTACAAGCAAAGAACAACAACAAGGGATAGTCAAATCAAGTGGCCAACGTAGCTATAGATGCTCCATAGCCTAGTCAAAAAATGGATCATGATGCCTTCATGACCAGTCACCAAGGACGACAGTTCTTGGTTCCTAGATTCCAACGCCACTAAGCATATCACCAACCTCATTGGATGTTTCGAGTCCTATACACCCTATAGTACCACCAAATACATTCACCTTGGCAATAATATCACACAAGATATTAAAGGTGAAGGTATTGTAGGATTAAGCTTTGCAAATGATCAGTCTAAGCTACTTTCTAAAGTCCTATATGTATCCAATTTGTCTACTGCTCTTTGTAAGCAAAATCGTAGATCTAGGACATGAAGTAGAATTTGAATGTGAGCAATGCAAAGTAGTTGATAAGACAAACAAGATCCTAGCACTCGGAAAGAGGCATGGATACTTGTATAGATTAAGTCATTGCTTTTTTGCCTCTAGTCAAGCATTCAGTACTTCCATTCAAGCAAATAAAAGTTTACTTTAGCATTATAGACTTGGTCACTTGAATCATGCTTCTGTACAACAAATGTCTAAATATTCTATTGTTCTTGATCTAGACTATCTTGATAATAAAGTTGAGTTACCTGTCTGTCAAGACTGTTTAGTTGGTAAACTAACTAGGAAACCATTTAGATCAAGCCGTCAACATACTGCTAGAGGATTGTTAGATGTTGTATATACAGACATTTGTCGTCCAATGCAGAATCCTTCTTTGAAGGATGCAGAGTATTTAATAAGTTTTATTGATGAATTCTTCAGAAGAAGTACGGTGTACTTTATCAAGAAGAAATCAAAATCTTTCAATTGCTTCAGAATCTTCAAGGAGCGTGCAGAAAAAGAAACTAGAAGAACGATCAAAGCCTTGAGGTCTGACAATGGTGGAGAGTACATCTCTATTGAATTTAAGGAGTACTACCAAAGCCAAGGCATTGAGCAGCAATTTATCACTCCTTATTCTCCTCAGTCCAATGCCTTGGCCGAGAGGAAGAATCATACCCTGGTTGAATTAGCTAAATGTATGTTGTTGGCGCATGCATCATTGCCCAAGAGATTATGGGCCGAAGCTATCTCCACTGCATCTTACGTCCAGAACAGATGTTCAACCAAGGCCCTTTCAGACGTGTGGACAGGCTCTAGCCTTCTGTGAAGAATCTATGAGTGTTCGGATGCATCGCCTACGTGCAAATCCTGAAAGACACAAGGAAGAAATTCGACTTCCAAGGTCTCAAGACCATCATGATTGGATACACTTCATCTGATAACACTTACAAGTTGTATGACCCCAATACCCAGCATATTTTGTTCAACCGGGACACAATCTTTATCAAGGATCAGGTCATTGACATCAAAGTCAAGGGCATTGTTCCAGGAGAATCTTCAACATCTACATTGACACACCAATTTGAGCTTCAAGCTCAAGCATGTCCATCGTCGATCCATTATATGACAACAAATTGGATAAAGATGATGATGCTACCCAACAACAAGTCCCAAGAATGGCTCATCAATCAGTTCCTCCAAGAAGATGAAGCCGAGTGCGCACACAGCCCACAAAGTATACTCTTGAGTCTGCTTGTATTTTGATACAGGAACCGACAACAGTAGAAGAGGAACTCAGCCAATCAGACTCTGATCTCTAGAGAGAAGCCATGGACAAAGAAAATATTCCTCTCTAATTGCTCACTTCTATCTTGGCATTCAAATCCACTAAGACAGAGCGAGATGATTGATTTATATTACTCGACAAAGGTATCTTCACAATGTCCCTAACAGATATAATCTGATGAACGATAACTACCATGGACTAGTGCATCTGCTATGGAGAAGTCAACAATGACAATCTTCATCAGCTCAGTGGATATTCTGATGCAAGATGGGGAGGAGATGTAGACAATTGTAAGTCCACATCTGGAGGAACAGTCGTAAGCAAACCTCTATCGCTCTTTCATCTACAGAATCAGAATACATTGCTGCTTCTCAATCTATTAAAAAAGCATTTTGGTTGAGAAATTTACTATCTTGAATCAGTACAACTCTACTATCATATTTTGTGATAATCAGAGTGTTATTGCCTTATCGGCCAACCCTAGATTTCACTCTAGGAGTAAACACATTGAGATCCAATATCACTATATTAGGGGTAAGGTTCTCAACAAGAAGGTAAGCTTAACATACTATAGAACGCAGAACATGGTTGCAGATATATTTACAAAGGCATTAAGCGTTAATGCACACAACAAGTTTTGTGCATTGCTTAGTCTAAAGATCAAGGCATTCACAGATCCAGATTAAGGAGGGGTGTTGGATTTATTTTCTCTACTCTCCTAAATCCTATGTTAATCTGCCTCCATTCATGCTGCTGCTTTTTACTTTTGTCCCACAATCTGCATATGTACACGTAAAATTAGACAAGCGAAAAAGGTGACAATTGCAACAGTCTGCATTTTTACTCACAATTTATGACAGGCGAAAAATGTGACAGTTGCACAGCTTGCATATTTACAAGTAAACTTGAATGGGCGAAAAATGCGACACTGCATATTACACGCATTTTATGATAGGCGAAAAAGACGACAGTTGCAACAGTCTGCATTTTTTCTCACAATTTATGACAAGCAAAAAATGCGACAGTTGCATAGCCTGCATATTTACAAGTGAACTTGAACAAGTGAAAAATGCGACAGTGCATTTTTACACGCATTTTATGATAGGTGAAAAAGACAAAAATGCGACACTACATTTTTACATACATTTTATGACAGGCAAAAAAATGCGACACCGCATTTTTACACACAATTTATAACAAATGACACTTGCCTTTACAAATGTGACACTTGCCCTTAAAAGGGCGATGGCTGCCTTTAGGAAAGGACAAGGCCAAAGGCCAAAGGGTGTCACAATTTTTGCATTTTCACCAACATTATTTTTAGCGAAGATCGACGTCGTAGCCTCTTCATGCTCGTTCTATGCACTGTGCGATCAGATTTGACAACAACAACAGCCACCCATGATCTCCTACAAATGACACAACCACTTTTGTACCTTCTTCATCTGCACCTGTAAAATTTATATATATAGTGAATACCATCTTGGTATTCAGAGATAAGCCGAACAGAAGCGAAATAAACAAGCGACATAGGCAAGCTTGATTTTCATAACAAGTGAGACAGACATTGTAGATGCTTTCACGCATTGATTCCTTCTTTCAGACAAATTGTCAATAATAGGTTCATAACCTTTATAGATTGTAGTTAGCTTTGTGAGTATACGGTTTTGCTCGCTATTGCCTTGTGCTCACTTTCATTATTGACTTGTATATTTTGTTATACTTAATCTGATTACAACTCTGTCTCTTGGCAAAAGGCCATATACTGTCCCTTATAAGGACATTCTGCAATTTGATGGCCTTCACTGCATCCATAGCAGCCATAGATCCCACCTCCTTGATGTTGGGGCTATGTAGCGTAGGTCGCATAGTATTCCTTGATTGTTGGATCGACAAATCCAACTTCCGGACCATACCATTGCTGCTGGTCAAATTGGGGTGGTGGTTCTTGCTCTGCTACGGTCAGATTTACATGAGCCACTTGATTGTTAACTGGCCCTAGTGGTGGTGCAGATAGTGCCATGTGCTGCTGATTCATTGATGTTCCATAGCGAGGTGCCGCATTCGGTGCCCTGATGATATGGATAAGAAGTTTGGTACTGGTTCTTGCTCTGCTGCGATCAGATTTACATGAGCCACTTGATTGTTAGCTGGCCTTGGTGGTGGTGTAAGTGGTACCATGCGCTGCTAATTCATTGGTATTCCATAGCGAGGTGTCGTAAGAGGTTTCGTACTGGTTTATCTTTTGTTGCATGATCTTGGGGTTGAATGGACAAAATGTCATTTTGTGCGATGAAGCATTGCATAGGTGGCAGTACCGTTGTGTCAGTTGAGGTTCTGCTTCAACACTGGACACTCATTTGCTGTATAGTTCTGCTTGCAAACAGGACACCATATGTTCTCTCATCGGGGATATTGCAGCTGGTTTTATTCCAGTGGATTTGGTGTTGGTGCTACAGCTCCCTGCAAGGCCTTCAGTTTTTGATCAAACTGCACCGTTAGTTGTTCCATTTGCTGCTTGTGTAACTTCGTCATTTGCTCCATCAACAAATATATTGATATATTGGATGCGTTGGATGATGATGCTACCAAGGGAGTTGGATTACGGGTGGTCGGACCAATACAACTTAATGTTGAATTGCAATGGCATGTGGATTATGTTGTGATGCAAGCTTAATGGGCTACAGTTGGGTTGACTGGGAAACTCCTTAGAAAAAAGGAGGATTTTTTAATTCTTTGGAATAAACTCAATACCGAATTCAAAGAATGTCTGAGCTGGGCTATACTCCAAGGGAAATTTTATATAAATTCCTTTGGAAGTTCTGAATGTATATAGATTGTACATTGCTATATGCTCTAGAATACATTCGTGTAAAAGAGCTATATTTTTATGATTATTCAAAAGGCTAAAAAGAATTTTGGAGGCCAACCAAAATCCAAATTTTTTGTTGTTTGAGAGACTACAGGGTATTGATATATCATACCTAGATTTATGGAGTGTATATATCGATTGAGAAGCAAACTATCATCTTCATTACGAGAACATTGCTTGTAATATAAAAGCATGGAAATTACATAAGAACATCATTGATTGATGACATATTCTTTGGAGGGCATGGGTAATTTCATCGCCAGAGTGCTCGATGCTATGTGGAGTCTGTTCTTGCAATGATGATTTGTTAGACTCAATGCCCAGCTACTGAAGGAAGTCATCCCCAGAAAACTCAAAGACGACTTTTTGGATGGAACAATATAGTTAGTCTACAATGGTACCTATTTGCAAGTTAAGCTCGAGCCTTATGGAAATTGAGTGATCGGATAATATCCAGAAGTACAAGAACTCAAATGAGCTTGACAAATTGAGCTTGATGCAATTTTATCTACTAGATTGCATAATGCACTAGAACAAAGACATTTTCTTGTATATATAATTGATTGCATACAGAATTCATTGAAGAAATATCGTGTTCTATGTGAAAGATTCAACTAGTTTCATCACATTTTGCAATATTTCCATATTTAACATATTGAGGCCAAAACTTGTTTTAGACTTAGAGGTTGACTTTTCAAAGTTTATTAGTCTAAATTTCATTTGAATAAACACTTTTTGAAAGTGTGGGAAAGTTAGAATGCGAGTATGAGTAGATTCAATTTGAATAGTTGGGTACATTGAATCTAGACCCAAAATTAGTAGGGTTAGCATTTTGGAGGGAAAGCCAAGTGGCCAAATAGGGTTTGCACTTGTTATCTTGTGGAGAGAGCTATATTCTCTCTTCTCTATCTCATTTCATGCTTATACATGGTTCTCTTGGGTTCTACTATCCATTGGTGCACTATCTTGGTGATTGCTTGCAATTCTATGTGTAGAATGATCTATATTTGCTATTTTTGGATCCACACGTGTGAAATACAGTAGCTTGCTGGTTTTGTACAGAAATCAACAGTAATTTTTAATTTCATTCAAGTTTGATCAAGTTCTATTGGTGTTTGCATCTCATTTTGTGTTTAGATGCTGATTTTTCTACATTGGTGAGATTGGTAGTGTATTTCTCTTTCTAACCAAAGATCATTCAAGTAGATTGGATCTTAAGGATCTGAAATATTTCACATGGTATCAGAACTTGTGTTTCAGGTTATGAAGGAGAAAGTCAGATCTATCAATTATTTGGTGAAGATATTAAGTCTAGAGCATGCTAGAGAGGATTTTACACCAAAATCGGATTTTTTGCTTTTGTAGATTGGATCTTTTGTAGATCAAAACACTTTATAGGTCAATATACTTGATCAATTCTGATTTTTGAATGCACATACTAGATTTGGTCGATTTTTTGATCATTGGATTAGCCTAAGTGGTGGCTTATAGATTGCATATCAAATTTTCAGCACTTGCATGTAGATTTGGAATAGGCAATTTTTTGTGATTTTCTCAAAACCCTAATTTTGATTGGATCTCTAGATAGTGAGGTTGTCGGACTTCATTTGAGTGTGTTTCAATCTTAGGAAGTGGCAAAAGTCTTTAGATTGAGGATAGATTTTAGGTTGATCAAGATTCCATGATTCTATGTGCTGATTTGCTTGGATAAGTGCTAGAAGAGAATTTGTGAGATAGTTTCAAATCTTGGTGATTTCTTTTGAAAGCATTTGTTTTTGTTTAGTAAAGTCATAAAGATGAACGAAGAAAGGTGGTGACAACGGTAGATGGTGTGGACGATAGACAAGGGTGCCGCAGAAGTATGGGAAGAGGTTGGTTGAAGAAGGAGACTGATTTTCCAATGCTTGTGTTTCTCTTTTTTGAAGGATCTTCGTCATGACTAGAATACTTCTTCTGATTGAGTCTCTTCTGATTACCCATCTGTCGTCTTTAACCTTGTCTTTTGCATATTAGACTTGTGACCTTGGCTGTCGAAGCTCCTGATGTTATTGTAGGCAGCGTAACTGCTCCAGTGGATCCAAGCAGATCCACTCTCTCCCCCCCCCCCCCCACCCCCCCAAAGTCTGTTGGTGGGGATGTTGTTGTTGGTAACTGTTCATGTCTAGGATTGGATCGGCGTGTGGAACATGTAGTTGAAACTCGTTGAATATGCGACTGGACTAAAGATTGAACAAATTTTAACTAAATTTGTTTCGATCTTGTTGTAGTTGACTCAAGAAATAATATGACAATGAGATGCAGGAATCAACTCTAATTTAACATGGATTTCTCATATGTCTCAAAAATCCTAAAGTGTTGTACGAGGGAATCTGAAGATGGATAGATGAATGCAAATGTGTTCTTGAGATGCTCTATGAAAGACTCTCGTGCAATAGCTATTCCTCAAGCCAAAATCAATCACACAAAATAGGTGAAGAGAAACAAGGAAATAAACAAACATTACAGAGAGTGAGAATTGTATAGCACTTGTCGAACAAAACTTGCATTCATCAACATTGATAATGTACCTTGATAGTTGCAATATTTCAATTGTTTTGTAGAGTAATGTGACTTACTCTAACATGCCCTTGTCAAAACAAGGCAGGGTGGGTGATGCTAAAATCGACCATCATTGATAGCAGATGTTGTAAGATATAGCTTGAGATGCAGGTATGGTTGAGGTACTATTTTCCTAAGGACCTCTTTAAACAAGAGATTCAAAACCGAATCTCTATTCGGATTTCCGAATCCAAGAAATATTGTGTATTGGCACATTGCAAATCTTATCAGCATGTGGAAAGACAAATAGATTTGAGGTTCTAAAAGGGGAGAAAAATTGTCAATTCCCTGTGGAGGTTGCTCTTGTTGGACATTATAGCAGATGATGGAATATCAGTTTCACTTTCTTTCGACAAGGACTCATTTCATATTGTCTTTTTTCAATATGGAGCTGGTGTATTGTGCGGTATTGTAGAATTTTGCTAGAAAAATCTCGAGTGAGCAGCAGGCTGAGCGGTTGGGTGCTATGCTGCTCGTGTGGTTGTCGTGAGGATCCTATTGGGATTCATAACTGACGTGATGGGCAGGTAGGATCGTAGCTGGTTATTTCAGACAGTCTTTGAAACTGTGTTTTCCGATATAGTCAGGACACTCAGCATGGTACTTGGTCTTGACTGGACAATCAACCAAGAAGTGGCCAGTTTCACCACAGATGAAACATATGGTGTGCAATGGCCCTTGTATAACAGCATAGCCATCTTGTATGGCTAGTGGTTATGGACTTTCTGGTGGGTATTCATGATAAGTCAAGGAATGTCCAGATGGTGACGGTTGTTCTTCATATTGTTGGACTATATGTGCTTGGATAGGTCGATATGAAGGACAAGCATCAGTAGGAGACGTAGCCCGGCAGTGTGGGCACCATATTGTTTTTTGTCTATAAGGTACTTGTGCAGGGTTTGACTGACCAGACATGTTGCTTTGGATAGACTTCAGGGTAGCTTGAAACTCATTGGTGAGTTTCTCCATTTGTAGTTAATGTTGCTTATTAAGCAACTTTAACTGGGATTTCCAAAGCTGATCTCGGGTGTCCTCGATTGGCTTCAACTCATGGACAAGAGCACGTGGTGCTCGTCTTTCCCTTGATTCGTCAACATCTGATCCTTCATCTTCCTCTTTGATGGCATCAGACATAGCTAATTTGAGGCTCATATATTCATCATTGGATTTAAGCTCGCGGCTAATCCATCTTGGAAGGCCGACAAAAACTAGATGATGAAAATATGTTCAGAGGGCTGTTCTTGTACTTGACTTTTGAGACGTTTGACACACTCGATATAGTCACGTATGCGTTCATCTTTTGTCAGTTTGATGTTACTCAATTTGACAAAAGGGCTCTCGACCAAGCGAAAGGGCTTAAAATGCTTGATGAATGACTCTTTCAAAATTGACAAGTCTGTCTTTTCATCACGATCAAAGTTGAAAAACCAATCACGTGCTTTAGCGATCATGGTCATGGAAAACAGTTGGACCATAGCATCAGGAGATGTTTTGCCATACACATCACATGCATTCGTCGTCTCAGAGACCTGTCCGGTCTAAGGTGAGAGGTGCTCTTGAGTTGCTATGTCCAAGTATCTTGGGGATTCGTCAGAATCAGCCAACACCACCATCGTACAACCCTCTCTCTTTTCCATGTATTATTTGTGACGACCTAAGATCCTCCTCGAGCAAGGACCTAAATGTGGTATTTTTTGGCACCCATCATTACTCTCTATTCTTGCTCGTTAGTCATGCCTCCTATAGACCGTTAACACACTCCTCTTCTGTTGCTGGAGTGAGATACATTTTGCACTCATTTTATGAACAATAATATGAATTTTTTCACATTGAACATTGCAAAGAAAATGATATGATTCTCGAGCAGTTCAATACTCCGATTCAGCCTTGCAGTTTGACAACCGTATTGACCGTCAAAAGCCATTATGGTCGTAGAATATAGGCTTTCCAAAAATTTGGCCGTCATAGCACACAAGCACATACAAATCAAAATTGCCATTTTGACATGTGCCTTTGTTTTGTACAAATTCACAATAAAAATAACATACACATCACATGAAACTTTAGAAAAATTTTAGCACAACCTTTCACATTCATGATTTAACTTTCAGCCCTTCCAACTTGGTGGCTCATATTTCGAATTAGTACCCATCTTTAATCTATCAAACATCATTTTAGATTTGAAAGGAAAATGATTTATCAAACCATCATTGAAAAAACGCATGACAGACAACCTCGACCGTCAAACTACAAGGCACTACAAGGTTGCTCCGATTCCACGGTCAGAGCAGCACCTACACAACATGGCTGTGAGCTCAGATCTGTCAAAGGTGCCATTGCTTAGTAATGAAAGGAAAAATCAATGGGTGCAAAAGAAGTTCATTCACGAGAAGCCAACTGATCCTCATGCAAGAACAGTTGCACCAAACGTAGCAGAACAGGCTGGCCTTTCGCTAGATTGATGGTGAAGAGCCTTGGTGTTTTAGGAGGAATTTGCGATGCCAATTGCATGGAGCAACTGCTGGTGCGATGTGCGATAGCTTTGAAAACCAATGACATAACTCTGGCTGGCTGAACAGGTCAGTATTCACCCTCTGTCAACAATGCACTAGCAGCTTGAAGTTGTGACTCATTCTCGACACCTCGAAAAGAGCCACAACGTTCTTTACAGCCCTAACACATGCACAAAATGTTTGGCTTTCACCATGACTTCGTTTTCTCGCATGGTCTCATCCTTGACAATAGATGTCGCATCCTTCAACTCATGGTCATATTTGAAACCAGTTGATGAGCATGTGTCTAACTTCTCTAGATTTGATCCAAATTTGATGTTCTATAGCTTGTAGGATAGGTATTGAAGAGTAGGATGTGTTGCTGGTGTTTGTAAATCAATTTGGTTTGTTTCTAGAAGAGTTTTAGGCAATCAAAGTGTTTGAGAGAGTACTCAACTCATGGGATATGCCAAAGTGAGCACACATCAGTTCTTTTCACCATTTTTATCAATTTTCACTATCAATCATGTAGAATTGGATAGAACTAAGTGTTCTGAATTCTTGGACTTTTCATTTCACACAAATTACTGTGTTTGAGTTGAAAGTAATTTCCTAGTGAGTTTATCAATACATTGAAACTCGTGGGAGAGATAGACTTCTTACTTGCATGTGCTTCTTTTTTGTGACTGAAGCAAGATCCAACTTCAAGATAGATTGATTCTCTGTGTAGAGAATTTGTTCTCACATCTATTGCTAGATTTCATAGGTTGGATCAACATCTATGTTAGATCCTAGATTGAGATAGTACGCGACATTCTTTCAACTCCATTTTTTATCATTACTAGAATTTCTCATAAAGAAGATGTCTTCATCTGGTTCACATTTCTTACCTCAGCGAGAGATTAACATCTTCCAATTAGGCAATGTGGAAGATTCGAATGAAATCATTACAGATTCTACAAGATGTAATGGATATTGTGAGTGGAACTAAAGAAGAACATGCTGCACCTAATGAAGCTGCAGCATTTCACAAAAGAACCAGAATTGCCCTTCGTTTCATAAAAATGAATGTAACCGATGAAGTGTTAAGAGAGATCAGTACATGCACCACTGCCAAGGAAGCTTGGGATACTCTAAAAACAATATGTGAGATCGAGTACTTCTAGATTGCTTACACTTAGAAACCAAATATTTCTAAGTTATCAGAGAGTAGATGAGAGTGCTTCATGATATGTCATGAGAGTTAAGGATCTTCATCAAGAGTTAGCTGGTATTGGTGATGCTCTTAAGAACACTGAACTTGTTCAAGTAGTCCTAAATGGACTTAGAGATGAGTATGACAATATTGTGCTGTCAGGGAGGATCTTTCATCCTTGGAGACACTGCAAGGTGTTCTCATTGCTAAAGAAAGCAAGCAAGAGAACAAGATGCTGTGGATCAATAGACTTTCATTGAAAGATGGTGGAAATGACAAAACACTCTTCATCAGAGACAAGTCAAGAGGCAATGGCAAAGGCCAACAACACTTCAAGAAGGACAAAGCCAAAGAAGGTTGTGAGGATCAGTCCTCACAAGCTGCAACATCCAGTGGCAAGAAGAAGTTGTCAAAGATCAAGTGTTTTTTTTGTGGCAAGAAAGGACACTATGCATCGAATTGTTTCAAGAAGAAGAACCAATCTAAGCAAACTAACTTTAATAATGAGGATGAGTGTGAGGGTATTGAGAGTGAAAGAGAGGATTCATTAATGATGTCTACTTTTTCATCTTTTCGTTTTAAGAATGAAGAAGTCTGGTGGATAGATAGTGGGGCTAGTTCTCATATGTCTAGTTCTAGGAACTCTTTCACTAATCTCATGCCATATCTAGGTGCAAAAGGATCAATCTATACTGCTATGATGTAGAGTGTAGGATTGAAGGAATAGGTAGTATTCCAGTGCATGCATCATCATCAAAATCTTTTTGCTTACATGATGTACTGTATCTACCTAGATTGACAAAGAATCTCATTAGTGTAGGACAATTGTTTGATAGTGGATAAGATGTCAATTTTCAAATTGACAAGTGTATAATCTCAAGAGAAAATGAAGTTATTGCTAGAGGATCTAGAATTGGTAAGTTGTACAAACTAGATTCTAGGGAAAGTGCTAACATTTCAGATATTGCTTATGAGACCAAGGTTCTTCAGGAGGATCCGTGGCAGAAGATATTGGGTCATCCCAATTTCAAAGCCATGCAATCTATGGTCAAGGAAGGAAAAGTTGTTGGACTACCAAAGACACTGTCAAAGGAGCTTCTACCTTGTGATGCTTGTGTACTGGCAAAATCACACAGGAGGCCTTTTCCTAGATCAAGCATCAAAACAAAGCAACCATTTGAACTAGTGCACTTTGATGTTCATTTCTCATCAACTAAGAGCAAAGGAGGAGTAAACTGCTTTGTTTCCTTTGTAGATGATTATACACTAAAGTCTATGTGACATTTGTCACTTGTCATGCATGAAATTCTACCAACTTTTTACAAGTGTACTAGTTCTAACTAGAAATGTCCAAATCATCATGCATGTGTCCATTAAACTTTGTGCATGCCTTGCATGTCACTATGGATCACTTACAATTAATGCAGGTGAGTTGCCATGAGTTTCTACAAGCATAATCATGCTAATTCTATGTCTACAAACTAGTTGCATTTATCAAACTAGATAATACATAACCATGTAGCTCGAGTTCTATGTAGGCCAAACTTGGCATTTTGCATTAATGAGTTACATACTTGCATGGTACAACATTTGTAGCAAGCCAAGAAATCAATATGGATTGTTTTTCAATTTTAACAAAATTTCCTATCATGCCCTCTTCATATTAGATGAAGAGCCTAAAGGTGTCCAAGAAGCTCTTCAATCCAAGATGTGGGTTGAAGCAATGACCCAAGAGTTTGAAGCCTTGATGTCAAACAACATATGGGAGCTTGTGGAGCCACCAAAAAACATGCATGTGATTGAATGTAAGTGGGTTTTCAGAATCAAGAATAATCATGATGGATCTATCAATAAGTATAAAGCAAGACTTTGTGCCAAAGACTACTCATAGATCAAAGGTCTTGACTATGAAGACACCTTTGCACCAGTTGCAAAGATGGTAAGAATCTGAATACTTATATCTCTTGCATGTTTTTAAATTGGACTATGTTCCAACTTGATGTTTCTAATGCATTTCTCAATGGTTACCTTGAGGAGGAGATTTACATGGAGCAACCTCCAGGTTTTGTGAAAGAAGGTGATGAATCAAGAGTTTGTCTTTTGTTCAAAAGTCTCTATGGACTGAAACAAGCACCAAGGTCTTGGTATGCAAGGCTCAACTCCTATCTCATATCACTCGAATTTTGTCTAAGTGAATATGACCCTTCTTTGTATTATAAGTTTGTAGATAACTTTGTAATTATACTTCTCATCTATGTAGATGATATCATTGTTTGTGAAAATAATGAGAAGCTAGTTGAAGAATCTAAGCATGCACTTGGTAGTGACTTTAAGATGCAGGACTTAGGAGTTCTTCACTATATTCTAGGCCTTGAAATAGATTTTTGGAAAGGTCATGCATTTATAAGCCAAAGTAGATATGCACTTTCCATGCTCAAGAAATTCCAGATGGAAAATTGTAAAGGCATAGATACACCTATAGAGCACACTGTAAAAGTTCCTATGAAAGATGATGAAAAATCCTCTGAGGACATCACTCTTTATAGGAGTCTTATTGGCTCACTTATTTGGTTAATAGTGACTAGGCCTGATCTAAGCTTTTGTGTTCATAAGCTAAGTCAACACGTGTAGGATCCAAAGTTATATCACTAGAAGTTGGGTAAAAGAATCTTGAGGTTTAGGGCTCCTACCTTAGATCATGGATTATTGTACAAGTATGACTTTGATTGCTTTTTTAGATTCAGATTTTGCAGGAGACAGGTGTCAAATTTCAGAGTAAAGGACTGAATTTGATCTACAAATAATTGTGAAAATTGTCAACATTTCCTAGCTAGTTTGAGGCCTAAATTGGCTAAAATTGTATATAGTTTTGGTTCTGGAGTTTCACACGTGTGAACCAGGCCACAATGTTTTTATTTACTGTATTTTTTCAGTATGATGAAGTGTCAAACTTCATACCCTTCAAAATGAGACCATTTTGATGTATTTTGGTCATATAAGCCATTTTTAGCTATTTTTCCTATATAGGGAATATCTAGGGTCAAGTACCTTCTAGAGAGAGGAGAGAGAGTCATCTTCCTCATCCATAAATAGTAGGGAAGTCGTGGAGAACAGGTTGGAGAAACCTTTTGTATGCTTCATTGAGATCAATAGATCATTGTCATTGTTTCTTCCTCCATTGAGAGCATTGTTGTGTGTATTGTCTTCAAGCTATTGTGTATGATCTTAGGTGCTTTCCAAAAGTGATAGGCTGATGTATTATGGACTGTATAATGCTATTTTGGGCCGCACTTGATGTTTATGGAAGTTTCCATTTGTGATAAATGCTTTTTGATCAAGTTCTTTGCATTCTAGGTAGCATAGAATGTGTTGCCAATTCCTAGCTTATGTAGTTTGGAGTGCAAGCATTCAAGCCAATGATCTTGGAGTTTAGATCCACTTAGGATCTGTATTTTTCACATGGTATCAGAGCTGGTTGGCTTCTATTTACAGTAAGTATTCCATTTTTGGTGATATTTGGATGTTTGATCAAGTTCTAGCATGATTTTGCATTGCTTTGTTGATCAAATCTTACTAACCTTTGTTTTGTGAGTTGAACTTGTGGATCAAAAGCATATTTCAGGTCTATTGAAGATCAGAGGCTGAAAAGAAACTATTTTGGATCAGATCATAACACCTAATCATTTGTGATTGTGAGGCTTGTGCATATTCAATACTAACAATGTTCTTTTCAATCCTATTGTTGACAATCTCCATTCTTGGATGAACACTCTCCTTAAGTGGATGAAACTTCTCCTTAAGTGGATGACAAATGCTCTTTTGAGTGAGTTGTAATTCTCCTAAAGGCTGAGCAAAGCTCCCATTTGGATGAAAGATCCCCTTTTTTGGGTGAACATATTGTAAGCTCCATTGTGAAGAGCATATTGTAAAGATTGTCATCAATTTTGGCATAAATTTTGGTGTACTTTGTTGAGCATGTAAGTAACTCTCCTTATGTAATTTGATTGGAGCATTTGCTGGAAGGTGTTAACCATTATGCAAGTGTGTTTTCAGGTTCTTAACAGGTTGAGGAACATTCTCATGTGAAGTGATCTTAGATCTACATCTAAACACCAAGATTTGACAAGATAGTGAAGCTAGTCTTGTGATTCACTAAGTGTGCTCATTCATTCACCTCTAAATCTTGTATTTATCACTTGCTGGAGTTTATAAACTTTTAGAAGTGTGGTTTACATGTGGTTTTACAGGTTGAATCAATATCTTAGTGTGTTGATCATATGTTGATCAAGTTTGTTCATTACTAGGTAATCTTGGCATCCTAGTTTTGGGTATTTTCTAAGAATGCAAGTAACTCTTCACACCATAACTTGATTTGGTCACTTGCTGGAAAGTTTGAGAGCTTAAGCAAGAGTGTGTTCAGGTTGGTTTGATTTTGTAATCCATTCTTAGTGTGTGCAAAGTGTTGCATGTGTTTCAATCTTCCTTTCTATGCTTGGAAACCATCTAGGTTCAAGATAGAAGTGTTTTAGGGTCCTAAATCTTCATAGATCTCTTTATCTATCATTTGTTGAGAGAAAAGTGAGTGCTAAGTGCTTTAGGACAGAACCTAAAAGTTGAAGAAACATTAGAATCATGGCTTCCAATGGTGGGATCATGCTAGAGTCTAGTGAAAGGTTGAGTTCATCAAACTACTCTACTTGGAAAGTGAGGATGGAGTCCTTACTTGAGTTGAATGAACTCATGGACATAGTTGCAGAAATTGAAGAGAGACCTCTCACACTTCAAGAGCAACAAAGGTTTGATAAGAAGGCCAAAAGGGCTCTTCATATCATTAAAATGAATGTTACAAATGAACTTCTCAAGGAAGTTGGAAAGTGTCAAAGTGCAAGTGAGGCATGGAATGCCTTAAAGAAGCTCTTTGAATCAAAGTCCACATCTAGGGTATTGACCCTAAGGAGACAAATATTTTCTAGTAGGCAAAGAGAGGGTGAAAGTGCTCATGCATTTATCTTGAGAGTTAAGTCCCTAAGTGATGATTTAGCATGCATTGATGAGAACATAAAAGATGGTGAAATAGTCCAAGTTATGTTGAATGGTTTGCTAAATGAACATGCTAACCTTGTGCAAAGTTTTGCCATTCAAAGAGTCTTGCCAAGTGTGGTTGACTTGCAAGAAATCTTATTGGCTGAAGAACATAGGTTGCAATCAAAGCTTGATGGTGCATCCTTGCAAGGTGGAGGTGAAGAGGCTTTCTTCACAAAAGGCAAATTCAAGGGCAAAGGTAAAGGCAAAGGGAAATGGTCCAAAGGTGGTAACTTTGATCATGATGATCACTCTTCCTCTTCCTCTTCTACTAAGAACAATAAGTCAAAGTTCAAGTGCTTTTATTGTGGGATAAAAGGTCATTTTGCAAATGAATGTTATAAGAAGAAAAGAGAGCAAGGAGAGAGGCAAGGAAATCTTACAATAGATGAGGAAGAACATAACACATGTGAATCACTTGTTATGACTTCAAGTTTGTTAGCCAACATAGATGATAATGATCCTTGGTGGATTGATAGTGGAGCCTCATCTCACATGACAAGACATAAGGAATACTTTACATCCTTATTGTCTTATGAGGGAGAAGGTAACATCATCTACACTGCAAATGATGGTCAATGTGACATCAAAGGCATAGGCACTATTCCTATTTCCCTTTCAACAAATAGGAAAGCAAATCTTGAAAATGTCTTGTACATTCCTTCAATCACTAAGAATTTGCTTAGTGTAAGTCAAATGATTGACAAAGGACTTGATGTGGAGTTCATTGGAGATGCATGTTTGATAAGTAAATGTGGATCCTTGATTGCTCAAGGTAGGAGGCATGGTAAACTTTTCAAGCTTGATGCATGTGTGATCTCTAATCATGAAGGATGTATGGCTAGGGAGCAATTGACAAACCAAGAAGTTTGGCACAAGAGGTTGGGCCATCCCAACTTCAAATCTTTGGAGGTAATGGCAAAGAAAAAGCTTGTTCTTGGTCTCCCTAAAAGTCTTGTTGCAAACAATAGTGTTTGTGAACATTGTGCCTTGTCCAAATCTCATAGACTTGCTTATTCTAGATCTACTTCTAGATCTAAAGAAGCTTTTCAACTTGTGCATTCTGATATTCATTCTTCTAGTACAACTAGCAATGGTGGGGCAAAGATGTATGCAACTTTCATTGATGACTTTAGTAGGTATACTTGGATCTATCTTCTTAAAAGTAAGGATGAAGTGTTTGCTGCATTTGTCAAGTTCAAGAATGAAATGGAAAACCAATTCAATACAAAGATCAAATGCTTAAGATCTGATAATGGAGGGGAATACACCTCAAATAGGTTCAAAGACTTTTGTATAGCACATGGGATTAAGAGGGAGATGTCTAGTCCTAGGACTCCACAACAGAATGGAGTGGCCGAGAGGAAGAATAGAACCCTTTGTGAATGTGCCAAGGCAATGAGACTACATGCTAATCTTGCTAAGTCTTTTTGGGGGGAAGCTTTAGCATGTGCTAACTATCTATGTAATAGATGGACAAGTGCTTCCTTGGATGGTAAAACTCCTCATGAGGTTCTTTATGGTAGAAGGCCGAGTGTCAAGCATTGTAGGATCTTTGGATGTACATGTTTTGTCAATATCACACTTGATGATAGAACTAAAGAAGATCCTTCATCAAAGAAGGGTGTGTTTGTTGGCTATAGTGAAGTAAGCAAGGCTTACAAAGTGTACATTCCTTCTACAAAGAAAGTTGTCATAAGTAGGGATGTCATCTTTCATGAAGAGAATGTTTCCAATGTTGTTGATGTTGATGTTGATGTGCCTACTAATCATCATGATGTGCAAGATGTCTTGGATGAAGATGGAGATGCCACTCCAAAGCAAACTTCAAGGAAGACTCAAAGGCAAAGGGCTAAGCCATCAAGGCTAACCTATGATGAAAAAGGAAAGCAAGTGGTGGACAACTCTAACTTTGCTTTTCTTACCTCTTTTGATGAACCAACTTGTGTAGGTGAAGCAATTCAAAAGGAGGAATGGATCCAAGCCATGGATCATGAGCATCAAGCACTCATCAAAAGCAACACATGGAGGTTGGTAAAGCTTCCAAAGGACAAGAAGGCAATTGGTTGTAAGTGGATCTTCAAGATCAAGACAAATCAAGATGGATCAATCAACAAGTACAAGGCAAGGTTGGTGGCAAAGGGGTATGCTCAAGAATATGGTATTGACTATGATGAGACCTTTGCACCCGTGGCAAAGATGGTAACTATTCGAATCCTAATCTCTCTTGCAACTCTTTATGATTGGGATATGTGGCAAATGGATGTTACTAATGCCTTCTTGAATGGTTATCTTGAAGAAGATATTTACATGGAGCAACCCGAGGGCTATGTTTCACATGATGAGCCTAATCATGTGTGCTATCTCCAAAAGAGTTTGTATGGGCTAAAGCAAGCACCAAGGAGTTGGTATGCTAAGCTCAATTCCTTCTTACTTTTTCAAAACTTTGTTATGAGTGAGTATGATCATTCTCTCTACTTTAGATTGAATGAAAATGATATCACTTTACTTTTGATCTATGTTGATGACATTATCTTAAGTGGTGGTAACAATCTAGATATAGATGAAATCAAGATGGCACTCAAAAGAGAGTTTGAAATTCAAGATCTTGGTAAACTTCATTATATCTTAGGAATAGAGATTATTAGAACTTCTAAATCTACATTCATATGTCAAGAAAAGTATGTTAACTCTATTCTAAAAAGGTTTCATATGGAAGATTGTAAAGTTGTTTCTACTCCTATGGAATCAAATGTAAAGCTAACTACAAGAAGTAATGAAAGATCCTTCAAGGACATTACTCTCTATAGAAAGCTAATAGGATCTCTTATATGGTTAACCATCACAAGACCTGATCTAAGCTTTGTGGTTGGTAAACTAAGTCAATTTATGCAAGATCCTAGTGAGGCTCATTGGAAGCTAGGAAAGAGAGTACTTGGATACATCTCGGGATCTAGAGATTTTGGCATCTTGTATGGAGGTACTACACCTAACCTTTGTGGATTTTCAGATTCAGATTTTGCAGGTGATCAAATGGATAGGAAGTCAACAAGTGCCTTTGCAATCTATCTTGGAGATGGAGTGGTCTCATGGCTATCAAAGAAGCAACCAACTATCTCTCTATCTTCCACCGAAGCCGAGTACAAGGCATTAACAACATGCACCAAGGAGATTCTTTGGATCAAGAGGATGTTATTGGATCTTCACTTGCTGGAACCAGAGAAGACTCCAATCATACTTTGTGATAACCTTTCAGCCCAAAGCTTGGCAAGCAATCCTGTTTTTCATGCAAGGAGCAAGCACATTGAGATTGCTCACCATTTTGTGAGAGATCAAGTCATTGCCAAAGAGGTGGAGCTTCAACATGTCTCTTCAAAGGAGTGTGTGGCTGATATCTTCACCAAACCATTGGGAAAGGACCTATATTTAATGCATAGATCTAATCTTGGAATGTGCTCAAAGACTATGTTGAAACTAGCATCCAATGTTGAAGAGGGAGTGTGAAAATTGTCAACATTTCCTAGCTAGTTTGAGGCCTAAATTGGCTAAAATTGTAAATAGTTTTGGTTCTGGAGTTTCACACGTGTGAACCAGGCCACAATGTTTTTATTTACTGTATTTTTTCAGTATGATGAAGTGTCAAACTTCATACCCTTCAAAATGAGACCATTTTGATGTATTTTGGTCATATAAGCCATTTTTAGCTATTTTTCCTATATAGGGAATATCTAGGGTCAAGTACCTTCTAGAGAGAGGAGAGAGAGTCATCTTCCTCATCCATAAATAGTAGGGAAGTCGTGGAGAACAGGTTGGAGAAACCTTTTGTATGCTTCATTGAGATCAATAGATCATTGTCATTGTTTCTTCCTCCATTGAGAGCATTGTTGTGTGTATTGTCTTCAAGCTATTGTGTATGATCTTAGGTGCTTTCCAAAAGTGATAGGCTGATGTATTATGGACTGTATAATGCTATTTTGGGCCGCACTTGATGTTTATGGAAGTTTCCATTTGTGATAAATGCTTTTTGATCAAGTTCTTTGCATTCTAGGTAGCATAGAATGTGTTGCCAATTCCTAGCTTATGTAGTTTGGAGTGCAAGCATTCAAGCCAATGATCTTGGAGTTTAGATCCACTTAGGATCTGTATTTTTCACAATAATCACAAAGAGTGATTGGTAGCTTGGGATCTTGATCTATATCAAGACTAGCTTCTACTTGACAATCTTTGTGTTTCCAAGAAAGAACAATAAAAAATGATGACCCATGGCTTCCCACGTGTGAAGTACAGCTACTGTATGGCCTAATAACAGAGAAATAGTTTACTAAACATTTACTGGAAATCACATGGACATGGCCCTAAACTCGAGATAGGAAGATAATATTTTAATAATTTTCACAAGAACTCGTCTCGCACGCAAGCGGACTTTTTGTCTGTATTTTGTCTTGATTGCTTACTAGCATCAAACTACTACTCTTACACTATGTGTGTATTCTGTTTATCTATATGTCAAGTGTCATCCAGTAAGTATAGTCGCTCTATGTAGATCTAAGATTAGAGTGATTAACTAATCAGGGAATTGCAAGAGTGGCAGATTAGCCACGGCCTAGGGAGTATCTGCTGACGTCATGCCATCAGATCAGATTTTTGTACTTCTGGGTACTTGCGCAATCTTTGTTGGGACTCTTTGGAGCGTGAGGGCAAAACAGATTTCACGACATTTTTTGTGTTGCATCGTTTTGTTTCTTTAGCTCCCTCTCAAAGCATGATAGCTTTATGATCCCGAGGCTGCTCCTTTGTCTCTCAAAGAGTCCTTTGTCTAGGGCTTTGGTGAAGATGTCAGCAACTATGTCTTTCGTTCCTATGAAGGTGGTCTGCATCATCTTCTTTTCAATTAGATCCCTGATCAAGTGATACTTGATTGCAATGTGCTTTGTTCTAGAATGGATCCATCTGTCTTTTTCTGGACCTTCAATCGCCTCCTCGAATGTCTGTGTTTGCCAGTGAATCCGTAGAACTCTTCTGATATGGAAGCTGAGCTACCTGGCACATATCTTGTTGGCGCTCTTTGTGGTCTTGTCGACCTTCTGGGAGATCCTCCTGGAATAGCTATGTCCTTGTCTTTGTTTGCTTTGCTTGGTCCGGAACCATCTTGATTTATAGGAACTATGGCGGCAGGTTGCCTCTCGAATATTTCTTCATCAGATTCATCGCTCGAATGGGAGACGACTCAAAAACCTTTGTTTTCATGTTCGTCCTCTGCTCCCTCTGTCATTGGCGGCAAGTCATAGTATTGTCTCTCCAGAACTTCGTAGCTGATAGGATCGTCGTTGGCCAGTGTCCTGCTCTCATCGCATGTGACATCTCTCACTATTTTTACAATGTTTGTGTTTGGCATGTAGACTCTGTAGTATGATGAATTGTTGTCATAACCTACAAAAAATCCTTGCACGGCTTTCTCATCAAGCTTCTTTCGAAGCTTATCAGGAATATGTGCATAAGTTGCACAACCAAAGATTCTGACGTGAGACAGATTGGGCTTTCTACCCCACCATAGCTCATGTGGTGTCGTGTGAGGAACACCAGACTTACCTATCCTGTTCTGGATGTATGCGGCTATAGCTACTGCTTCAGCCCACAACACCCTTGGAGCTTTTGACTAGGCCATCATGCATCTGGCTGCTTCCATCAGGGTCCTGTTCTTTCGTTCAACAACATCGTTGTGCTGCGGTGTGTAGGCTGTAGTTCTTCTATGAATGATACCATAATCATTGCAAAAGTCAGTGAAGCGATTTGAGATGTATTCGTCACCTCAATCTGTTCTAATTTGCTTCACTTTACTTCCTGTACATATCTCAACCCAATTCACATATTCTGTGAATTTATCAAGTGCTTCAGATTTATTTTGAATAAAATACACTTTGGAAAATTTGCTATAATCATCAATGAAGGTTATATAATACTTTGAACCTCCTACTGAGATCACGTTGAATGGACCGCAGATGTCAAAATGCACTAGCTCCAAAATCTTTGTCATTCTGTAGGAGTCTTTGACGAATGGTGTTTGTGACATCTTGCCTTTCAAACATGCATCATAGTTGGTCGAACTGATTGCATTCGAGATGCTGACTCCTGTTATTGCTCCATGATGGCTTGCTTGGTAAAGTGCCATTTAGTTCATGTGGTAGAGTCTTCTGTGCCACAGAGTGTCTGGCGAGTCGTCACGAGTCTGATGCACCTGATCTACAGGTAGGTGTACCTTCAGATGATATAGGTTCTCTGTCCTTCTGCCTTGAGCAATGAGAGTACTGGTACTAGCATCAATCACATTGCATGCTTCGTCCGAAAATGTCACACACATCCCTGCATCTACTATTCTTGCTACAGATAGCAAGTTTTGTTGCAGAGTAGACACGAACAGAACATCTTCGAGTCGTTTGTCTCTACCATTGGTGTTGAGCCACAGTAAACCAATACCGATCACTTGATGTCTAGATCCATCTCGAAGAACTATGAATCTTGAGGGATCTGCACTTTTGAAATCAGACATGATTCGTCTTGATGTCACGAAGTGTGAGGTGGCTCTGAGTCTAGAATCACCTCATGTGTGTTAGATGTTGATGTTGCACACACATCTTCACAGATATAGGTGGTCGAACAATTTCTATTCATTCTTTCTTCGCCCATTTTTGAGCTCTCGGGCTCCTCGACATAGGATGAACTATTGCTGTTCTCCTGTCTGTTCTGTGTTGATTTGTTTCTCGGGTTCTGGCGGCATTCCATGGCTACATGACCGTTCTTGTGGCAATGGATACACTCAATCTTGGGATTGAGCCAGCAGGTATCTATTGTATGCCTGTCTCTTCTGCATCTCACACAAGTCTTCTTGTCTGCACCTTGTTGTTTTGACCTCCCTTTGGTCTTCCAACTGCTCTTGCTGGTCCCCTTTGCTTGCTGGTCATGATCCTGCCTCTGATTGGACTCCCTCTTAGGCTTAAATTGTTTTTTGGATTTTTCTTTGTTGTTGTAGAGGGCCTGGTCAAAACCATCTTTGTGATCTAGATGTTCTCTGGCCTCGACTTCCTCTCGAATATCGACAATCGCCTTTTCGAGGTTCATGGTAGGATCTTTCGTGAGCAGGGTCCTCGTCGTCTAGAATGATCTGGGTAAGGCTCTCAACAGGTATGTGAGCTGCTTCTCAGCTGACACTACATTCTCTACTCCAGAGTTATGTAGTGATAGAAACAGATCCTTCATCTTTCTTACGAAAGAAGTGAGGTCCTTTCCATCCCACTGCAAATTCGTCAGTTGATCTTTGACTTCTTGATTTCGTTTGAAATCTGGTGAGTAATGCATCCCACATCTCCTTAGCTTTGGAGAGTGTAGCTAGGTCAAGTGCGAGACTATCTTCGATGGAAGATGATATCAAGGCTACTGCCTTGTCGTTTTTCTCCCTCCATTCGCGTAGCTCCTTGCTTGTTGTCATAGGCATTTCTTCTGTGCCATCCACCCAGGGGAAGAGTCCTTCTCCCTTGAGTATTAGTGATGTCTTAACTTTCCAGGCTAGAAAGTTAGATCCTGAAGAATCAAGTATTGTGCAGATCTTGCACTACATGCTGCTGATTGAAGCCATTGCTTCTTGAGTCTGTTCCCTTGTTGATGGTTGTTTGTTTGAATGCTTGGCCTCCTGGATCAGCTAGCTTCTCGACTATGTCAGAATCTGACATCACAACTGGCTCTGATACCACTGATGAGAATGAGGAATTCGCGAGATATGCTCTGATACCACTGATGAGAATGGGAATTCGCGAGATATGCTCTGATACCATTGTTGAGAATGAATCACGAAACTATCGTGACAACCACGATCCTCTTTAGCTTTCGAATGGAGTTCAGATGCGATCGCTGGACACTGCTAGCTGAATCACTCCTACAGTCCTCCATAATGTAGTCAGGCACTACTAATCTACGTTTATAAAACTAATGCAACATTCAACATAGTTTCAACCAAGGTGCGGAAATTCAAATGAACAAGAAAACTCAGACATACGAATAATAGCAGATGCATTTGCATTCGAGATCATATGCAACAAGAAAAATAATCTATATTGATCTTCTTTTGATTTCTTCAAGCACTGCATGCAAATCCACACAGTGCGTTGGCGTGAGAGGGATACACCTCTCTCACAAATGTATGTCTCACTTACTGGCGGACTTTTTTTGGATCTCTATGGATCCTGATCATAGAACTCGTCTCGCACGCAGACAGACTTTTTGTCTGTATTTTGTCTTGATTGCTTACTAGCATCAGACTACTACTCTTACACTATGTGTGTATTCTATTTATCTATATGTCAAGTGTCATCCAGTAAGTATAGTCGCTCTATGTAAATCTAAGATTAGAGTGATTAACTAATTAGGGAATTACAAGAGTGGCAGATTAGCCATGACCTAGAGAGTATTTGCTGACGTCATGCCATCAGATCAGATTTTTGTACTTCTGGGTACTTGCACGATCTTTGTTGGTACTCTTTGGAGTGTGAGGGCAAAACGGGTTTCGCAACATTTTTCATGTCGTGTCGTTGGTTTCATTTTGCTTGTCTGCCTTTCTCTCGTACTGGACCGCAAAAGATTCTCGTTCGTGAATCTTTCGTGTTCGCAAACCGTTCGTGATCGTCTCCCTTGACTTTTGTGTTCGCAAACTGTTCGTCTTCATTTCCTTTGACTTTCGTGTTTTTAGGGAAAATCTTTTTGAGGCTGAGGGCTGAAAGCTAGCAAGGCTTTGTAGATAGAAATGTTTTGTTTCTTCACAAAAGGCTTCTAATTGTCTCGTTTACAGAATGGGTACTTCTATCACTTACGATCTCAACATGAATCCAAATCAAAGAATGATGTTTTCATACAAAAACTTTACAGTTGATTTTGCATCAACAACTCACATAGCTCTTGCTTCAACCCATTTAGTCATACAAACCATTATCACGATGATGTATCATGCTTGAATATCACACACACGTGCTGCTAGATGTACCAAACCAACATAGTCAAGTCCCTCAAGTTTATGAAAAATGGCTAGAAAGAAATCTTCACTTGGCAAACTGTAGCTTCATTGCATTAGAGTGGTCCTGCCTGCATGTCGGCAAAGGTTGGTTGCAAAAAAATAGAAAGTTATCAAAATCTGATAACAATTTTGCCTTCTTTTATTTCCAAAATGCAGAAAATGAGCGATTTTTTATTTTTCTTTAATTTTTTGGATTCAAACTGGATTTTAGCAATGACGTACTATCTCCCCTTTCTTGTCGATCAATCTCAAGTGATTACAAGCAAGAAATCCACTCAAAATCATAAAATTCACCAAAATCTAACTCTAAAAGTGCAAATCTATCTCTATCATGCAAAAACCACAATGCCTAAATGCAAGCTAACATCCATCCAAGCATCATAACATGTTGAAAATGAAAATAATGGCATTACTCCCCGACAACGGTGCAAAAACTCGGAGCTGAAGTGTCTGTGTGCCTAAGAGACAGACTTACATTTTGAGGAGAAGAATCCAACTCACATTCTAACAAAATATGGCAACTATTTTCAGTTGGCCTTCAATTTTAGAAATGTAAATATAAAACTTTAATCTGTCTTTTCCTTTTGTCATGTTTTGTATTCATTATCCATATGAGTTCAAACTCAAAGGGTTGTTGAATGAAAAATTAACTATTTTAAAAATTAAATTTGTCTTTGTTGCAAATTTTAGTTATTTTTTTCTTAAAAATAAATCTAAATCAAGTTTTGTATCACTTAAACTGATTGATATTGGATAATACCTAGGTATGGAGTCTTATTTAATTTTACATTTTGCAATATTTATCTAAATACTAAAATCGTAATACTAAATTGCAAACAAGCTTTCAAAAAAATACTGAAATATGATGTAGCCCTTGGGTTGTGAAGATTATTGCAAAAATTAGCTTGATAATTTTACATTTTCATGTACATATGACAATCACACATGTGTGGAGCATGTTCCCACATGTGAATGGTAGGCTTAGTTGCATTATGTTCATTTATGTCATAAAATAGCTTGTTTCTTGAAACAATGTGAAAGTAGAGAGAAGTTAGTCAATTAGTAGCATGCCAAGTGTCATAATGAGGCTGGACCTCAATCTCCTCATGACTTATACAAATATAATGAGGTTGGACCTCAATCTCTTCATGAATTATACAAATCAAATGCATGATTAGGCATAGGTATTTGGGTCATGACCTCTAGTTCAATCACAGGTCAACACGTCCTATTTTGTAGGGATGCAAAAGTGAAAGTGGTGCACATCTCATTTCATTGGTCTATAAGGTCCAAACACATTTAAAGGTTCATGTAGAGGGGCCCAATCATATTTCAAGAGTCATGGCATGCTAATTAGTGTAGGAACTCGAGCTACCATTATATATGATGATAGCTCCTTTGTACATATATAGAGCTTTTCGAGAGAAAATTTTTAAGTAATTGGAGGTCAATTTTGCTTTATAGTAGAAACCCGAGAAAAGATGTATTGTAATATTTAAAAATTGTGACAGTGAAAATGGATAAAAATAAGGCAGTATTTTCCAAGCTAGATGTCATCATGAGGTTGGTGGACCTACATCCACCACCTTTTTGTACATATTAAAAGATTTGGTTGGATTGATTTGATCCAATAATATCCGAAGAGTCTTTGGAAATGGTTTTGTGATCTTGGTGGTCTCAAAAGAAACAATAAGCTTTTGTCTTATTAGAACATAGCATGTTCCTCGAATATAGCACTACTTGTTTATTTGGAAGGACTAAATCACAACACAACCTGCCCGCAGATTATTCATTTGGGGTAGTAGACCGGCCTGTTATTATTGTTGGTTATTATTTGGGAGGACGACGACACAACACACAACACAACCGGCCTGTCATTGCTTTATCCGGGGGAGCCTGTCACTTGTTTTTTGTAATTTCGGAGGATTAAACTTTGATAAATTTCAAGTAGTAGACCCTGCGAGCTTCTCCAGTACTCACTCACGCACTCACTCACTCAGTGCACAATACCTGGCATCTATCCGGTTTACGATTTTGATCACCACTTCTGTAACTAAGCTGTAAGTAGGTCGAGGTTGCGTAGATCAGAAGATCAATATTCGTAACTACTAGTAATGTCAACTTTCAAGCCAATTGATCTGTCAGGCCTGAATGATGATTTAGAGGCTTCTAATTCCATCAGGGCTCAGATTGCTGAAGCCTGTGACAAGAATGGCTTCTTCCAAGTTATCAATCACGGCGTGCCAGTGGAGGTCACGGAGAAGCTGAGAGAAGTGAGCCACAAGTTCTTTGATCTGAGCGAGGAAGAAAAGCTTGCATGTCCTCGAAAGCCAGAGGTAGGAGGTCTGGGCTATGGCAGACATATGACCTGTACTGATTCTGAGTTCCAGCACTGGCGTGAAGTTGTGGAAATTCAAACTCTCCCACTGTCCGGAAGGGAGTACGAATACTGGCCACAGCAGCCAGCTGATTTAGGAGAGGCCGTGGAAAAGTACACAGCAGCAGTGCTGGATCTAGCTCATAGGCTGCTGGCTGTCATCTCTGAGAATCTCGGGCTGAAACCCGCGTACCTGAGGGATGCTTTGGGGTATCCAAACATACAGCAGACCATAACATTCCAGTTTTATCCGCCCTGCCCAGAACCAGAAAAAACTCTCGGCATGCAGCCACACTCTGATATTGGAGGCATCACCATTGTGATGCAAGAGGCAGAGGGATTGCAAGTGTTTGACGAATTAAACGATACATGGGAGCTTGTGCCACATTATCCGAATGCATTCGTCGTCAATATAGCAGATCAAACTGAGGTTAGTGCAACAAGCCAATATTGCTGCTTCAATTGACCTCTCTTCATTCTCCATGGAGAAATGTGATCATTTTGAAAGTTTTAGCTCATGTGTAGTCGGCAACGTTACATTGCTGTATGATCAGTGACGCTGCTGTATTTTTATGAACTGTAGATCATTACAAATGGAAGATACAAAAGTTCCAACCACAGAGTTATCGCGAACAGCGAACGCACAAGGAGGTCCTACGTCACCCACTACCATCCAGGACTGGATCACAAGGTCTTTCCCGCACCAGAGCTGGTGGACGCGAAGGTTGGTCCTAGGTACAGGGAATTTCTCTACAAAGAATATTTGCAAGCTATGAGAGTGGGACGTGTATTGGAAAAACGTCTACTTCAGTCATTTGCCATCAATAACTCTGTGATCAGCTGACTTCAAGTTTCTCCATCATCAAAGAGTTGTGAGGTCACCTGTGAAGAACAAACAGGACAAATTCAAGTGGAGTGAAGTGGGTGGCTATAGGTAGATAGAATTTGCCACACTAATTAGTGTATTGAGACATTGCGTAGGTCGTGCGCGTTGAAGCGATATATGGGTCATGCGTGATGAATTTGATAGCTAAACGTAAAGTTTTTTTTTAAGTACATGTTTGTGATGAAATAGAGTAGAGCTTCACAAATGATTGCCCTCATTTTGGAGTAGCAAAGTTCTTACTTAAGCCATTGTTCATTGTGTCAAGTTTTTGGATCGAATCTGAGTCTTCATACCTTTCACATGCTGATCTTTGTTTTCTGGACGATCACACACTTTGAAATCTTTGCAAATTGGAGGCGGCGTAGCCACCATGCCAAAGTAGGAAACCTAGAATATTCTATTTAAAAGTTAAAATATTCCCTTTAGTTTTCAACTAATCCGCACCAATATCGGTTCAACGAGCGAAAGCCCCAAAAGATCTCGAGAGGTCGTACATTTGTGCATTGAATCACTATTGCATGTATCTGTACTAATATTGTTTCAACGTGCGGACAACCAGTTGGAGTACCAGAGGTCGTACTTGTGTGCGCTATATCGATATTGTCTGTTGTAAAAAATTGTAACTTTTGAACGACATGTTCGATTGAGACGGTTACAGTGCTATTAGAAAACCCTCGATGAGAGCTTTCCAATGACACCCAACTACACCCAACGGCACCCAACATGACCCAATTCCGAGCTAAGGTTAAAAAGTTATTTTTAGTCAAAGTTTTGGGCAGTCAATCTACTATGAGCTCAAAATATGTAGCGGGAGCACTATGAGCACTATAAGTTGAAAAGCTCTCATCAAGGGCTTTGTAATGGCACTGTAATCGTCTCAATCCAACCGGTCATTTAAAAGTTACATAGTTTTCGTGTAATCATAAAAGATCTCGAGAGGTCGTACATCTGCGCACCAATCGATATTGCATGTATTGGTACTAATATCGTTTCAGCATGCGAACAACCAATTAGATAGTCACAATGAACTCCCAAATTTTTTACATGTCAATCACATGTATGATCCATTGTTGATGAATCATCTTCCCCTCTCTGGACCACTGGCTTGATAGTCCAAATGATTGGATCAACTGTGACTGCACGCTCACGATTCTCAAAAGGGATTATTCTGGTGCCCCAGTTATGAATTACTTGTGCAACTCATAACCATGGATGCCCCAATAAGACATGGTAAACATTCGGTGAGTCAAGTTAGTCCATTACTATAAAACTAATGACAAACTAAACTCCGGCAATCTTGATAGGTATACCTTCTACCAATACCTTAGGACGGACTGTCGTTTGATCAGCTAGCTTAATGGCAAAAGTTATAGGTTTTATCTTCGTAAGGCCCCATTTTGCGCATAGCTTTGTTGAAATCAAGTTAACTCCTAAACGTCCATCTATCACAATTGCTTCTTTACCAAACTGTCTATGTTGTATTGGCAGGGTAATGTTTTGTTGATCACTTTCCCAGACTATTCCTACATTGAGTACTTCATTTGATTCTTCAAACTCGGCACAAAAGAGTGGCTCATGATGGACTGTTGGCTCAATCTGAGTTAACTTTTCCGCTAATACTTCTTTTGCTTTCGACACCAACTTAAGAAATTCTCCCATTGTAATATCCATCTTGCTAGATAGAATATTCATGATCATTTCCGTTTGTGGCACTTTAGGTTATGTCATCTTGAAGGGTTCTTCATGATGGTGCAACTGAGTATTAACATCTGTTCATGGATTATGTAAATTCGAAGGCGACACGGATAAAGAATGGACTTTGGCTACTGCTTTAGCTACTTCTAATTCCTCTTCTTCTTGCAATTGTTTAAACATTGTCTCATATTTTGGTATCTCTTTTTTTTCTGAGTTGAGATCGGATACACCCCTAATGTAGTAGGTATATTTGTAGTTGGTGTAGATTCAACAGGTATTGGATCAACTGGGGGTGTCCCGATACAATCAATGACATTGACCACATATCTCATAGTATTTAGGGCATGTGAAGATTAAATGGAACTCATCCTCCACTACACCCAATGTGCATACCTGACATATCGGATGCTCTCTCGAAATGCCTGAATATTTGCCTATCTCGATAGCAAGCTGATGCGAAGAGACTCGTAACTATCCCAACCTGTATCGGAGCCCAAAAGAAAGAGGAAGAGATAGATATAAAGGTCTAACAGGAAGTCCCAGACTCTCTGCGCATGCGTAAGATATGTGCGCCATAAAAGGTAAGCTTGACCCTGCCGTGATCAGGGCGATCCCATACTATGTGACAATATCTACGATACAACTGCTGTCTGCTGAGCTTTGGTAACAACCATCAAAGGTACACTTGGATTAGTAGGCTGAGTTGTTGGTCTTTGCTTGATCATAATCATATTCAATGGAGTAGTAACCGATGGTGGTTTTTGTCTTGTTGGACAATCCTTGTAACAATGTCCATAACCACATTCTCGGCAGAATGGGACAAAGTTTCATTTGTTCGGACATTCCACAACTCTATGGTTCTCTCCACATGCAAAGCATCCAAGTGGTGCTCTGGTCTATTTTCTCGCTGTTTGTTGTTGCGCGGAAGCATAAATAACCTATTGTTCTGAAGGTCCAATCTCTTGATCGTTATTGTAATTCCATTGCTCATTGCCACTATAAGGCTCTGGTTCCATTAGATTCGCAGGAGGAGCTCATGGTGCTTGTGGAGCTGGCAAAGCTAGTTATTCAGGAAATCCCAGGCCAAAGTTTTGAGGCTAGTTCTTAGGATCAGGTCCCTTATAAGTAGTAGGTTCCCTATATTGAAGCTTAGCATATCTTTGTTGGATAATCTGAGAATTGAACGAACAAAAACTTGTTTTGTGTCTCGTAGAATTGCATAGATGACAAATAGTATTCATCATTCATTGTTTCAATGTTTGACATTCATTCATGGTGTGATTTCTCGTACAAATTGAACACCAAACATTTTCTCGACCAGGAAAGGTCTTAGAAAATGGCTTGCATCTGCTACTTTTGACTAAGTTTCTCGAAATCGTTCATCATCAATTCCACAATAGCATTAATATTCATAAATGCAATATTGGTGGATGTAGTAGTGATCTGCCCCGCTGTATATGGCGACATTCCAATATTTGGTTCGTCATCAAAATCTTCATTCTCCTCTCGTATCGCATCGTCCATAGCATGTTGTAAAAAAATATACCCAATATGGCGTTTCAACTCACGTCTAATCCTTTTAGGTAGACCTGCTAAAACCCAAATAATCATAGCATCGTCATTGATTAAATCGGGATCACACTCAGATTCGAGGTGTTTAATCCATTCAATATAATCTCGTACTCCCTCTCTCTTTCTCATTTTAATTTTACTTAAAAGTAGGAAAGGATCTTCCATAAATTTTCTCAGTTTAAATCTTGTGATGAGGGCTTGTTTCACAATTTCCCAATCTGCACGTTTCATTTCATCTTGGTTATAAAACCAGCCTTGTGCTGCTCTAGTTAAGGCCATAGGGAATAGCTTAAATTTATCTTCTGGAAAAACTTCGTCATAAACCTCACATGATTCAGAATAGATTTTGCGAAATCTGATAGGATCAGATAGCCTATTATATTTTGGTATCTCTAACCGAGGTGACCTTCTAACAATAACTGGGTTAATGTCCATCGGACCTCCTCCTCCTTCAGCCATAATTACAAATCACTAAAGACAATGAGATTGGATCTAGATTTTTTAATCAATCTTATCTTTGATCAAATCTGTAAAAATTCTATCACTTGACAATAATCAGATCTGAAATGATCTTTGATCAAGCGATCGACACTATCAAATAAAAAATGTAACAGAATGTCCCAGAAATTTGACAATGGCTAGATCTGGTAGATCATAGCCTAAAAATAGTACGGGCAAAAGTTTTCTAGGCGAAGATTGACTCCAGTTGTTGTTGACTCTTTCAAGAGTCATTGCAATGTTATTGCAGGAAGACATGCGGAGGAATGTTCCAGTTCCTCAGCTGATTCCAGTGCTACAGATTGAAGGGAAAAATGCCCATCCTAGGCCTTTTTCCCTTCAAATGAAGGGCATTTAAATCATGCACCCTTCAAATAACAAACTAAATAAATGAGCATTCCTTTAGTTTTAATAGAAACCTATTTTTTTGAAGGGTAGTGTTGCCCTTCAATCTGTAGCACTGGCTGATTCTCTTGTCTTGTACACCAACAGAGGCCAAACTAAGTAGAAGAAGAAGAAAGGCCAGAAGCAATCAAAGCAAGATCAGAAACCAACACAACACAAAGAACAGTCAAATCCATAGACTAAGAAGAATCTGTTTTGTAGATGCTGCAAGAGAAACAACCATGACATTCAAGACTGTCGGATACTACAAGCAAAGAACAACAACAAGGGATAGTCAAATCAAGTGGCCAACGTAGCTATAGATGCTCCATAGCCTAGTCAAAAAATGGATCATGATGCCTTCATGACCAATCACCAAGGACGACAGTTCTTGGTTCCTAGATTCCAACGCCACTAAGCATATCACCAACCTCATTGGATGTTTCGAGTCCTATACACCCTATAGTACCACCAAATACATTCACCTTGGCAATAATATCACACAAGCTATTAAAGGTGAAGGTATTGTAGGATTAAGCTTTGCAAATGATCAGTCTAAGCTACTTTCTAAAGTCCTATATGTATCCAATTTGTCTACTGCTCTTTGTAAGCAGAATCATAGATCTAGGACATAAAGTAGAATTTGAATGTGAGCAATGCAAAGTAGTTGATAAGACAAACAAGATCCTAGCACTCGGAAAGAGGCATGGATACTTGTATAGATTTAGTCATTGCTTTTTTGCCTCTAGTCAAGCATTCAGTACTTCCATTCAAGCAAATAAAAGTTTACTTTGGCATTATAGACTTGGTCACTTGAATCATGCTTCTGTACAACAAATGTCTAAATATTCTATTGTTCTTGATCTAGACTATCTTGATAATAAAGTTGAGTTACATGTCTGTCAAGACTGTTTAGTTGGTAAACTAACTAGGAAACCATTTAGATCAAGCCGTCAACATACTGCTAGAAGATTGTTAGATGTTGTATATACAGACATTTGTCGCCCAATGCAAAATCCTTCTTTGAAGGATACAGAGTATTTAATAAGTTTTATTGATGAATTCTTCAGAAGAAGTACGGTGTACTTTATCAAGAAGAAATCAGAATCTTTCAATTGCTTCAGAATCTTCAAGGAGCGCGTAGAAAAAGAAACTGGAAGAACGATCAAAGCCTTGAGGTCTGACAATGGTGGAGAGTACATCTCTACCGAATTTAAGGAGTACTACCAAAGCCAAGGCATTGAGCAGCAATTTATCACTCCTTATTCTCCTCAGTCCAATGCCTTGGCCGAGAGGAAGAATCATACCCTGGTTGAATTAGCTAAATGTATGTTGTTGGCGCATGCATCATTGCCCAAGAGATTATGGGCCGAAGCTATCTCCACTACATCTTACGTCCAGAACAGATGTTCAACCAAATCCTGAAAGACAGAAGGAAGAAATTCGACTTCCAAGGTCTCAAGACCATCATGATTGGATACACTTCATCTGATAACACTTACAAGTTGTATGACCCCGATACCCAGCATATTTTGTTCAACCGGGACACAATCTTTATCAAGGATCAGGTCATTGACATCAAAGGCAAGGGCATTGTTCCAGGAGAATCTTCAACATCTACATTGACACACCAATTTGAGCTTCAAGCTCAAGCATGTCCATCGTCGATCCATTATATGACAACAAATTGGATAAAGATGATGATGCTACCCAACAACAAGTCCCAAGAATGGCTCATCAATCAATTCCTCCAAGAAGATGAAGCCGAGTGCGCACACAGCCGACAAAGTATACTCTTGAGTCTGCTTGTATTTTGATACAGGAACCGACAACAGTAGAAGAGGAACTCAGCCAACCAGACTCTGATCTCTAGAGAGAAGCCATGGAAAAAGAAAATATTCCTCTCTAATTGCTCACTTCTATCTTGACATTCAAATCCACTAAGACAGAGCGAGATGACTGATTTATATTACTCGACAAAGGTATCTTCACAATGTCCCTAACAGATATAATCTGATGAACGATAACTACCATGGACTAGTGCATCTGCTATGGAGAAGTCAACAATGACAATCTTCATCAGCTCAGTGGATATTCTGATGCAAGATGGGGAGGAGATGTAGACAATTGTAAGTCCACATCTGGAGGAACAGTCGTAAGCAAACCTCTATCGCTCTTTCATCTACAGAATCAGAATACATTGCTGCTTCTCAATCTATTAAAAAAGCATTTTGGTTGAGAAATTTACTATCTTGAATCAGTACAACTCTACTATCATATTTTGTGATAATCAGAGTGTTATTGCCTTATCGGCCAACCCTAGATTTCACTCTAGGAGTAAGCACATTGAGATCCAATATCACTATATTAGGGGTAAGGTTCTCAACAAGAAGGTAAGCTTAACATACTATAGAACGCAGAACATGGTTGCAGATATATTTACAAAGGCATTAAGCGTTAATGCACACAACAAGTTTTGTGCATTGCTTAGTCTAAAGATCAAGGCATTCACAGATCCAGATTGAGGGGTGTTGGATTTATTTTCTCTACTCTCCTAAATCCTATGTTAATCTGCCTCCATTCATGCTGCTGCTTTTTACTTTTGTCCCACAATCTGCATATGTACACGTAAAATAAGACAAGCGAAAAAGGTGACAATTGCAAAAGTCTGCATTTTTACTCACAATTTATGACAGGCGAAAAATGTGACAGTTGCACAGCTTGCATATTTACAAGTAAACTTGAATGGGCGAAAAATGCGACACTATATATTACACGCATTTTATGTTAGGCGAAAAGGATGACAGTTGCAACAGTCTGCATTTTTTCTCACAATTTATGACAAGCAAAAAATGCGACAGTTGCATAGCCTGCATATTTACAAGTGAACTTGAACAAGTGAAAAATGCGACAGTGCATTTTTACATGCATTTTATGATAGGTGAAAAAGACAAAAATGCGACACTACATTTTTACATACATTTTATGACAGGCAAAAAAATGCGACACCGCATTTTTACACACAATTTATAACAAATGACACTTGCCTTTACAAATGTGACACTTGCCCTTAAAAGGGCGATGGTTGCCTTTAGGTAAGGACAAGGCCAAAGGCCAAAGGGTGTCACAATTTTCGCATTTTCACCAACGTTATTTTTAGCGAAGCCCGACGTCGTAGCCTCTTCATGCTCGTTCTATGCACTGTGCGATCATATTTGACAACAACAACAGCCACCCATGATCTCCTACAAATGACACAACCACTTTTGTACCTTCTTCATTTGCACTTGTAAAATTTATATATATAGTGAATACCATCTTGGTATTCAGAGATAAGCCGAACAGAAGCGAAATAAACAAGCGACATAGGCAAGCTTGATTTTCATAACAAGTGAGACAGACATTGTAGATGCTTTCACGCATTGATTCCTTCTTTCAGACAAATTGTCAATAACAGGTTCATAACCTTTATAGATTGTAGTTAGCTTTGTGAGTATACGGTTTTGCTCGCTATTGCCTTGTGCTCACTTTCATTATTGACTTGTATATTTTGTTATAATTAATCTGATTACAACTCTGTCTCTTGGCAAAAGGCCATATACTGTCCCTTATAAGGACATTCTGCAATTTGATGGCCTTCACCGCATCCATAGCAGCCATAGATCCCACCTCCTTGATGTTGGGGCTGTGTAGCGTAGGTCGCATAGTATTCCTTGATTGTTGGATCGACAAATCCAACTTCCGGACCATACCATTGCTGCTGGTCAAATTGGGGTGGTGGTTCTTGCTCTGCTACGGTCAGATTTACATGAGCCACTTGATTGTTAACTGGCCCTAGTGGTGGTGCAGATAGTGCCATGCACTGCTGATTCATTGATGTTCCATAGCGAGGTGCCGCATTCGGTGCCCTGATGATATGGATAAGAAGTTTGGTACTGGTTCTTGCTCTGCTGCGATCAGATTTACATGAGCCACTTGATTGTTAGCTGGCCTTGGTGGTGGTGTAAGTGGTACCATGCACTGCTAATTCATTGGTATTCCATAGCGAGGTGTTGTGAGAGGTTTCGTACTAGTTTATCTTTTGTTGCATGATCTTGGGGTTGAATGGACAAAATATCATTTTGTGCGATGAAGCATTGCATAGGTGGCAGTACCGTTGTGTCAGTTGAGGTTCTGCTTCAACACTGGACACTCATTTGCTGTATAGTTCTGCTTGCAAACAGGACACCATATGTTCTCTCATCGGGGATATTGCAGCTGGTTTTATTCCAGTGGATTTGGTGTTGGTGCTACAGCTCCCTGCAAGGCCTTCAGTTTTTGATCAAACTGCACCGTTAGTTGTTCCATCTGCTGCTTGTGTAACTTCGTCATTTGCTCCATCAACAAATATATTGATATATTGGATGCGTTGGATGATGATGCTACCGAGGGAGTTGGATTACGGGTGGTCGGACCAATACAACTTAATGTTGAATTGCAATGGCATGTGGATTATGTTGTGATGCAAGCTTAATGGGCTACAATTGGGTTGACTGGGAAACTCCTTGGAAAAAAGGAGGAATTTTTAATTCTTTGGAATAAACTCAATACTGAATTCAAAGAATGTCTGAGCTGGGCTATACTCCAAGGGAAATTTTATATAAATTCCTTTGGAAGTTCTGAATGTATATAGATTGTACATTGCTATATGCTCTAGAATACATTCGTGTAAAAGAGCTATACTGTGATGATTATTCAAAAGGCTAAAAAGAATTTTGGAGGCCAACCAAAATCCAAATTTTTTGTTGTTTGAGAGACTACAGGGTATTGATATATCATACCTGGATTTATGGAGTGTATATATCGATTGAGAAGCAAACTATCATCTTCATTGCGAGAACATTGCTTGTAATATAAAAGCATGGAAATTACATAAATAACATCATTGATTGATGACATATTCTTTGGAGGGCATGGGTAATTTCATCGCCAGAGTGCTCGATGCTATGTGGAGTCTCTTCTTGCAATGATGATTTGTTAGACTCAACGCCCAGCTACTGAAGGAGGTCATCCCCAGAAAACTCAAAGACAACTTTTTGGATGGAACAATATAGTTAGTCTACAATGGTACCTATTTGCAAGTTAAGCTCGAGCCTTATGGAAATTGAGTGATCGGATAATATCCAGAAGTACAAGAACTCAAATGAGCTTGACAAATTGAGCTTGATGCAATTTTATCTACTAGATTGCATAATGCACTAGAACAAAGACATTTTCTTGTATATATAATTGATTGCATACAGAATTCATTGAAGAAATATCGTGTTCTATGTGAAAGATTCAACTAGTTTCATCACATTTTGCAATGTTTCCATATTTGGCATATTGAGGCCAAAACTTGTTTTAGACTTAGAGGTTGACTTTTCAAAGTTTATTAGTCTAAATTTCATTTGAATAAACACTTTTTGAAAGTGTGGGAAAGTTAGAATGCGAGTATGAGTAGATTCAATTTGAATAGTTGGGTACATTGAATCTAGACCCAAAATTAGTAGGGTTAGCATTTTGGAGGGAAAGCCAAGTGGCCAAATAGGGTTTGCACTTGTTATCTTGTGGAGAGAGCTATATTCTCTCTTCTCTATCTCATTTCAGGCTTATACATGGTTCTCTTGGGTTCTACTATCCATTGGTGCACTATCTTGGTGATTGCTTGCAATTCTATGTGTAGAATGATCTATATTTGCTATTTTTGGATCCACACGTGTGAAATACAGTAGCTTGCTGGTTTTGTACAGAAATCAATAGTAGTTTTTAAGTTCATTCAAGTTTGATCAAGTTCTATTGGTGTTTGCATCTCATTTTGTGTTTAGATGCTGATTTTTCTACATTGGTGAGATTGGTAGTGTATTTCTCTTTCTAACCAAAGATCATTCAAGTAGATTGGATCTTAAGGATCTGAAATCTTTCACATGGTATCAGAACTTGTGTTTCAGGTTATGAAGGAGAAAGTCAGATCTATCAATTATTTGGTGAAGATATTAAGTCTAGAGCATGCTAGAGAGGATTTTACACCAAAATCGGATTTTTTGCTTTTGTAGATTGGATCTTTTGTAGATCAAAACACTTTATAGGTCAATATACTTGATCAATTCTGATTTTTGAATGCACATACTAGATTTGGTCGATTTTTTGATCATTGGACTAGCCTAAGTGGTGGCTTATAGATTGCATATCAAATTTTCAGCACTTGCATGTAGAATTGGAATAGGCAATTTTTTGTGATTTTCTCAAAACCCTAATTTTGATTGGATCTCTAGATAGTGAAGTTGTCGGACTTCATTTGAGTGTGTTTCAATCTTAGGAAGTGGCAAAAGTCGTTAGATTGAGGATAGATTTTAGGTTGATCAAGATTCCATGATTCTATGTGTTGATTTGCTTGGATAAGTGCTAGAAGAGAATTTGTGAGATAGTTTCAAATCTTGGTGATTTCTTTTGAAAGCATTTGTTTTTGTTTAGTAAAGTCATAAAGATGAACGAAGAAAGGTGGTGACAACGGTAGATGGTGTGGACGATAGACAAGGGTGCCGCAGAAGTATGGCAAGAGGTTGGTTGAAGAAGGAGACTGATTTTCCAATGCTTGTGTTTCTCTTTTTTGAAGGATCTTCGTCATGACTAGAATACTTCTTCTGATTGAGTCTCTTCGGATTACCCATCTGTCGTCTTTAACCTTGTCTTTTGCATATTAGACTTGTGACCTTGGCTGTCGATCTTCCTGATGTTATTGTAGGCAGCGTAACTGCTCCAGTGGATCCAAGCAGATCCACTCTCTCCCCTCCCCCCCCCCCCCCCCCCCCCCCCAAAGTCTGTTGGTGGGGATGTTGTTGTTGGTAACTCTTCATGTTTAGGATTGGATCGGCGTGTGGAACATGTAGTTGAAACTCGTTGAATATGCGACTGGACTAAAGATTGAACAAATTTTAACTAAATTTGTTTCGATCTTGTTGTAGTTGACTCAAGAAATAATATGACAATGAGATGCAGGAATCAACTCTAATTTAACATGGATTTCTCATATGTCTCAAAAATCCTAAAGTGCTGTACGAGGGAATCTGAAGATGGATAGATGAATGCAAATGTGTTCTTGAGATGCTCTATGAAAGACTCTCGTGCAATAGCTATTCCTCAAGCCAAAATCAATCACACAAAATAGGTGAAGAGAAACAAGGAAATAAACAAACATTACAGAGAGTGAGAATTGTATAGCACTTGTCGAACAAAACTTGCATTCATCAACATTGATAATGTACCTTGATAGTTGCAATATTTCAATTGTTTTGTAGAGTAATGTGACTTACTCTAACATACCCTTGTCAAAACAAGGCAGGGTGGGTGATGCTAAAATCGACCATCATTGATAGCAGATGTTGTAAGATATAGCTTGAGATGCAGGTATGGTTGAGGTACTATTGTCCTAAGGACCTCTTTAAACAAGAGATTCAAATCCGAATCTCTATTCAGATTTCCGAATCCAAGAAATATTGTGTATTGGCACATTGGAAATCTTATCAGCATGTGGAAAGACAAATAGATTTGAGGTTCTAAAAGGGGAGAAAAATTGTCAATTCCCTGTGGAGGTTGCTCTTGTTGGACATTATAGCAGATGATGGAATATCGGTTTCACTTTCTTTCGACAAGGACTCATTTCATATTGTCTTTTTTCAATATGGAGCTGGTGTATTGTGCGGTATTGTAGAATTTTGCTAGAAAAATCTCGAGTGAGCAGCAGGCTGAGCGGTTGGGTGCTATGCTGCTCGTGTGGTTGTCGTGAGGATCCTATTGGGATTCATAACTGACGTGATGGGCAGGTATGATCGTAGCTGGTTATTTCAGACAGTCTTTGAAACTGTGTTTTCCGATATAGTCAGGACACTCAGCATGGTACTTGGTCTTGACTGGACAATCAACCAAGAAGTGGCCAGTTTCACCACAGATGAAACATATGGTGTGCAATGGTTCTTGTATAACAGCATAGCCATCTTGTATGGCTAGTGGTTCTGGACTTTCTGGTAGGTATTCATGATAAGTCAAGGAATGTCCAGATCGTGACGGTTGTTCTTCATATTGTTGGACTAGATGTGCTTGGATAGGTCGATATGAAGGACAAGCATCAGTAGGAGGCGTAGCCCGGCAGTGTGGGCACCATATTGTTTTTTGTCTATAAGGTACCTGTGCAGGGTTTGACTGACCAGACATGTTGCTTTGGATAGACTTCAGGGTAGCTTGAAACTCATTCGTGAGTTTCTCCATTTGTAGTTAATGTTGCTTATTAAGCAACTTTAACTGGGATTTCCAAAGCTGATCTCGGGTGTCCTCGATTGGCTTCGACTCATGGACAAGAGCACGTGGTGCTCGTCTTTCCCTTGATTCGTCAACATCTGATCCTTCATCTTCCTCTTTGATGGCATCAGACATAGCTAATTTGAGGCTCGTATATTCATCATTGGATTTAAGCTCGCGTCTAATCCATCTTGGAAGGCCGACAAAAACTAGATGATGAACATCTGTTCAGAGGGCTGTTCTTGTACTTGACTTTTGAGGCGTTTGACACGCTCGATATAGTCACGTATGCGTTCATCTTTTGTCAGTTTGATGTTACTCAATTTGACAAAAGGGCTCTCGACCAAGCGAAAGGGCTTAAAATGCTTGATGAATGACTCTTTCAAAATTGACAAGTCTGTCTTTTCATCACGATCAAAGTTGAAGAACCAATCACGTGCTTTAGCGATCATGGTCATGGAAAACGGTTGGACCGTAGCATCAGGAGATGTTTCGCCATACACATCACATGCATTCATCTTCTCAGAGACCTGTCCGGTCTAAGGTGAGAGGTGCTCTTGAGTTGCTATGTCCAAGTATCTTGGGGATTCGTCAGAATCAGCCAACACCACCATCCTACAACCCTCTCTCTTTTCCATGTATTATTTGTGACGACCTAAGATCCTCCTCGAGCAAGGACCTAAATGTGGTATTTTTTGGCACCCATCATTACTCTCTATTCTTGCTCGTTAGTCATGCCTCCTATAGACCGTTAACACACTCCTCTTATGTTGCTGGAGTGAGATACATTTTGCACTCATTTTATGAACAATAATATGAATTTGTTCACATTGAACATTGCAAAGAAAATGATATGATTCTCGAGCAGTTCAATACTCCGATTCAGCCTTGCAATTTGACAACCGTATTGACCGTCAAAAGCCATTTTGGCCGTAGAATATAGGCTTTCCAGAAATTTGGCCGTCATAGCATACAAGCACATACAAATCAAAATTGCCATTTTGACATGTGCCTTTGTTTTGTATAAATTCACAATAAAGATAATATACACATCACACGAAACTTTAGAAAAATTTTAGCACAACCTTTCACATTCATGATTTAACTTTCAGCCCTTCCAACTTGGTGGCTCATATTTCGAATTAGTACCCATCTTTAAACTATCAAATATCATTTTAGATTTGAAAGGAAAATGATTTATCAAACCATCATTGAAAAAACGCATGACAGACAACCTCGACCGTCAAACTACAAGGCACTACAAGGCCGCTCCGATTCCACGGTCAGAGCAGCACCTACACAACATGGCTGTGAGCTCAAATCTATCAAAGGTGCCATTGCTTACTAATGAAAGGAAAAATCAATGGGTGCAAAAGAAGTTCATTCATGAGAAGCCCGCTGATCCTCATGCAAGATCAGTTGCACCAAACGTAGCAGAACAGGCTGGCCTTTTGCTAGATTGACGGTGAAGAGCCTTGGTGTTTTAGGAGGAATTTGTGATGCCAATTGCATGGAGCAACTGCTGGTGCGATGTGCGATAGCTTTGAAAACCAATGACATAACTCTAGCTGGCTGAACAGATCAGTATTCACCCTCTGTCAACAATGCACTAGCAGCTTGAAGCTATGACTCATTCTCGACACCTCAAAAAGAGCCACAACGTTCTTTACAGCTCTAACACATGCACAAAATGTTTGGCTTTCACCATGACTTTGTTTTCTCGCATGGTCTCATCCTTGAAAATAGATGTGGCATCCTTCAACTCATGGTCATATTTGAAACTAGTTGATGAGCATGTGTCTAACTTCTCTAGATTTGATCCAAATTTGATGTTCTATAGCTTGTAGGATAGGTATTGAAGAGTAGGATGTGTTGCTAGTGTTTGTAAATCAATTTGGTTTGTTTCTAGTAGAGTTTTAGGCAATCAAAGAGTTTGAGAGAGTACTCAACTCATGGGATATGCCAAAGTGAGCACACATCAGTTCTTTTCACCATTTTTATCAATTTTCACTATCAATCATGTAGAATTGGATAGAACTAAGTGTTCTGAATTCTTGGATTTTTCATTTCACACAAATTACCGTGTTTGAGTTGAAAGTAATTTCCTAGTAAGTTTATCAATACATTGAGACTCGTGGGAGAGATAGACTTCTTACTTGCATGTGCTTCTTTTTTGTGACTGAAGCAAGATCCAACTTCAAGATAGATTGATTCTCTGTGTAGAGAATTTGTTCTCACATCTATTGCTAGATTTCATAGGTTGGATCAACATCTATGTTAGATCCTAGATTGAGATAGTACGCGACATTCTTTCAACTCCATTTTTTATCATTACTAGAATTTCTCATAAAGAAGATGTCTTCATCTGGTTCACATTTCTTGCCTCAGTGAGAGATTAACATCTTCCAATTAGGCAATGTGGAAGATTCGAATGGAATCATTACAGATTCTACAAGATGTAATGGATATTGTGAGTGGAACTAAAGAAGAACCTGCTGCACCTAATGAAGCTGCAGCATTTCACAAAAGAACCAGAATTGCCCTTCGTTTCATAAAAATGAATGTAACCAATGAAGTGTTAAGAGAGATCAGTACATGCACCACTGCCAAGGAAGCTTGGGATACTCTAAAAACAGTCTATGAGATCGAGTACTTCTAGATTGCTTACACTTAGAAACCAAATATTTCTAAGTTATCAGAGAGTATATGAGAGTGCTTCATGATATGTCATGAGAGTTAAAGATCTTCATCAAGAGATAGCTGGTATTGGTGATGCTCTTAAGAACACTGAACTTGTTCAAGTAGTCCTAAATGGACTTAGAGATGAGTATGACAATATTGTGCTGTCAGGGAGGATCTTCCATCCTTGGAGACATTGCAAAGTGTTCTCATTGCTAAAGAAAGCAAGCAAGAGAACAAGATGTTGTGGATCAATAGACTTTCATTGAAAGATGGTGGAAATGACAAAACACTCTTCATCAGAGACAAGTCAAGAGGCAATGGCAAAGGCCGACAACACTTCAAGAAGGACAAAGCCAAAGAAGGTTGTGAGGATCAGTCCTCACAAGCTGCAACATCCAGTGGCAATAAGAAGTTGTCAAAGATCAAGTGTTTTTTGTGGCAAGAAAGGACACTATGCATCGAATTGTTTCAAGAAGAAGAACCAATCTAAGCAAACTAACCTTACTAATGAGGATGAGTGTGAGGGTATTGAGAGTGAAAGAGAGGATTCATTAATGATGACTACTTTTTCATCTTTTCCTTTTAAGAATGAAGAAGTCTGGTGGATAGATAGTGGGGCTAGTTCTCATATGTCTAGTTCTAGGAACTCTTTCACTAATCTCATGCCATATCTAGGTGCAAAAGGATCAATCTATACTGCTATGATGTAGAGTGTAGGATTGAAGGAATAGGTAGTATTCCAGTGCATGCATCATCATCAAAATCTTTTTGCTTACATGATGTACTGTATCTACCTAGATTGACAAAGAATCTCATTAGTGTAGGACAATTGTTTGATAGTGGATAAGATGTCAATTTTTAAATTGACAAGTGTATAATCTCAAGAGAAAATGAAGTTATTGCTAGAGGATCTAGAATTGGTAAGTTGTACAAACTAGATTCTAGGGAGAGTGCTAACATTTCAGATATTGCTTATGAGACCAAGGTTCTTCAGGAGGATCCGTGGCAGAAGATATTGGGTCATCCCAATTTCAAAGCCATGCAATCTATGGTCAAGGAAGGAAAAGTTGTTGGACTACCAAAGACACTGTCAAAGGAGCTTCTACCTTGTGAAGCTTGTGTACTGGCAAAATCACACAGGAGGCCTTTTCCTAGATCAAGCATCAAAACAAAGCAACCATTTGAACTAGTGCACTTTGATGTTCATTTCTCATCAACTAAGAGCAAAGGAGGAGCAAACTGCTTTGTTTCCTTTGTAGATGATTATACAAGATATTCTTAGATCTATATGTTGTCTTCAAAAGCCATGGTCTATGATGTTTTTCTTACTTTCAAAGCTTATGTAGAAAAGAAGTTTTCTTTCAAGTTGAAATCTTTGATAAGTGTTAGTGGAGGAGAATACACTTCCAATAAGTTTAAAGACTTTTGTGAGAGAGAAGGCATTCAAAGAGAGTTTTCTTGTTCATATACTCCTCAGCAAAATGGAGTTGCTGAGAGAAAAAATAGAACTTTATGTGAATGTGAAAAAGCCATTAGGCTATAAGCTTCTTTGCCTAAAAACTTTTGGGGAGAGGCAATTGCATGTGCAAACTATCTTTGTAATAGGCTTCCAAATCTTGCAATTGGAGGAAAAACACCATTTGAGATGTTTTATAATAAAAAGCCTAAGGTAGATCATCTTAGGATTTTTGGATGTGTATGCTTTGTGCATGTGCCTCTAGAACTAGGAAGAAGGAAGATCCCAATGCAGTTAAAAGAATTTTTGTAGGATATGCATCCACTAAAAAAGCATACAAAATATATCTTCCTTCTACTGACAAGAATGTTGTTAGTAGAGATGTGATCTTCCATGTAGATCAGAAGTTTAACTTGGATGATGCACAGATCAAGGAGTCTCATGCAAGATCAATCATTAATCTTGATGCTGCTCAAGAGGTGGTGAGGCCGAGGCTTGAGGAGGAGCAAATTCAAGCTACCACACCAAGAAGATCTACACAAGCAAGATCTGAGCCAAGGAGGCTCACATATGATGAAGAAGGAAGACAAGTGGAAGGTGAAACTTGACAAACTTTCCAGAATTCACACGTGTGGGGAATGTCCACAAGAGTGACTAATCTTAATTAAGCTTTGTGATTGGCACTATAACCTGATTCTAGATTGATTAACAAAATCTAGTTCAGAAGAAATGGCTAATCCACAATCTAGCATGCTAATCAACAGAATAAAATAGCAATGATCAAAGAATGAAAAAATACAAGATTTCAATGTATGAGCATTAGCCTCAACACGAGTTAGAGAGAGAGAGCTAGGGAGATAACAAGCAATATTTGTTTAGATCCGAAGATAGCTACAAAACTTTGGTTCTTCATCATTGATTGTGTGGAGAGTTACACATATTTATGGAGATTGAGGTAGCTCAAGGTAGAACCATATCTATCCATTCCAAAATGACATCTAAAGTGACATCTAAAGTCTATGTGACATTTGTCACTTGTCATGCATGAAATTCTACCAACTTTTTACAAGTGTACTAGTTCTAACTAGAAATGTCCAAATCATCATGCATGTGTCCATTAAACTTTGTGCATGCCTTGCATGTCACTATGGATCACTTACAATTAAGGCATGTGAGTTGCCATGAGTTTCTACAAGCATAATCATGCTAATTCTATGTCTACAAACTAGTTGCATTTATCAAACTAGATAATACATAACCATGTAGCTCGAGTTCTATGTAGGCCAAACTTGGCATTTTGCATTAATGAGTTACATACTTGCATGGTACAACATTTGTAGCAAGCCAAGAAATCAATATGGATTGTTTTTCAATTTTAACAAAATTTCCTATCATGCTCTCTTCATATCAGATGAAGAGCCTAAAGGTGTCCAAGAAGCTCTTCAATCCAAGATGTGGGTTGAAGCAATGACCCAAGAGTTTGAAGCCTTGATGTCAAACAACATATGGGAGCTTGTGGAGCCACCAAACAACATGCATGTGATTGAATGTAAGTGGGTTTTCAGAATCAAGAATAATCATGATGGATCTATCAATAAGTATAAAGCCTATTATCTTTATTGTGAATTTATACAAAACAAAGGCACGTGTCAAAATGGCAATTTTGATTTGTATGTGCTTGTATGCTATGACGGCCAAATTTCTGGAAAGCCTATATTCTACGGCCAAAATGGCTTTTGACGGTCAATACGGTTGTCAAATTGCAAGGCTGAATCGGAGTATTGAACTGCTCGAGAATCATATCATTTTCTTTGCAATGTTCAATGTGAAAAAATTCATATTATTGTTCATAAAATGAGTGCAAAATGTATCTCACTCCAGCAACAGAAGAGGAGTGTGTTAACGGTCTATAGGAGGCATGACTAACGAGCAAGAATAGAGAGTAATGATGGGTGCCAAAAAATACCACATTTAGGTCCTTGCTCGAGGAGGATCTTAGGTCGTCACAAATAATACATGGAAAAGAGAGAGGGTTGTAGGATGGTGGTGTTGGCTGATTCTGACGAATCCCCAAGATACTTGGACATAGCAACTCAAGAGCACCTCTCACCTTAGACCGGACAGGTCTCTGAGAAGACGAATGCATGTGATGTGTATGGCGAAACATCTCCTGATGCTATGGTCCAACCGTTTTCCATGACCATGATCGCTAAAGCACGTGATTGGTTCTTCAACTTTGATCGTGATGAAAAGACAGACTTGTCAATTTTGAAAGAGTCATTCATCAAGCATTTTAAGCCCTTTCGCTTGGTCGAGAGCCCTTTTGTCAAATTGAGTAACATCAAACTGACAAAAGATGAACGCATACGTGACTATATCGAGCGTGTCAAACGCCTCAAAAGTCAAGTACAAGAACAGCCCTCTGAACAGATGTTCATCATCTAGTTTTTGTCGGCCTTCCAAGATGGATTAGACGCGAGCTTAAATCCAATGATGAATATACGAGCCTCAAATTAGCTATGTCTGATGCCATCAAAGAGGAAGATGAAGGATCAGATGTTGACGAATCAAGGGAAAGACGAGCACCACGTGCTCTTGTCCATGAGTCGAAGCCAATCGAGGACACCCGAGATCAGCTTTGGAAATCCCAGTTAAAGTTGCTTAATAAGCAACATTAACTACAAATGGAGAAACTCACGAATGAGTTTCAAGCTACCCTGAAGTCTATCCAAAGCAACATGTCTGGTTAGTCAAACCCTGCACAAGTACCTTATAGACAAAAAACAATATGGTGCCCACACTGCCGGGCTACGCCTCCTACTGATGCTTGTCCTTCATATCGACCTATCCAAGCACATCTAGTCCAACAATATGAAGAACAACCGTCACGATCTGGACATTCCTTGACTTATCATGAATACCTACCAGAAAGTCCAGAACCACTAGCCATACAAGATGGCTATGCTGTTATACAAGAACCATTGCACACCATATGTTTCATCTGTGGTGAAACTGGCCACTTCTTGGTTGATTGTCCAGTCAAGACCAAGTACCATGCTGAGTGTCCTGACTATATCGGAAAACACAGTTTCAAAGACTGTCTGAAATAACCAGCTACGTTCATACCTGCCCATCACGTCAGTTATGAATCCCAATAGGATCCTCACGACAACCACACGAGCAGCATAGCACCCAACCGCTCAGCCTGCTGCTCACTCGAGATTTTTCTAGCAAAATTCTACAATACCGCACAATACACCAGTTCCATATTGAAAAAAGACAATATGAAATGAGTCCTTGTCGAAAGAAAGTGAAACTGATATTCCATCATCTGCTATAATGTCCAACAAGAGCAACCTCCACAGGGAATTGACAATTTTTCTCCCCTTTTAGAACCTCAAATCTATTTGTCTTTCCACATGCTGATAAGATTTCCAATGTGCCAATACACAATATTTCTTGGATTCGAAAATCTGAATAGAGATTCGGTTTTGAATCTCTTGTTTAAAGAGGTCCTTAGGACAATAGTACCTCAACCATACCTGCATCTCAAGCTATATCTTACAACATCTGCTATCAATGATGGTCGATTTTAGCATCACCCACCCTGCCTTGTTTTGACAAGGGTATGTTAGAGTAAGTCACATTACTCTACAAAACAATTGAAATATTGCAACTATCAAGGTACATTATCAATGTTGATGAATGCAAGTTTTGTTCGACAAGTGCTATACAATTCTCACTCTCTGTAATGTTTGTTTATTTCCTTGTTTCTCTTCACCTATTTTGTGTGATTGGTTTTGGCTTGAGGAATAGCTATTGCACGAGAGTCTTTCATAGAGCATCTCAAGAACACATTTGCATTCATCTATCCATCTTCAGATTCCCTCGTACAGCACTTTAGGATTTTTGAGACATATGAGAAATCCATGTTAAATTAGAGTTGATTCCTGCATCTCATTGTCATATTATTTCTTGAGTCAACTACAGCAAGATCGAAACAAATTTAGTTAAAATTTGTTCAATCTTTAGTCCAATCGCATATTCAACGAGTTTCAACTACATGTTCCACACGCCGATCCAATCCTAAACATGAACAGTTACCAACAACAACATCCCCACCAACAGACTTTTGGGGGGGGGGGGGGGGGGGGGGGGGGGAGAGTGGATCTGCTTGGATCCACTGGAGCAGTTACGCTGCCTACAATAACATCAGGAAGATCGACAGCCAAGGTCACAAGTCTAATATGCAAAAGACAAGGTTAAAGACGACAGATGGGTAATCCGAAGAGACTCAATCAGAAGAAGTATTCTAGTCATGACGAAGATCCTTCAAAAAAGAGAAACACAAGCATTGGAAAATCAGTCTCCTTCTTCAACCAACCTCTTGCCATACTTCTGCGGCACCCTTGTCTATCGTCCACACCATCTACCGTTGTCACCACCTTTCTTCGTTCATCTTTATGACTTTACTAAACAAAAACAAATGCTTTCAAAAGAAATCACCAAGATTTGAAACTATCTCACAAATTCTCTTCTAGCACTTATCCAAGCAAATCAACACATAGAATCATGGAATCTTGATCAACCTAAAATCTATCCTCAATCTAACGACTTTTGCCACTTCCTAAGATTGAAAGACACTCAAATGAAGTCCGACAACCTCACTATCTAGAGATCCAATCAAAATTAGGGTTTTGAGAAAATCACAAAAAATTGCCTATTCCAAATCTACATGCAAGTGATGAAAATTTGATATGCAATCTATAAGCACCCCTTAGGCTAGTCCAATGATCAAAAAATAGACCAAATCTAGTATGTGCATTCAAAAATCAGAAGTGATCAAGTATATTGACCTATAAAGTGTTTTGATCTACAAAAGATCCAATCTACAAAAGCAAAAAATCCGATTTTGGTGTAAAATCCTCTCTAGCATGCTCTAGACTTAATATCTTCACCAAATAATTGATAGATCTGACGTTCTCCTTCATAACCTGAAACACAAGTTCTGATACCATGTGAAAGATTTCAGATCCTTAAGATCCAATCTACTTGAATGATCTTTGGTTAGAAAGAGAAATACACTACCAATCTCACCAATGTAGAAAAATCAGCATCTAAACACAAAATGAGATGCAAACACCAATAGAACTTGATCAAACTTGAATGAAATTAAAAATTACTGTTGATTTCTGTACAAAACCAGCAAGCTACTGTATTTCACACGTGTGGATCCAAAAATAGCAAATATAGATCATTCTACACATAGAATTGCAAGCAATCACCAAGATAGTGCACCAATGGATAGTAGAACCCAAGAGAACCATGTATAAGCCTGAAATGAGATAGAGAAGAGAGAATATAGCTCTCTCCACAAGATAACAAGTGCAAACCCTATTTGGCCACTTGGCTTTCCCTCCAAAATGCTAACCCTACTAATTTTGGGTCTAGATTCAATGTACCCAACTATTCAAATTGAATCTACTCATACTCGCATTCTAACTTTCCCACACTTTCAAAAAGTGTTTATTCAAATGAAATTTAGACTAATAAACTTTGAAAAGTCAACCTCTAAGTCTAAAACAAGTTTTGGCCTCAATATGCCAAATATGGAAACATTGCAAAATGTGATGAAACTAGTTGAATCTTTCACATAGAACACGATATTTCTTCAATGAATTCTGTATGCAATCAATTATATATACAAGAAAATGTCTTTGTTCTAGTGCATTATGCAATCTAGTAGATAAAATTGCATCAAGCTCAATTTGTCAAGCTCATTTGAGTTCTTGTACTTCTGGATATTATCCGATCACTCAATTTCCATAAGGCTCGAGCTTAACTTGCAAATAGGTACCATTGTAGACTAACTATATTGTTCCATCCAAAAAGTCGTCTTTGAGTTTTCTGGGGATGACCTCCTTCAGTAGCTGGGCATTGAGTCTAACAAATCATCATTGCAAGAAGAGACTCCACATAGCATCGAGCACTCTGGCGATGAAATTACCCATGCCCTCCAAAGAATATGTCATCAATCAATGATGTTATTTATGTAATTTCCATGCTTTTATATTACAAGCAATGTTCTCGTAATGAAGATGATAGTTTGCTTCTCAATCGATATATACACTCCATAAATCTAGGTATGATATATCAGTACCCTGTAGTCTCTCAAACAACAAAAAATTTGGATTTTGGTTGGCCTCCAAAATTCTTTTTAGCCTTTTGAATAATCATCACAGTATAGCTCTTTTACACGAATGTATTCTAGAGCATATAGCAATGTACAATCTATATACATTCAGAACTTCCAAAGGAATTTATATAAAATTTCCCTTGGAGTATAGCCCAGCTCAGACATTCTTTGAATTCAGTATTGAGTTTATTCCAAAGAATTAAAAATTCCTCCTTTTTTCCAAGGAGTTTCCCAGTCAACCCAATTGTAGCCCATTAAGCTTGCATCACAACATAATCCACATGCCATTGCAATTCAACATTAAGTTGTATTGGTCCGACCACCCGTAATCCAACTCCCTCGGTAGCATCATCATCCAACGCATCCAATATATCAAGATATTTGTTGATGGAGCAAATGACGAAGTTACACAAGCAGCAGATGGAACAACTAACGGTGCAGTTTGATCAAAAACTGAAGGCCTTGCAGGGAGCTGTAGCACCAACACCAAATCCACTGGAATAAAACCAGCTGCAATATCCCCGATGAGAGAACATATGGTGTCCTGTTTGCAAGCAGAACTATACAGCAAATGAGTGTCCAGTGTTGAAGCAGAACCTCAACTGACACAACGGTACTGCCACCTATGCAATGCTTCATCGCACAAAATGATATTTTGTCCATTCAACCCCAAGATCATGCAACAAAAGATAAACGAGTACGAAACCTCTTACGACACCTCGCTATGGAATACCAATGAATTAGCAGTGCATGGTACCACTTACACCACCACCAAGGCCAACTAACAATCAAGTGGCTCATGTAAATCTGATCGCAGCAGAGCAAGAACCAGTACCAAACTTCTTATCCATATCATCAGGGCACCGAATGTGGCACCTCGCTATGGAACATCAATGAATCAGCAGTGCATGGCACTATCTGCACCACCACTAGGGCTAGTTAACAATCAAGTGGCTCATGTAAATCTGACCGTAGCAGAGCAAGAACCACCACCCCAATTTGACCAGCAGCAATGGTATGGTCCGAAAGTTGGATTTGTCGATCCAACAATCAAGGAATACTATGCGACCTACGCTACACAGCCCCAACATCAAGGAGGTGGGATCTATGGCTGATATGGATGCGGTGAAGGCCATCAAATTGCAGAATGTCCTTATAAGGGACAGTATACGGCCTTTTGCCAAGAGACAGAGTTGTAATCAGATTAAGTATAACAAAATATACAAGTCAATAATGAAAGTGAGCACAAGGCAATAGCGAGCAAAACCGTATACTCACAAAGCTAACTACAATCTATAAAGGTTATGAACCTGTTATTGACAATTTGTCTGAAAGAAGGAATCAATGCGTGAAAGCATCTACAATGTCTGTCTCACTTGTTATGAAAATCAAGCTTGCCTATGTCGCTTGTTTATTTCTCTTCTGTTCGGCTTATCTCTGAATACCAAGATGGTATTCACTATATATATAAATTTTACAGGTGCAAATGAAGAAGGTACAAAAGTGGTTGTGTCATTTGTAGGAGATCATGGGTGGTTGTTGTTGTTGTCAAATCTGATCGCACAGTGCATAGAACGAGCATGAAGAGGCTACGACGTCGGGCTTCGCTAAAAATAACGTTGGTGAAAATGCGAAAATTGTGACACCCTTTGGCCTTTGGCCTTGTCCTTACCTAAAGGCAACCATCGCCCTTTTAAGGGCAAGTGTCACATTTGTAAAGGCAAGTGTCATTTGTTATAAATTGTGTGTAAAAATGCGGTGTCGCATTTTTTTGCCTGTCATAAAATGTATGTAAAAATGTAGTGTCACATTTTTGTCTTTTTCACCTATCATAAAATGCGTGTAAAAATGCACTGTCGCATTTTTCACTTGTTCAAGTTCACTTGTAAATATGCAGGCTATGCAACTGTCGCATTTTTTGCTTGTCATAAATTGTGAGAAAAAATGCAGACTGTTGCAACTGTCATCTTTTTCGCCTAACATAAAATGCGTGTAATATACAGTGTCGCATTTTTCGCCCATTCAAGTTTACTTGTAAATATGCAAGCTGTGCAACTGTCACATTTTTCGCCTGTCATAAATTGTGAGTAAAAAGGCAGACTGTTGCAATTGTCACCTTTTTCGCTTGTCTTATTTTACGTGTACATATGCAGATTGTGGGACAAAAGTAAAAAGCAGCAGCATGAATGGAGGCATATTAACATAGGATTTAGGAGAGTAGAGAAAATAAATCCAACACCCCTCCTTAATCTGGATCTATGAATGCCTTGATCTTTAGACTAAGAAATGCACAAAACTTGTTGTGTGCATTAACGCTTAATGCCTTTGTAAATATATCTGCAACCATGTTCTGCGTTCTATAGTATGTTAAGCTTACCTTCTTGTTGAGAACCTTACCCCTAATATAGTGATATTGGATCTCAATGTGCTTACTCCTAGAGTGAAATCTAGGATTGGCCGATAAGGCAATAACACTCTGATTATCACAAAATATGATAGTAGAGTTGTACTGATTCAAGATAGTAAATTTCTCAACCAAAATGCTTTTTTAATAGATTGAGAAGCAGCAATGTATTCTGATTCTGTAGATGAAAGAGCGATAGAGGTTTGCTTACGACTGTTCCTCCAGATGTGGACTTACAATTGTCTACATCTCCTCCCCATCTTGCATCAGAATATCCACTGAGCTGATGAAGATTGTCATTGTTGACTTCTCCATAGCAGATGCACTAGTCCATGGTAGTTATCGTTCATCAGATTATATCTGTTAGGGACATTGTGAAGATACCTTTGTCGAGTAATATAAATCAGTCATCTCGCTCTGTCTTAGTGGATTTGAATGTCAAGATAGAAGTGAGCAATTAGAGAGGAATATTTTCTTTGTCCATGGCTTCTCTCTAGAGATCAGAGTCTGGTTGGCTGAGTTCCTCTTCTACTGTTGTCGGTTCCTGTATCAAAATACAAGCAGACTCAAGAGTATACTTTGTGGGCTGTGTGCGCACTCGGCTTCATCTTCTTGGAGGAATTGATTGATGAGCCATTCTTGGGACTTGTTGTTGGGTAGCATCATCATCTTTATCCAATTTGTTGTCATATAATGGATCGACGATGGACATGCTTGAGCTTGAAGCTCAAATTGGTGTGTCAATGTAGATGTTGAAGATTCTCCTGGAACAATGCCCTTGCCTTTGATGTCAATGACCTGATCCTTGATAAAGATTGTGTCCCGGTTGAACAAAATATGCTGGGTATTGGGGTCATACAACTTGTAAGTGTTATCAGATGAAGTGTATCCAATCATGATGGTCTTGAGACCTTGGAAGTCGAATTTCTTCCTTCTGTCTTTCAGGATTTGCACGTAGGCGATGCATTCGAACACTCTTAGATTCTTCACAGAAGGCTAGAGCCTGTCCACACGTCTGAAAGGGCCTTGGTTGAACATCTGTTCTGGACGTAAGATGCAGTGGAGATAGCTTCGGCCCATAATTTCTTGGGCAATGATGCATGCGCCAACAACATACATTTAGCTAATTCAACCAGGGTATGATTCTTCCTCTCGGCCAAGGCATTGGACTGAGGAGAATAAGGAGTGATAAATTGCTGTTCAATGCCTTGGCTTTGGTAGTACTCCTTAAATTCGGTAGAGATGTACTCTCCACCATTGTCAGACCTCGAGGCTTTGATCGTTCTTCTAGTTTCTTTTTCTGCACGCTCCTTGAAGATTCTGAAGCAATTGAAAGATTCTGATTTCATCTTGATTAAGTACACCGTACTTCTTCTGAAGAATTCATCAATAAAACTTATTAAATACTCTGCATCCTTCAAAGAAGGATTTTGCATTGGGCGACAAATGTCTGTATATACAACATCTAACAATCCTCTAGCAGTATGTTGACGGCTTGATCTAAATGGTTTCCTAGTTAGTTTACCAACTAAACAGTATTGACAGACATGTAACTCAACTTTATTATCAAGATAGTCTAGATCAAGAACAATAGAATATTTAGACATTTGTTGTACAGAAGCATGATTCAAGTGACCAAGTCTATAATGCCAAAGTAAACTTTTATTTGCTTGAATGGAAGTACTGAATGCTTGACTAGAGGCAAAAAAGCAATGACTTAATCTATACAAGTATCCATGCCTCTTTCCGAGTGCTAGGATCTTGTTTGTCTTATCAACTACTTTGCATTGCTCACATTCAAATTCTACTTTATGTCCTAGATCTACGATTCTGCTTACAAAGAGCAGTAGACAAATTGGATACATATAGGACTTTAGAAAGTAGCTTAGACTGATCATTTGCAAAGCTTAATCCTACAATACCTTCACCTTTAATAGCTTGTGTGATATTATTGCCAAGGTGAATGTATTTGGTGGTACTATAGGGTGTATAGGACTCGAAACATCCAATGAGGTTGGTGATATGCTTAGTGGCGTTGGAATCTAGGAACCAAGAACTGTCGTCCTTGGTGATTGGTCATGAAGGCATCATGATCCAATTTTTGACTAGGCTATGGAGCATCTATAGCTACGTTGGCCACTTGATTTGACTATCCCTTGTTGTTGTTCTTTGCTTGTAGTATCCGACAGTCTTGAATGTCATGGTTGTTTCTCTTGCAGCATCTAAAAAACAGATTCTTCTTAGTCTATGGATTTGACTGTTCTTTGTGTTGTGTTAGTTTCTGGTCTTGCTTTGATTGCTTCTGGCCTTTCTTCTTCTTCTACTTAGTTTGGCCTCTGTTGGTGTACAAGACAAGAGAATCAGCCAGTGCTACAGATTGAAGGGCAACACTACCCTTCAAAAAAATAGGTTTCTATTAAAACTAAAGGAATGCTCATTTATTTAGTTTGTTATTTGAAGGGTGCATGATTTAAATGCCCTTCATTTGAAGGGAAAAAGACCTAGGATGGGCATTTTTCCCTTCAATCTGTAGCACTGGAATCAGCTGAGGAACTGGAACATTCCTCCACATGTCTTCCTGCAATAACATTGCAATGACTCTTGAAAGAGTCAACAGCAACTGGAGTCAATCTTCGCCTAGAAAACTTTTGCCCGTACTATTTTTAGGTTATGATCTACCAGATCTAGCCATTGTCAAATTTCTGGGACATTCTGTTACATTTTTTATTTGATAGTGTCGATCGCTTGATCAAAGATCATTTCAGATCTGATTATTGTCAAGTGATAGAATTTTTACAGATTTGATCAAAGATAAGATTGATTAAAAAATCTAGATCCAATCTCATTGTCTTTAGTGATTTGTAATTATGGCTGAAGGAGGAGGAGGTCCGATGGACATTAACCCAGTTATTGTTAGAAGGTCACCTCGGTTAGAGATACCAAAATATAATAGGCTATCTGATCCTGTCAGATTTCGCAAAATCTATTCTGAATCATGTGAGGTTTATGACGAAGTTTTTCCAGAAGATAAATTTAAGCTATTCCCTATGGCCTTAACTAGAGCAGCACAAGGCTGGTTTTATAACCAAGATGAAATGAAACGTGCAGATTGGGAAATTGTGAAACAAGCCCTCATCACAAGATTTAAACTGCGAAAATTTATGGAAGATCCTTTCCTACTTTTAAGTAAAATTAAAATGAGAAAGAGAGAGGGAGTACGAGATTATATTGAATGGATTAAACACCTCGAATCTGAGTGTGATCCCGATTTAATCAATGACGATGCTATGATTATTTGGGTTTTAGCAGGTCTACCTAAAAGGATTAGACGTGAGTTGAAACGCCATATTGGGTATATTTTTTTACAACATGCTATGGACGATGCGATACGAGAGGAGAATGAAGATTTTGATGACGAACCAAATATTGGAATGTCGCCATATACAGCGGGGCAGATCACTACTACATCCACCAATATTGCATTTATGAATATTAATGCTATTGTGGAATTGATGATGAACGATTTCGAGAAACTTAGTCAAAAGTAGCAGATGCAAGCCATTTTCTAAGACCTTTCCTGGTCGAGAAAATGTTTGGTGTTCAATTTGTACGATAAATCACACCATGAATGAATGTCAAACATTGAAACAATGAATGATGAATACTATTTGTCATCTATGCAATTCTACGAGACACAAAACAAGTTTTTGTTCGTTCAATTCTCAGATTATCCAACAAAGATATGCTAAGCTTCAATATAGGGAACCTACTACTTATAAGGGACCTGATCCTAAGAACTAGCCTCAAAACTTTGGCCTGGGATTTCCTGAATAACTAGCTTTGCCAGCTCCACAAGCACCATGAGCTCCTCCTGCGAATCTAATGGAACCAGAGCCTTATAGTGGTAATGAGCAATGGAATTACAATAACGATCAAGAGATTGGACCTTCAGAACAATAGGTTATTTATGCTTCCGCGCAACAACAAACAGCGAGAAAATAGACCAGAGCACCACTTGGATGCTTTGCATGTGGAGAGAACCATAGAGTTGTGGAATGTCCGAACAAATGAAACTTTGTCCCATTCTGCCGAGAATGTGGTTATGGACATTGTTACAAGGATTGTCCAACAAGACAAAAACCACCATCGGTTACTACTCCATTGAATATGATTATGATCAAGCAAAGACCAACAACTCAGCCTACTAATCCAAGTGTACCTTTGATGGTTGTTACCAAAGCTCAGCAGACAGCAGTTGTATCGTAGATATTGTCACATAGTATGGGATCGCCCTGATCACGGCAGGGTCAAGCTTACCTTTTATGGCGCACATATCTTACGCATGCGCAGAGAGTCTGGGACTTCCTGTTAGACCTTTATATCTATCTCTTCCTCTTTCTTTTGGGCTCCGATACAGGTTGGGACAGTTACGAGTCTCTTCGCATCAGCTTGCTATCGAGATAGGCAAATATTCAGGCATTTCGAGAGAGCATCCGATATGTCAGGTATGCACATTGGGTGTAGTGGAGGATGAGTTCCATTTAATCTTCACATGCCCTAAATACTATGAGATATGTGGTCAATGTCATTGATTGTATCGGGACACCCCCAGTTGATCCAATACCTGTTGAATCTACACCAACTACAAATATACCTACTACATTAGGGGTGTATCCGATCTCAACTCAGAAAAAAAAGAGATACCAAAATATGAGACAATGTTTAAACAATTGCAAGAAGAAGAGGAATTAGAAGTAGCTAAAGCAGTAGCCAAAGTCCATTCTTTATCTGTGTCGCCTTCGAATTTACATAATCCATGAACAGATGTTAATACTCAGTTGCACCATCATGAAGAACCCTTCAAGATGACATAACCTAAAGTGCCACAAACGGAAATGATCATGAATATTCTATCTAGCAAGATGGATATTACAATGGGAGAATTTCTTAAGTTGGTGTCGAAAGCAAAAGAAGTATTAGCGGAAAAGTTAACTCAGATTGAGCCAACAGTCCATCATGAGCCACTCTTTTGTGCCGAGTTTGAAGAATCAAATGAAGTACTCAATGTAGGAATAGTCTGGGAAAGTGAGCAACAAAACATTACCCTGCCAATACAACATAGACAGTTTGGTAAAGAAGCAATTGTGATAGATGGACGTTTAGGAGTTAACTTGATTTCAACAAAGCTATGCGCAAAATGGGGCCTTATGAAGATAAAACCTATAACTTTTGCCATTAAACTAGCTGATCAAACGACAGTCCGTCCTAAGGTATTGGTAGAAGGTATACCTATCAAGATTGCCGGAGTTTAGTTTGTCATTAGTTTTGTAGTAATGGACTAACTTGACTCACCGAATGTTTACCATGTCTTATTGGGGCATCCATGGTTATGAGTTGCACAAGTAATTCATAACTGGGGCACCAGAATAATCCCTTTTGAGAATCGTGAGCGTGCAGTCACAGTTGATCCAATCATTTGGACTATCAAGCCAGTGGTCCAGAGAGGGGAAGATGATTCATCAACAATGGATCATACATGTGATTGACATGTAAAAAATTTGGGAGTTCATTGTGACTATCTAATTGGTTGTTCGCATGCTGAAACGATATTAGTACCAATACATGCAATATCGATTGGTGCGCAGATGTACGACCTCTCGAGATCTTTTATGATTACACGAAAACTATGTAACTTTTAAATGACCGGTTGGATTGAGACGATTACAGTGCCATTACAAAGCCCTTGATGAGAGCTTTTCAACTTATAGTGCTCATAGTGCTCCCGCTACATATTTTGAACTCATAGTAGATTGACTGCCCAAAACTTTGACTAAAAATAACTTTTTAACCTTAGCTCGGAATTGGGTCATGTTGGGTGCCGTTGGGTGTAGTTGGGTGTCATTGGAAAGCTCTCATCGAGGATTTTCTAATAGCACTGTAACCGTCTCAATCGAACATGTCGTTCAAAAGTTACAATTTTTTACAACAGACAATATCGATATAGCGCACACAAGTACGACCTCTGGTACTCCAACTGGTTGTCCGCACGTTGAAACAATATTAGTACAGATACATGCAATAGTGATTCAATGCACAAATGTACGACCTCTCGAGATCTTTTGGGGCTTTCGCTCGTTGAACCGATATTGGTGCGGATTAGTTGAAAACTAAAAGGAATATTTTAACTTTTAAATAGAATATTCTAGATTTTCCACTTTGGCATGGCGGCTACGCCGCCTCCAATTTGCAAAGATTTCAAAGTGTGTGATCGTCCAGAAAACAAAGATCAGCATGTGAAAGGTATGAAGACTCAGATTCGATCCAAAAACTTGACACAATGAACAATGGCTTAAGTAAGAACTTTTCTACTCCAAAATGAGGGCAATCATTTGTGAAGCTCTACTCTATTTCATCACAAACATGTACTTTAAAAAAAACTTTACGTTTAGCTATCAAATTCATCACGCATGACCCATATATCGCTTCAACGCGCACGACCTACGCAATGTCTCAATACACTAATTAGTGTGCAAATTTTATCTACCTATAGCCACCCACTTCACTCCACTTGAATTTGTCCTGTTTGTTCTTCACAGGTGACCTCACAACTCTTTGATGATGGAGAAACTTGAAGTCAGCTGATCACAGAGTTATTGATGGCAAATGACTGAAGTAGACGTTTTTCCAATACACGTCCCACTCTCATAGCTTGCAAATATTCTTTGTAGAGAAATTCCCTGTACCTAGGACCAACCTTCGCGTCCACCAGCTCTGGTGCGGGAAAGACCTTGTGATCCAGTCCTGGATGGTAGTGGGTGACGTAGGACCTCCTTGTGCGTTCGCTGTTTGCGATAACTCTGTGGTTGGAACTTTTGTATCTTCCATTTGTAATGATCTACAGTTCATAAAAATACAGCAGCGTCACTGATCATACAGCAATGTAACGTTGCCGACTACACATGAGCTAAAACTTTCAAAATGATCACATTTCTCCATGGAGAATGAAGAGAGGTCAATTGAAGCAGCAATATTGGCTTGTTGCACTAACCTCAGTTTGATCTGCTATATTGACGACGAATGCATTCGGATAATGTGGCACCAGCTCCCATGTATCGTTTAATTCGTCAAACACTTGCAATCCCTCTGCCTCTTGCATCACAATGGTGATGCCTCCAATATCAGAGTGTGGCTGCATGCCGAGAGTTTTTTCTGGTTCTGGGCAGGGCGGATAAAACTGGAATGTTATGGTCTGCTGTATGTTTGGATACCCCAAAGCATCCCTCAGGTACGCGGGTTTCAGCCCGAGATTCTCAGAGATGACAGCCAGCAGCCTATGAGCTAGATCCAGCACTGCTGCTGTGTACTTTTCCACGGCCTCTCCTAAATCAGCTGGCTGCTGTGGCCAGTATTCGTACTCCCTTCCGGACAGTGGGAGAGTTTGAATTTCCACAACTTCACGCCAGTGCTGGAACTCAGAATCAGTACAGGTCATATGTCTGCCATAGCCCAGACCTCCTACCTCTGGCTTTCGAGGACATGCAAGCTTTTCTTCCTCGCTCAGATCAAAGAACTTGTGGCTCACTTCTCTCAGCTTCTCCGTGACCTCCACTGGCACGCCGTGATTGATAACTTGGAAGAAGCCATTCTTGTCACAGGCTTCAGCAATCTGAGCCCTGATGGAATTAGAAGCCTCTAAATCATCATTCAGGCCTGACAGATCAATTGGCTTGAAAGTTGACATTACTAGTAGTTACGAATATTGATCTTCTGATCTACGCAACCTCGACCTACTTACAGCTTAGTTACAGAAGTGGTGATCAAAATCGTAAACCGGATAGATGCCAGGTATTGTGCACTGAGTGAGTGAGTGCGTGAGTGAGTACTGGAGAAGCTCGCAGGGTCTACTACTTGAAATTTATCAAAGTTTAATCCTCCGAAATTACAAAAAACAAGTGACAGGCTCCCCCAGATAAAGCAATGACAGGCCGGTTGTGTTGTGTGTTGTGTCGTCGTACTCCCAAATAATAACCAACAATAATAACAGGCCGGTCTACTACCCCAAATGAATAATCTGCGGGCAGGTTGTGTTGTGATTTAGTCCTTCCAAATAAACAAGTAGTGCTATATTCGAGGAACATGCTATGTTCTAATAAGACAAAAGCTTATTGTTTCTTTTGAGACCACCAAGATCACAAAACCATTTCCAAAGACTCTTCGGATATTATTGGATCAAATCAATCCAACCAAATCTTTTAATATGTACAAAAAGGTGGTGGATGTAGGTCCACCAACCTCATCATGACATCTAGCTTGGAAAATACTACCTTATTTTTATCCATTTTCACTGTCACAATTTTTAAATATTACAATACATCTTTTCTCGGGTTTCTACTATAAAGCAAAATTGACCTCCAATTACTTAAAAATTTTCTCTCAAAAAGCTCTATATATGTACAAAGGAGCTATCATCATATATAATGGTAGCTCGAGTTCCTACACTAATTAGCACGCCATGACTCTTGAAATATGATTGGGCCCCTCTACATGAACCTTTGAATGTGTTTGGACCTTATAGACCAATGAAATGAGATGTGCACCACTTTCACTTTTGCATCCCTACAAAATAGGACGTGTTGACCTGTGATTGAACTAGAGGTCATGACCCAAATACCTATGCCTAATCATGCATTTGATTTGTATAATTCATGAAGAGATTGAGGTCCAACCTCATTATATTTGTATAAGTCATGAGGAGATTGAGGTCCAGCCTCATTATGACACTTGGCATGCTACTAATTGACTAACTTCTCTCTACTTTCACATTGTTTCAAGAAACAAGCTATTTTATGACATAAATGAACATAATGCAACTAAGCCTACCATTCACATGTGGGAACATGCTCCACACATGTGTGATTGTCATATGTACATGAAAATGTAAAATTATCAAGCTAATTTTTGCAATAATCTTCACAACCCAAGGGCTACATCATATTTCAGTATTTTTCTGAAAGCTTGTTTGCAATTTAGTGTTAAGATTTTAGTATTTAGATAAATATTGCAAAATGTAAAATTAAATAAGACTCCATACCTAGGTATTATCCAATATCAATCAGTTTAAGTGATACAAAACTTGATTTAGATTTATTTTTAAGAAAAAAATAACTAAAATTTGCAACAAAGACAAATTTAATTTTTAGAATAGTTAATTTTTCATTCAACAACCCTTTGAGTTTGAACTCATATGGATAATGAATACAAAACATGACAAAAGGAAAAGACAGATTAAAGTTTTATATTTACATTTCTAAAATTGAAGGCCAACTGAAAATAGTTGCCATATTTTGTTAGAATGTGAGTTGGATTCTTCTACTCAAAATGTAAGTCTGTCTCTTAGGCACACAGACACTTCAGCTCCGAGTTTTTGCACCGTTGTCGGGGAGTAATGTGAAAAATACAGATCCTAAGTGGATCTAAACTCCAAGATCATTGGCTTGAATGCTTGCACTCCAAACTACATAAGCTAGGAATTGGCAACACATTCTATGCTACCTAGAATGCAAAGAACTTGATCAAAAAGCATTTATCACAAATGGAAACTTCCATAAACATCAAGTGCGGCCCAAAATAGCATTATACAGTCCATAATACATCAGCCTATCACTTTTGGAAAGCACCTAAGATCATACACAATAGCTTGAAGACAATACACACAACAATGCTCTCAATGGAGGAAGAAACAATGACAATGATCTATTGATCTCAATGAAGCATACAAAAGGTTTCTCCAACCTGTTTTCCACGACTTCCCTACTATTTATGGATGAGGAAGATGACTCTCTCTCCTCTCTCTAGAAGGTACTTGACCCTAGATATTCCCTATATAGGAAAAATAGCTAAAAATGGCTTATATGACCAAAATACATCAAAATGGTCTCATTTTGAAGGGTATGAAGTTTGAAACTTCATCATACTGAAAAAATACAGTAAATAAAAACATTGTGGCCTGGTTCACACGTGTGAAACTCCAGAACCAAAACTATTTACAATTTTAGCCAATTTAGGCCTCAAACTAGCTAGGAAATGTTGACAATTTTCACACTCCCTCTTCAACATTGGATGCTAGTTTCAACATAGTCTTTGAGCACATTCCAAGATTAGATCTATGCATTAAATATAGGTCATTTCCCAATGGTTTGGTGAAGATATCAGCCACACACTCCTTTGAAGAGACATGTTGAAGCTCCACCTCTTTGGCAATGACTTGATCTCTCACAAAATGGTGAGCAATCTCAATGTGCTTGCTCCTTGCATGAAAAACAGGATTGCTTGCCAAGCTTTGGGCTGAAAGGTTATCACAAAGTATGATTGGAGTCTTCTCTGGTTCCAGCAAGTGAAGATCCAATAACATCCTCTTGATCCAAAGAATCTCCTTGGTGCATGTTGTTAATGCCTTGTACTCGGCTTCGGTGGAAGATAGAGAGATAGTTGGTTGCTTCTTTGATAGCCATGAGACCACTCCATCTCCAAGATAGATTGCAAAGGCACTTGTTGACTTCCTATCCATTTGATCACCTGCAAAATCTGAATCTGAAAATCCACAAAGGTTAGGTGTAGTACCTCCATACAAGATGCCAAAATCTCTAGATCCCGAGATGTATCTAAGTACTCTCTTTCCTAGCTTCCAATGAGCCTCACTAGGATCTTACATAAATTGACTTAGTTTACCAACCACAAAGCTTAGATCAGGTCTTGTGATGGTTAACCATATAAGAGATCCTATTAGCTTTCTATAGAGAGTAATGTCCTTGAAGGATCTTTCATTACTTCTTGTAGTTAGCTTTACATTTGATTCCATAGGAGTAGAAACAACTTTACAATCTTCCATATGAAACCTTTTTAGAATAGAGTTAACATACTTTTCTTGACATATGAATGTAGATTTAGAAGTTCTAATAATCTCTATTCCTAAGATATAATGAAGTTTACCAAGATCTTGAATTTCAAACTCTCTTTTGAGTGCCATCTTGATTTCATCTATATCTAGATTGTTACCACCACTTAAGATAATGTCATCAACATAGATCAAAAGTAAAGTGATATCATTTTCATTCAATCTAAAGTAGAGAGAATGATCATACTCACTCATAACAAAGTTTTGAGAAAGTAAGAAGGAATTGAGCTTAGCATACCAACTCCTTGGTGCTTGCTTTAGCCCATACAAACTCTTTTGGAGATAGCACACATGATTAGGCTCATCATGTGAAACATAGCCCTCGGGTTGCTCCATGTAAATATCTTCTTCAAGATCACCATTCAAGAAGGCATTAGTAACATCCATTTGCCACATATCCCAATCATAAAGAGTTGCAAGAGAGATTAGGATTCGAATAGTTACCATCTTTGCCACGGGTGCAAAGGTCTCATCATAGTCAATACCATATTCTTGAGCATACCCCTTTGCCACCAACCTTGCCTTGTACTTGTTGATTGATCCATCTTGATTTGTCTTGATCTTGAAGATCCACTTACAACCAATTGCCTTCTTGTCCTTTGGAAGCTTTACCAACCTCCATGTGTTGCTTTTGATGAGTGCTTGATGCTCATGATCCATGGCTTGGATCCATTCCTTCTTTTGAATTGCTTCACCTACACAAGTTGGTTCATCAAAAGAGGTAAGAAAAGCAAAGTTAGAGTTGTCCACCACTTGCTTTCCTTTTTCATCATAGGTTAGCCTTGATGGCTTAGCCCTTTGCCTTTGAGTCTTCCTTGAAGTTTGCTTTGGAGTGGCATCTCCATCTTCATCCAAGACATCTTGCACATCATGATGATTAGTAGGCACATCAACATCAACATCAACAACATTGGAAACATTCTCTTCATGAAAGATGACATCCCTACTTATGACAACTTTCTTTGTAGAAGGAATGTACACTTTGTAAGCCTTGCTTACTTCACTATAGCCAACAAACACACCCTTCTTTGATGAAGGATCTTCTTTAGTTCTATCATCAAGTGTGATATTGACAAAACATGTACATCCAAAGATCCTACAATGCTTGACACTCGGCCTTCTACCATAAAGAACCTCATGAGGAGTTTTACCATCCAAGGAAGCACTTGTCCATCTATTACATAGATAGTTAGCACATGCTAAAGCTTCCCCCCAAAAAGACTTAGCAAGATTAGCATGTAGTCTCATTGCCTTGGCACATTCACAAAGGGTTCTATTCTTCCTCTCGGCCACTCCATTCTGTTGTGGAGTCCTAGGACTAGACATCTCCCTCTTAATCCCATGTGCTATACAAAAGTCTTTGAACCTATTTGAGGTGTATTCCCCTCCATTATCAGATCTTAAGCATTTGATCTTTGTATTGAATTGGTTTTCCATTTCATTCTTGAACTTGACAAATGCAGCAAACACTTCATCCTTACTTTTAAGAAGATAGATCCAAGTATACCTACTAAAGTCATCAATGAAAGTTGCATACATCTTTGCCCCACCATTGCTAGTTGTACTAGAAGAATGAATATCAGAATGCACAAGTTGAAAAGCTTCTTTAGATCTAGAAGTAGATCTAGAATAAGCAAGTCTATGAGATTTGGACAAGGCACAATGTTCACAAACACTATTGTTTGCAACAAGACTTTTAGGGAGACCAAGAACAAGCTCTTTCTTTGCCATTACCTCCAAAGATTTGAAGTTGGGATGGCCCAACCTCTTGTGCCAAACTTCTTGGTTTGTCAATTGCTCCCTAGCCATACATCCTTCATGATTAGAGATCACACATGCATCAAGCTTGAAAAGTTTACCATGCCTCCTACCTTGAGCAATCAAGGATCCACATTTACTTATCAAACATGCATCTCCAATGAACTCCACATCAAGTCCTTTGTCAATCATTTGACTTACACTAAGCAAATTCTTAGTGATTGAAGGAATGTACAAGACATTTTCAAGATTTGCTTTCCTATTTGTTGAAAGGGAAATAGGAATAGTGCCTATGCCTTTGATGTCACATTGACCATCATTTGCAGTGTAGATGATGTTACCTTCTCCCTCATAAGACAATAAGGATGTAAAGTATTCCTTATGTCTTGTCATGTGAGATGAGGCTCCACTATCAATCCACCAAGGATCATTATCATCTATGTTGGCTAACAAACTTGAAGTCATAACAAGTGATTCACATGTGTTATGTTCTTCCTCATCTATTGTAAGATTTCCTTGCCTCTCTCCTTGCTCTCTTTTCTTCTTATAACATTCATTTGCAAAATGACCTTTTATCCCACAATAAAAGCACTTGAACTTTGACTTATTGTTCTTAGTAGAAGAGAAATAGGAAGAGTGATCATCATGATCAAAGTTACCACCTTTGGACCATTTCCCTTTGCCTTTACCTTTGCCCTTGAATTTGCCTTTTGTGAAGAAAGCCTCTTCACCTCCACCTTGCAAGGATGCACCATCAAGCTTTGATTGCAACCTATGTTCTTCAGCCAATAAGATTTCTTGCAAGTCAACCACACTTGGCAAGACTCTTTGAATGGCAAAACTTTGCACAAGGTTAGCATGTTCATTTAGCAAACCATTCAACATAACTTGGACTATTTCACCATCTTTTATGTTCTCATCAATGCATGCTAAATCATCACTTAGGGACTTAACTCTCAAGATAAATGCATGAGCACTTTCACCCTCTCTTTGCCTACTAGAAAATATTTGTCTCCTTAGGGTCAATACCCTAGATGTGGACTTTGATTCAAAGAGCTTCTTTAAGGCATTCCATGCCTCACTTGCACTTTGACACTTTCCAACTTCCTTGAGAAGTTCATTTGTAACATTCATTTTAATGATATGAAGAGCCCTTTTGGCCTTCTTATCAAACCTTTGTTGCTCTTGAAGTGTGAGAGGTCTCTCTTCAATTTCTGCAACTATGTCCATGAGTTCATTCAACTCAAGTAAGGACTCCATCCTCACTTTCCAAGTAGAGTAGTTTGATGAACTCAACCTTTCACTAGACTCTAGCATGATCCCACCATTGGAAGCCATGATTCTAATGTTTCTTCAACTTTTAGGTTCTGTCCTAAAGCACTTAGCACTCACTTTTCTCTCAACAAATGATAGATAAAGAGATCTATGAAGATTTAGGACCCTAAAACACTTCTATCTTGAACCTAGATGGTTTCCAAGCATAGAAAGGAAGATTGAAACACATGCAACACTTTGCACACACTAAGAATGGATTACAAAATCAAACCAACCTGAACACACTCTTGCTTAAGCTCTCAAACTTTCCAGCAAGTGACCAAATCAAGTTATGGTGTGAAGAGTTACTTGCATTCTTAGAAAATACCCAAAACTAGGATGCCAAGATTACCTAGTAATGAACAAACTTGATCAACATATGATCAACACACTAAGATATTGATTCAACCTGTAAAACCACATGTAAAACACACTTCTAAAAGTTTATAAACTCCAGCAAGTGATAAATACAAGATTTAGAGGTGAATGAATGAGCACACTTAGTGAATCACAAGACTAGCTTCACTATCTTGTCAAATCTTGGTGTTTAGATGTAGATCTAAGATCACTTCACATGAGAATGTTCCTCAACCTGTTAAGAACCTGAAAACACACTTGCATAATGGTTAACACCTTCCAGCAAATGCTCCAATCAAATTACATAAGGAGAGTTACTTACATGCTCAACAAAGTACACCAAAATTTATGCCAAAATTGATGACAATCTTTACAATATGCTCTTCACAATGGAGCTTACAATATGTTCACCCAAAAAAGGGGATCTTTCATCCAAATGGGAGCTTTGCTCAGCCTTTAGGAGAATTACAACTCACTCAAAAGAGCATTTGTCATCCACTTAAGGAGAAGTTTCATCCACTTAAGGAGAGTGTTCATCCAAGAATGGAGATTGTCAACAATAGGATTGAAAAGAACATTGTTAGTATTGAATATGCACAAGCCTCACAATCACAAATGATTAGGTGTTATGATCTGATCCAAAATAGTTTCTTTTCAGCCTCTGATCTTCAATAGACCTGAAATATGCTTTTGATCCACAAGTTCAACTCACAAAACAAAGGTTAGTAAGATTTGATCAACAAAGCAATGCAAAATCATGCTAGAACTTGATCAAACATCCAAATATCACCAAAAATGGAATACTTACTGTAAATAGAAGCCAACCAGCTCTGATACCATGTGAAAAATACAGATCCTAAGTGGATCTAAACTCCAAGATCATTGGCTTGAATGCTTGCACTCCAAACTACATAAGCTAGGAATTGGCAACACATTCTATGCTACCTAGAATGCAAAGAACTTGATCAAAAAGCATTTATCACAAATGGAAACTTCCATAAACATCAAGTGCGGCCCAAAATAGCATTATACAGTCCATAATACATCAGCCTATCACTTTTGGAAAGCACCTAAGATCATACACAATAGCTTGAAGACAATACACACAACAATGCTCTCAATGGAGGAAGAAACAATGACAATGATCTATTGATCTCAATGAAGCATACAAAAGGTTTCTCCAACCTGTTTTCCCTTGCTTGTAATCACTTGAGATTGATCGACAAGAAAGGGGAGATAGTACGTCATTGCTAAAATCCAGTTTGAATCCAAAAAATTAAAGAAAAATATAAAATCGCTCATTTTCTGCATTTTGGAAATAAAAGAAGGCAAAATTGTTATCAGATTTTGATAACTTTCTATTTTTTTGCAGCCAACCTTTGCCGACATGCAGGCAGGACCACTCTAATGCAATGAAGCTACAGTTTGCCAAGTGAAGATTTCTTTCTAGCCATTTTTCATAAACTTGAGGGACTTCACTATGTTGGTTTGGTATATCTAGCGGCACGTGTGTGTGATATTCAAGCATGATACATCATCGTGATAATGGTTTATATGACTAAATGGGTTGAAGCAAGAGCTATGTGAGTTGTTGATGCAAAATCAACTGTAAAGTTTTTCTATGAAAACATCATTCTTCGATTTGGATTCATGTTGAGATCGTAAGTGATAGAAGTACCCATTCTGTAAACGAGACAATTAGAAGCCTATTGTGAACAAACAAAACATTTCTATCTACAAAGCCTTGCTAGCTTTCAGCCCTCAGCCTCAAGAAGATTTTCCCTAAAAACACGAAAGTCAAAGGAAATGAAGACGAACAGTTCGCGAACACAAAAGTCAAGGGAGACGATCACGAACGGTTTGCGAACACGAAAGATTCACGAACGAGAATCTTTTGCGGTCCAGTACGAGAGAAAGGCAGACAAGCAAAATGAAACCAACGACACGACATGAAAAATGTCGCGAAACCCGTTTTGCCCTCACACTCCAAAGAGTACCAACAAAGATCGTGCAAGTACCCAGAAGTACAAAAATCTGATCTGATGGCATGACGTCAGCAAATACTCTCTAGGTCATGGCTAATCTGCCACTCTTGTAATTCCCTGATTAGTTAATCACTCTAATCTTAGATTTACATAGAGCGACTATACTTACTGGATGACACTTGACATATAGATAAATAGAATACACACATAGTGTAAGAGTAGTAGTCTGATGCTACTAAGCAATCAAGACAAAATACAGACAAAAAGTCTGTCTGCGTGCGAGACGAGTTCTATGATCAGGATCCATAGAGATCCAAAAAAAGTCCGCCAGTAAGTGAGACATACATTTGTGAGAGAGGTGTATCCCTCTCACGCCAACGCACTGTGTGGATTTGCATGCAGTGCTTGAAGAAATCAAAAGAAGATCAATATAGATTATTTTTCTTGTTGCATATAATCTCGAATGCAAATGCATCTGCTATTATTCGTATGTCTGAGTTTTCTTGTTCATTTGAATTTCCGCACCTTGGTTGAAACTATGTTGAATGTTGCATTAGTTTTATAAACGTAGATCAGTACTGCCTGACTACATTCTGGAGGACTGTAGGAGTGATTCAGCTAGCAGTGTCCAGCGATCGCATCTGAACTCCATTCGAAAGCTAAAGAGGATCGTGGTTGTCACGATAGTTTCGTGATTCATTCTCAACAATGGTATCAGAGCATATCTCGCGAATTCCCATTCTCATCAGTGGTATCAGAGCATATCTCGCGAATTCCTCATTCTCATCAGTGGTATCAGAGCCAGTTGTCCTGTCATATTCTGACATAGTCGAGAAGCTAGCAGATCCAGAAGGCCAAGCATTCAAACAAACAACCATCAACAAGGGAACAGACTCAAGAAGCAATGGCTTCAATCAGCAGCATGCAGAGCAAGATCTGCACAATACTTGATTCTTCAGGATCTAACTTTCTAGCCTGGAAAGTTAAGACATCACTAATACTCAAGGGAGAAGGACTCTTCCCCTGGGTGGATGGCACAGAAGAAATGCCTATGACAACAAGCATGGAGCTACGCGAATGGAGGGACAAAAATGACAAGGCAGTAGCCTTGCTATCATCTTCCATCGAAGATAGTCTCGCACTTGACCTGGCTACACTCTCCAAAGCTAAGGAGATGTGGGATGCATTACTCACTAGATTTCAAACGAAATCAAGAAGTCAAAGATCAACTGACGAATTTGCAGTGGGATGGAAAGGACCTCACTTCTTTCGTAAGAAAGATGAAGGATCTGTTTCTATCACTACATAACTCTGGAGTAGAGAATGTAGTGTCAGCTGAGAAGCAGCTCACATACCTGTTGAGAGCCTTACCCAGATCATTCTAGACGACGAGGACCCTGCTCACGAAAGATCCTACCATGAACCTCGAGAAGGCGATTGTCGAGATTCGAGAGGAAGTCGAGGCCAGAGAACATCTTGCTCACAAAGATGGTTTTGACCAGGCCCTCTACAACAACAAAGAAAAATCCAAAAAACAATTTAAGCCTAAGAGGGAGTCCAATCAGAGGCAGGATCATGACCAGCAAGCAAAGGGGACCAGCAAGAGTAGTTGGAAGACCAAAGGGAGGTCAAAACAACAAGGTGCAGACAAGAAGACTTGTGTAAGATGCAGAAGAGACAGGCATACAATAGATACCTGCTGGCTCAATCCCAAGATTGAGTGTATCCATTGCCACAAGAATGGTCATGCAGCCATGGAATGCCGCCAGAACCCGAGAAACAAATCAACATAGAACAGACAGGAGAACAGCAATAGTTCATCCTATGTCGAGGAGCCCGAGAGCTCAAAAATGGGCGAAGAAAGAATGAATAGAAATTGTTCGCCCACCTATATCTGTGAAGATGTGTGTGCAACATCAACATCTAACAAACATGAGGTGATTCTAGACTCAGAGCCACCTCACACTTCGTGACATCAAGACGAATCATGTCTGATTTCAAAAGTGCAGATCCCTCAATATTCATAGTTCTTCGAGATGGATCTAGACATCAAGTGATCGGTATTGGTTTACTATGGCTCAACACCAATGGTAGAGACAAACGACTCGAAGATGTTTTGTTCGTGTCTCCTCTGCAACAAAACTTGCTATCTGTAGCAAGAATAGTAGATGCAGGGATGTGTGTGACGTTTTCGGACGAAGCATGCAATGTGATTGATGCTAGTACCAGTACTCTCATTGCTCAAGGCAGAAGGACAAAGAACCTATATCATCTGAAGGTACACCTACCTGTAGATCAGGTGCATCAGACTCATGACGACTCGCCAGACACTGTGGCACAGAAGACTCTACCACATGAACTAAATGGCACTTTACCAGGCAAGCCATCATGGAGCAATAACAGGAGTCAGCATCTCGAATGCAATCAGTTCGACCAACTATGATGCATGTTTGAAAGGCAAGATGTCACAAACACCATTCGTCAAAGACTCCTACAGAATGACAAAGATTTTGGAGCTAGTGCATTTTGACATCTGCGGTCCATTCAACGTGATCTCAGTAGGAGGGTCAAAGTATTATATAACCTTCATTGATGATTATAGCAAATTTTCCAAAGTGTATTTTATTCAAAATAAATCTGAAGCACTTGATAAATTCACAGAATATGTGAATTGGGTTGAGAGATGTACAAGAAGTAAAGTGAAGCAAATTAGAACAGATTGAGGTGACGAATACATCTCAAATCGCTTCACTGACTTTTGCAATGATCATGGTATCATTCACAGAAGAACTACAGCCTACACACCGCAGCACAACGATGTTGTTGAACGAAAGAACAGGACCCTGATGGAAGCAGCCAGATGCATGATGGCCTAGTCAAAAGCTCCAAGGGTGCTGTGGGCTGAAGCAGTAGCTATAGCCGCATACATCCAGAATAGGATAGGTAAGTCTGGTGTTCCTCACACGACACCACATGAGCTATGGTGGGGTAGAAAGCCCAATCTGTCTCACGTCAGAATCTTTGGTTGTGCAACTTATGCACATATTCCTGATAAGCTTCGAAAGAAGCTTGATGAGAAAGCCGAGCAAGGATTTTTTGTAGGTTATGACAACAATTCATCATACTACAGAGTCTACATGCCAAACACAAACATTGTAAAAATAGTGAGAGATGTCACATGCGATGAGAGCAGGACACTGGCCAATGACGATCCTATCAGCTACGAAGTTCTGGAGAGACAATACTATGACTTGCCGCCAATGACAGAGGGAGCAGAGGGCGAACATGAAAACAAAGGTTTTTGAGTCGTCTCCCATTCGAGCGATGAATCTGATGAAGAAATATTCGAGAGGCAACCTGCCGTCATAGTTCCTGTAAACCAAGATGGTTCCGGACCAAGCAAAGCAAACAAAGACAAGGACATAGCTGTTCCAAGAGGATCTCCCAGAAGGTCGACAAGACCACAAAGAGCGCCAGCAAGATATGTGCCAGGCAGCTCAGCTTCCATATCAGAAGAGTTCTACGGATTCACTGGCAAACACAGACATTCGAGGAGGCGATTGAAGGTCCAGAAAAAGACAGATGGATCCATTCTAGAACAAAGCATATTGCAATCAAGTATCACTTGATCAGGGATCTAATTGAAAAGAAGATGATGCAGACCACCTTCATAGGAACGAAAGACATAGTTGCTGACATCTTCACCAAAGCCCTGGACAAAGGACTCTTTGAGAGACAAAGGAGCAGCCTCGGGATCGTAAAGCTATCATGCTTTGAGAGGGAGCTAAAGAAACAAAACGTTTCTATTTACAAAGCCTTGCTAGCTTTCAGCCCTCAGCCTAATGAAGATGTTTTGCAAACACGAAAGACAAAGGAAATGAAGACGAACGATTTGTGAACACGAAAGTCAAGGGAGACGATCACGAACGGTTCGTGAACATGAAAGATTCACGAACGAGAATCTTTTGCGGTCTAGTATGAGAGAAAGGCAGACGAGCGAAACGAAACCAACGATGCAACACAAAAAATGTCGCAAAATCTTTTTTGCCCTCACGCTCCAAAGAGTCCCAGCAAAAATTGCGCAAGTACCCAGAAGTACAAAAATCTGATCTGATGGCATGACGTCAGCAGATACTCCCTAGGCCGTGGCTAATCTGCCACTCTTGCAATTCCCTGATTAGTTAATCACTCTAATCTTAGATCTACATAGAGCGACTATACTTACTGGATGACACTTGACATATAGATAAACAGAATACACACATAGTGTAAGAGTAGTAGTATGATGCTAGTAAGCAATCAAGACAAAATACAGACAAAAAGTCTGCTTGCGTGCGAGACGAGTTCTTGTGAAAATTATTACAATATTATCTTCCTATCTCGAGTTTAGGGCCATGTCCATGTGATTTCCAGTAAATGTTTAGTAAACTATTTCTCTGTTATTAGGCCATACAGTAGCTGTACTTCACATGTGTGAAGCCATGGGTCATCATTTTTTATTGTTCTTTCTTGGAAACACAAAGATTGTCAAGTAGAAGCTAGTCTTGATATAGATCAAGATCCCAAGCTACCAATCACTCTTTGTGATTATTTGTAGATCAAATTCAGTCCTTTACTCTGAAATTTGACACCTGTCTCCTGCAAAATCTGAATCTAAAAAAGCAATCAAAGTCAGACTTGTACAATAATCCATATCTAAGGTAGGAGCCCTAAACCTCAAGATTCTTTTACCCAACTTCTAGTGATATAACTTTGGATCCTGCACGTGTTGACTTAGCTTATGAACACAAAAGCTTAGATCAGGCCTAGTCACTATTAACCAAATAAGTGAGCCAATAAGACTCCTATAAAGAGTGATGTCCTCAGAGGATTTTTCATCATCTTTCATAGGAACTTTTACAGTGTGCTCTATAGGTGTATCTATGCCTTACAATTTTCCATCTGGAATTTCTTGAGCATGGAAAGTGCATATCTACTTTGGCTTATAAATGCATGACCTTTCCAAAAATCTATTTCAAGGCCTAGAATATAGTGAAGAACTCCTAAGCCCTGCATCTTAAAGTCACTACCAAGTGCATGCTTAGATTCTTCAACTAGCTTCTCATTATTTTCACAAAGAATGATATCATCTACATAGATGAGAAGTATAATTACAAAGTTATCTACAAACTTATAATACAAAGAAGGGTCATATTCACTTAGACAAAATTCGAGTGATATGAGATAGGAGTTGAGCCTTGCATACAAGACCTTGGTGCTTGTTTCAGTCCATAGAGACTTTTGAACAAAAGACAAACTTTTGATTCATCACCTTCTTTCACAAAACCTGGAGGTTGCTCCATGTAAATCTCCTCCTCAAGGTAACCATTGAGAAATGCATTAGAAACATCAAGCTGGAACATACTCCAATTTAAAAACATGCAAGAGATATAAGTATTCGTACTCTTACCATCTTTGCAACTGGTGCAAAGGTTCTTCATAGTCAAGACCTTTGATCTATGAGTAGTCTTTGGCACAAACACTATGCATCGAATTGTTTCAAGAAGAAGAACCAATCTAAGCAAACTAACCTTACTAATGAGGATGAGTGTGAGGGTATTGAGAGTGAAAGAGAGGATTCATTAATGATGTCTACTTTTTCATCTTTTCCTTTTAAGAATGAAGAAGTCTGGTGGATAGATAGTGGGCTAGTTCTCATATGTCTAGTTCTAGGAACTCTTTCACTAATCTCATGCCATATCTAGGTGCAAAAGGATCAATCTATACTGCTATGATGTAGAGTGTAGGATTGAAGGAATAGGTAGTATTCCAGTGCATGCATCATCATCCAAAATCTTGTTGCTTACATGATGTACTGTATCTACCTAGATTGACAAAGAATCTCATTAGTGTAGGACAATTGTTTGATAGTGGATAAGATGTCATTTTTAA
>CM055095.1:143134-225111 GCA_029204225.1 Diphasiastrum complanatum | reverse complement strand
CTTTACACAGTCTGCAGTTTTACAAGTGTTTTTACACAGTCTGCAGAATTACATGGAGTTTGACAACAATGTCGCATTTTTTTACCTGTCAGAAATCTCGTGGAAAAATGCAGTGTCGTCTTTTTCAGCTATCAGGATTTGTGAGCAAATATGTAGAGTCGCATTTTTCGCATTTCTAAAAGTGCCTCAAATGTTAAGGAAATGACTCTGGCAAAGTGTGGGATTACCTAAATGAGATTTATGGACACTGTTGGGTTTTTTGCAAAAAGCCGACATTGTCGCATTTTTGCGACAGTGTCGCCTATGGCTGTTTTGATTCATTTCTGCAGAAGTGACAGTCTGGTTCATTTATGCAGACAGACTATTTACGGCCAATTTCCATCGCTTATCAGAAATCAATGACAAGAAACCAGATGAATGCCAACGGACACCAGCCAACTGGCAATCGCATTTGATGACCCAATTGCTTAGTATATATAGCTGTTCATATTAATACATAAAAAATCATCAGATGATCAAAGAGATCAAGTTCAGCAAGTATTGTAGTTAGCTCTCTATCAAGCTTTCAAGCTTGAACTCTCTTGAGCCTTCTAGTTCAATCTCTTAGAGATTTATTTTAGAGTTGCTATTGCGCTATTGCTTATCAGCATAGCTGCTTATTTTCAGACTTATTCTCAGTTACTCAGAGACGACTTAGAGTGCGCGATTTCTATCCGCGATTTCTATTGTGCTCATTAGCATCTGATTTTGTTTTTCTGAATCAATACTATCTTCTTATTGCATTCAATATATGTCAGAATGCATGCATCTCTGTATTGCTTTTGTGATTGATAGAAATTGTCTGAGAATTCAATACTTCATATTTGGCTACGTAATCACTTAGTATCTAGCGATTTCAAAGTTAGTTGCTAAAGATTGAACATGATTTCTATCCTATTTCAAGTCATGCACTTGAAATAGGAAGTTTCCACTGCCATTATCTATCCTATTTCCGACAAAATATAACTCATCAACTAGTCTCGCTTACTAGCGGACTCTGTTGCGCAACCTTCTCTCTCGCGTTCATCTTGTTTATATAGGAACAGAGAAAAAGAGTTTATGCTAATCATTTGATTACAAGAACTGGTTTAAGCACGTTCTAACGGCTTCCAATTTGTTGTCTCCTTCATCCGTGGAATTCATTCTCCATCTAGTACTTTGCTTAATCTTCCATGTACTTGGGTCATGAAGATTCGTCGTTTTTGCAGCCATTTGTGACCACAATCGTTTGTCTACGGTGCCTTTCGGTCGTGGGTGGTCCTTTTTGGTCATGAGGAGAGAACCATTGTAAACCGTATTCATTGACTTTGCGGTGGCTTTCTCGTGGACTGCCTTCGGTTTGCTTTGTAGGTGACCGCAAGTTTCATCTTGCGGTGTCTTGGCGGCTTCTCATCGCGAGTCGTGGTCTTTGCTTCTTGATCGTAAGTGTTGCCAAAGTTTCGTAATGGACCGTAGGTTGGAGTGTTGCGGTTTGCGATGCACGTTACGTTGTGGTTGCGGTTGACTCCTTCTGTTGGTCTTCGTATGTGAGTCCTTGCGAGACTATTGTGCTGCGGTTGCAGTGGCTTTCGTTGCCTTTGTTTATGAGTTCTTGCAGGTACCTTGTGGTTGCCTTCGGTGCCTTTTTTGATACCGTTTGTAGGACTTTGCGGTTGCCTTCGGCACCTTCATTGAAACCATTTGCAGTGCGGTTGCAATTGTTTACGGTTTCTGTCTATGGGCCGTGTATTTCTGTAGGTTTTTGGTTCATAAGCTAGCAATGCTTTGTGGGTAGAAACTTCATGTTTCTTCAGTGTCTATTGCTTGCATTGCACCAACTGCTTTTCTCGGAAGTTGGGCTCTTGTTGCCTTTGCACTAGTTTTCAAGTTTCAGTAGGGTAACTGGGCTCTTCTTCTTGATTCATGTGGAGATTGGCAATTTTGCTTTTAAACATGCTCTTCGCATTGTTCGAGGTTTACTTCCTCCACTTGTACAGTCTTTTGTGCCTCCCTTTGAATCTTTAGTGACAAATTAGTGACTGGCTTTTCAGAAGACTATCATGGAGCATCTTCACTCTTATTGCTTCGGTCAACTTATCAATGATTCACCTTCTGATGCAGTTTGGGCTCGTCTTCTTTCATGTGTTGGTCCAGGTGCAGGGGCTTGGTTGGTTGCACGTAGTTCTTCCACTCTTGCGGCTCAGCAATGACTTGTTTATAACTGCCCTTCGAACCAGATTGGGACTTCCACATCCAATGTTAATTGGTCTCTCTAAGTGTTCATGCGTGTTGGCTCATCTTATGCGGTGCCTCTCAGGTGGAGAACGTATCGTTTCACATGATTCCATTCGTGATGTCCTTGCTGCTATTGCTCATAATAGTGGTTTTCATGTTGTTCGAGAACAGACACACATTTTACCGGGGTCTTCTTCGCAATTTTCTCAATGTCGAGTTGACCTTGTTCTCTCGTGTGAGGAAATTCGCACTCTAGGAGATGTTGTGATTGTTGATCCCTCTCATCAAGACCTCCTTCGTTGTTCTTCCACCACGCACATGGCTGCTGCATCTCCTCACGCAACTCAAAAACAGGAGCGAGATTATAATGATTGTGCACCTGATGAAGATTTCATCCCCTTTGCCTTGGAAACATATGGTTGTCTTCATAAGAAGTTTAATGATTTCTTGTCTTTATGTGCGGAGCTTATGGTGGAATGCTTAGGGACAAAGCATTACCTTACCTTCCGCCATTGTTGCTTTCTACCGTCAACATATTTCTATTACATTACAACGTTTAATGGCGCTTTCAATTCTTCGACGAGCTCAATTTGCAAGAGCGGCTGCCTCAAAGATTTCTACATTACCTATTAGTGGATCTATTTTAATTAGTAATTTACATCAATGAAATAGTTGATTTTAAATAATTACTTTAATATGTAAATTTTACTAAGCTTCTTAGATTAATTCATTCTTGACATTATGGCGTATCATTTTATATACGTACTTTAATCTTATTGCATGCTCATGGGTTTTACTCATTTATTAATTGTATGCTCATGGGTTTTCCTCATTTACTAATAAAAGCATAAAAGCAAGGACGAGATAATAATATGACACAATAAAGATAAAACGAACACAGGCAATGGTAGCAGTACAGTGAACTCTGGATAAATGTTAGGCCTCGGCAGTAGCAGAAACATAACTAATATAGAGGGTGAACACTATAACAGATAAACAGGGTGAAAAAAAAATAACATATTCCAAGGGAACATATATGCATTGAATCAGATTGAAAATGTGAACATTTATGGAGAGAATGAACAAAAATGTGGCTCCAGCCCTGTTTGTTGTGCGAAGATTACATTCAGCCAATGAAAAATTACTGCTTTTGCATTCATCTTATGCGAATTTGCCATTACATAGACTGAAAATAAGTTGAAATCGACGTTTGCCTACTACCCTGAACCTGCATACTCATTGTCTCATTATCAAACGAAGCTACTTTGCTAATCAAGCTGCACACATTAGTTGGTTGTTGTTGCAAAAAAGATTGAATTCTACTCAAAGCTTCTTTGACTACAGAAAATGGCACTGGAGGAATGGATTCCAGGGCAACATCCTCCTCATCAATTGCATTCGTTGAGTCAACTGGAGGAACCACCAACTCCCAAAGGTCATTCTCATCGAACACAATAGGAGAATTTAGATAAAATTCGGCCTCATAATGAACAAATTCATGGGCGCCCATGGTAGGAAGAATGCCACTATCTTCTGAAACCTCCATCAATTGCCTCAGGAGAGTTGATACTTCTCGCATTTCAGAATCTACTGAATATGTTAGTGGCTCATTTAGATTTGGAATTGAGAAAAGTCCAGTGTGCCTCCAACAGTGGCGTATTGTTGTGGAAGTCACATTTATACGCCATGCTTTCTCCAACATTTTGACAACTTGAAACACATCAATCTTGGGATCTTTATGCAGCATCAAATAGTCAATTCTATGTTGGATCAACTCTTTCCTATAGTGGGCTTTGAAAGAATTAATAATTCCTGCATCCATTGGCTGGAATATGCTAGTGGTATTTGTTGGCAGAAACTCAACAGTGGTGATTCTAAGTTGGGCCACAATGTTTACTGTTTTGTGACCTGAGAAGTTATCTAGTAGGAGTAAGACTTTCTCTCGACCTGCAGCTTGCATTCGGTGCTCAAAATCCAGAAGAAATTTCTCAAATAACTTGATTGTCATCCAAGCTTTTGAATTTGCAGACCAAAGAATCTCCGAGTTCTCTTGACAACCTATGTTTCTACTTGAAAAGGCTCAAGGGCGCAAAAATCGATTGAGTTACAAATGGTGGAAGTTTAAAACTGCCATCCATATTGGAGGTAAGCGCAACCGCGATTCGCTCTTTATGTTGTTTGGTACCACTCAATCTTCGTGTGGCCAAAGTCTTGTTAGGTTCTAGCCTGTAAAACAGTTCAGTCTCATCCATATTGAAAACATCTGTTGGGTTGTACCTTGAAATGAGCTGTTTAATCTCTGCAAATCGAGCTTGTGCTTCTTCTGAACAATCTGCTCCAGTAGCCTCTCCATGTCGAGCATACCCTCGAATGTGATGTCTTTTTTTGAAACCTTGGACCCAACCATTTGAAAACAGCAGCTCTTTCTCTTGTGGATCTTTAGAAAGTCTGTCATAGAATCTCTTGGCAACACCACACAAAAGGTCATCTGTGATTGTTGGTCTCCTTTCTTGGATAGTCAAAAACCAAGAGAAAGTAGCTTCTTCCACTTGTGGACATGATGGTATGTCATTATGTCTACAGGAAGGAGCGCAAGAGCTGAAAGAACATCAGGACTTGCTTAATCTCTGCATTCATTGCTTTTATCAGTCATCATCCGTGCAGTCATTAGAATCGTAATGATCCCTGTATGAGAGCTCCAATTCTCTTGTTATCTTCCCTGGCTATGGAGATGATGCAGCTGGTTTCTTCACCATCGACCAGGAAAGAAACAGAGCTTGACATTTTGTGAGACTGCATACCCTGGGAAAGAACTAGCGATGGTTTTAGTTGTTGCTCTGGATATTGTCTCACGATGTGAGGAAGATTTTTGCCTTTCGTGGAGCTGCATAGATCATGTGCTTTCAAATGTAATCTTATATCTACACATGTAAGCTGGAAGAACTCTGAAGCGTTTGAAACACCTACATAAACGTCTCTTTCTTGTTACATCAAAATCTACACCTAGACTCCATCTCAAACGAAGAGCACAACTGCATTTGATTGGATTCTGATTCCACCTAGATTTGGCACAATCTACACATGTACATTGTAAACAAGGAGGCTTAGAAAACAAACAATCAGATGCCATTGCTATGACCCTACACAGAAGAGACTGGGTGAACCTCCATAGAAGCTCATAACATGGAGTCTCTGCCATCTGCAAGCTCCCCATTTCTTATAGTGTTTGAAGAGCAACACGTTCTACAAACACATCCAGCAAATGTTAGTGGCTCATTAAGAGTGATGGGCAGCTATTCAAGAGGATGGCTCTGCAAGCACACCAGGGATTGTACAGCTCTATTCAAGATGATCCTTCTGTGTGCTACATTTGTTGAGGAGCACCAACAAAGCTGAAGTGAAAATGTTCAGAAGAACTGAAACGATGAAGCACCAGAACCAAAATCACGAGCTGGACATGCGTCCTAGCTAAAAACGTAGCCTGTTGAGCCTGGTTATGGCGGGCAAGGCTTTGATGAGGCGTGGCGATGGCATGAAGAGCTTTGATGAGGCGTTGAGAGCCTGTGAAAAGAACGTGAATGGGAGAGGACCCTTTGGAGCTCCAAATGGGAGCCTTTTAAGACTGGATTGCCCTAAATTTAAACTGGAGGCATGCTCTAAAAAATATTCGTTTGACCCTCAATGTGGGCTGGTGGGCTAAGAATATGCCCTTTGTACTGTAAAATAACATATAAAGAGAGTAAATTTTTGAAGGCATCTGAAATTAATTTAACAATTAACAATTAACACTTATCCTATGTAAAATCATCGGCAATAACAAAAATTTAACTAATAGGCAGGGTTAACATATAAAGAGATAAAGAGGTAACATTTATCAGGGTTCACTTTATCAAGTATAGAAGCATTAGAGGCAAAGCAAAGCAAAGCAGGCGTCTATGGCGATTCTAGCCAAACCTTCCCTTCTCTCATCATCACGCGCATCTCCTCTCCCTCACCTTCACATCCCCTCTCGCATCCAAGCTTCGAGGTCCTGTCAAATGGCGGCTGTAAGATGTGTAGCCAATAAGAATCAGGAACAGCAGCAGGCTGCAGGTCAGCAGCAGATGTAGCGGAGGTGTATGGTAGCGGGAGCTGCTGTGGCAGCGGTGCTCTCTATCTTACCCGCAAGATCTGCCAACGCCTTGGAAAAGCGCCCGGCCGGTGAGCCTAAACCAGGCTCCAAAGAAGCCCTCAAGAAATATGCTAACATATGCGTATCCCAGCCCCAGGCGTCTATTTGCCACGGCTGAGCTTGGTTACGATTCTTATTATGGAAAGGTTGGTTTGACCTACCGTATCTCTGGATCGTCGTCTTCTTGGACTATATTTTATAATTATGATTATGTATCAGTATTCACCAATACGTACGTAGTTATTATTTGAAGCATAACGTGGATGCTATTCTCAAGATAATCTAACTATGTCAAGTTCTGTTTCTTCAGCTCTCAGTGTTATTTACACATTCATAGAAAAATCAAGGTAATCTAACTATTTCATGTTCTTGTTTTTCAGCAGAACAAAATAGCCTTTTCTAGATTCTCTCATTTCTCTTACCTGCTATGGTGTCAGCAGCATTTCCTGACTACTTTTTGAGTATATAAATGTCATTGTATCTTTCTTGTGCTCCGTTTTGAGTATGTCTTACAGTTTGATAACATGCATAGAGGCTTTTCAAGCAATTGCAGGAGAAATTTTGAAGAGCGTCCATCTAAGAGCTGTTCTATTGATCTGCTTTAGCCAGCCTCTAGTATCTATCAAACCCTTACTCACGGCAAGGGACAGTAAGTACTAGAAATAAGAGAAACTGAAATTTCTTTCATTATGATGATGAATTTGTTTGTAAAAAACCGAGTCACACACCCTTTAATCCCCTTGAGCCCACTTCTTTAGAAGTTGATTCGTGATGTGCAGCAATGATTCTTCATAAGAAAATCCTAAAACGCTGTAACAATTTTGTTTGATTTTTGCGCATGCATGACATTTGATAAAGGATAATGGACATGTTTAATAACTTTAAGGTTATCACTTACTTGGGCTGATCAGATTGATCTAGGGGGATGTGAGCTTCTCACCATCGAGAAATTCTCCTTCCACATTGACATTCTTTGATTGTGACTTATTGACAGCTGCTCGTAACAGATTTTTGTACTGATGATTAAGAGCATCATCATGATGTAAGAGTTGAGATTGGCAGCCGCTTATGGGGGTCTTTCTTTACCAAGTATCACCCCTTTTCTTAAGGTATGGAGTTGGATTCTACTCAGGTGCAAATGCACATACAAGATTAAAAACAAGAACGATGTGAAATAATAGCACAAAGGCCAAGGCATGTGATAATAGCATGAATCCTAAATTTTTAGGATTGGGTGTTATTGGTGAAAATTTATTGGTGAATGTATTCTGTTACAAAAAGCGTAATAATGACATTGTGTAGCTCAAGAAAAAACAAAACAAGACAGAACAAAGAGAGAAATGCAAAATATGGGCTTTCAACATATTTGATAGTAGTTGCTAATGAGACCATGAAGTTTTTAGGAGATGGATGAAAGACAAAGTTCAACTTACAAAAACTTTTTCAATGTAAACTTTGAATAGAAAAGTAGGTCATTGATGAAAGGATGTTTTGGTTGTATTTGTAGTTGTAGTTGAATTCTATTTTGTTTTGTGATATGATTTATGTTTTGGTTATGAGTTATGCATTTGATAATAGCATGAATAAGCATTTTATATATTGTTGTGAGAAATTTTTTTGTGTAATTTTTGTACTTTGAAAATTTGGAAATTAGAGAGATAGCATGCATAGGTGATATTCTAGATAACAGTCAATTTGTTCAAGTAGTCCTTAATGGACTTAGAGAAGAGTATACAAATCTTGTGAAAACTTATGCTATCATGGAGGAGTTAGCAACTTTGGAGGCCCTGCATGATGCTTTTATCGCTAAAGAATGTAGGCAAAAGAACAAGCTGCCAAAGATCAACACACTTTCAAGGAAAGATGGTGGTTGTGGCAAAGCTCACTTTGCCAAGGACAAGTCAAGAGGGAGAACAAATTTTTTCAAGCCTTCACTAAGGACAAATCAAAGGACAAGGAGTAGAAGATGATTCAACTCATTCTTCTATCTTCAAGAAGAAGATTCAAGAAGATCAAGCCAATATTATCATAGAAGACTCACATGCAAGTGAAGGAGAAGCATCTCTCATGATGTCTAGTTTCGTCTTTTTACCCTTCAATTCTGTATCTTGGTATAATGATAGTGGAGCCACAACTCATATGAGTTGCTCCAAGAGTTCTTTTATTTCTATTGAATCTTATCAAGAACTTCAAGAATCAATATACACTGCTATTGGTGATGCATGTTCAATTGAAGGAGTTGGAATTTGTTCCTTGAAACTTGCATCTTCTATGAGTTTATCACTTTCCAACGTACTTTATGTTACTAATCTCACAAAGAATGTGATTAGTGTTGGAAAGTTATTTGATGGTTTTGATGCGAAAAATGCCTTCAAAAAATGCAAATTTTAACTAGAACTCTGGTGACAAACTGATAAAAGGTCTCGAACAATTCGCGAAACTTTCATAAAACTCGAATTATTTCTATTTGAGAATAATTCATGTTGGATCAATCAGGCTTTGTAACACAACAAAACGAAACGAGACAAAATCTAGACAAAAATGAAATGAAGCGAAGCGAAGCAAAATCTAAATGAGCTTTGACATTGATTCATGCTGGAAGCATAGAGATCGCAAAATGAAACGAAACAAAGCGAAAACATTTGCGAAAAGATCAATCAGGCTCTGTGACGAGACGAGACGAGACGAAACAAAACGAAACAAGACGAAACGAAATGAAACGAAACGAAACTTAAGTGAGCTCTAAAATTGATTTACACTTATTGCCAAGTGATTGCAAAGCGAGATGAAGCGAAACACAAAGCGAAAGGATTCGCGAACAAAATCAGTCCGTCAAGAATTCAGATATGATTGCTGGTCACTGTCGGCTATATCATTTCTACAATCCTTCAGAGTGTAGACAGACACTGCTGATCTACGTTAACAAATTAATATAGCATTCAACAAAATCAAATCAATGTGTGGAATTGAATAAACAAGTGAATCAGATACACAAATACTATTAGACAAATATTTATTCGAATTCATACAATCATACAAAATAATATGCGCATAACAACTACAACATTATCTATTGATTTTCTTGATTTTTAGCACTGCATGACAGATCCACGCAGTGCATTGACATAGAGAAATACAGTTCTCTCACGATTCGTGTCTCGCTTACTAGCGGACTTCTGGATCTACATAACTTCTACAAAATTGTCTCGCTCATAGGTGGACATGTATTATGTATGTTTTTGTCTTCCGTTCTTTCTTACAATATTATGCATCAAGCAGAAAGTATATAGTTCACGAACTTTTTTGTGTCGCATCGTGTAACTTCCAGATTAGAAAGATTAGACATTTACAACTAATCACGAATTACAAGAGTGGAAGATTAGCCACAATCTAGAGTACTTCCGCTGATGTCATGATATCTAATCAAATACTTGTACCCCATGGACTTGGTTGATATTCTTGGTTCTTTGAGGAGCACGACTGATTTCGTGTCGTGTTGTCTTTTGTCAAAAGTTCAAGATTGAAAGCTAGCAAAGCTTTGGCAATAAAAATATTTTGTTTCTTCAGTTCCCTGTCAAAGCATGATAGCTTGACGACTCTAAGACTGCTCCTCTGTAATTCCCTTTTCGAGTGTCATTGTAGGATCTTTTGCTAGTAGTGTTTTGGTTGTTTGGAAGGATCTTGGTAAGGCTCTCAACAGATAAGTGAGCTGCTTCTCTGTTGACACTGCATTTTTTGCTCCAAAATTGTGTAGTGAAAGGAGTAGATCCTTCATTTTCCTAACAAAAGAAGTGAGGTCTTTGCCATCCCAGTGCAAGTTTGTCAGCTGATCCTCAAGCATCATTATCTGACTGCGTGATTTCTTCTGAAATCTTGTGAGTAGTGTATCTCACATCTGTTTTGCTTTAGAGAGCGTAGCCAGGTCAAGTGTGAGGCTATCTGCGATGGATAATGATAACAAGGCTACTGCCTTGTCATTCTTCTCCCTCCATTCACATAGCTCCTTGCCTGTTGTTGTAGGCATCTCCTTAGTGCCATAAACGCAGGGGAATAATCCTTCTCCCTTTAGTATCAACGAGGTCTTAACCTTCCATGCTAGAAAGTTAGATTTTGATGAATCTAGAACCATACATATCTTGGATTGTATGCTGCTAATTGAAGTCATTGCTCCTGAATTTGTGTTCTCACTTGTTAATGGTTGTATGTTTGAATGCTTAGCCTCTTGGATCTGATAGCTTTTTTGCTATGTCAGACTATGACGAGGTTGCTTTGATACCACTGATGCGAAAAATGCACTCAGAAAATGCAAATTCCAACTAAAACTCTAGTGACAAACTGATAAAAGGTCTCGAACGATTCGCAAAGCATTCGCGAAACTTGAATTATTTCTATTCGAGAATAATTCATGTTGGATCAATCAGGCTCTGTAACACAACAAAATGAAACGAGACGAAATCTAGACGAAAATGAAATGAAACGAAGCGAAGCGAAATTTAAATGAGCTTTGACATTGATTTATGATGGAAGCTTAGAGATTGCGAAAGAAATGAAACGAAGCAAAATCATTTGCAGAAAAATCAATCAGGCTCTGTAACGAGACGAGATGAAACGAAATGAAACAAGACGAAATGAAACAAAACGAAACGAAATGAAATCTAAGTGAGCTTTGAAACTTATTTACGCTTATAGCCAAGTGATCGCGAAGTGAAACGAAGCGAAAGAATTCGCGAACAAAATCAGTTCGTCAGAAATTCAGATATGATTGTTGGTCACTGCCGGCTATATCATTCCTACAATCCTTCAAAGTGTAGACAGACACTACTGATCTACATTAACAAATTAATATAGCATTCAACGAAATCAAACCAATGTGTGGAAGTGAATAAATAAGTGAATCAGATACACGAATACTATCAGACAAATATTTATTTGAGATCATACAATCATACAGAATAATATGTGCATAACAACTACAACATTATCTATTGATTTTCTTGATTTCTAGCACTGCATGATAGATCCACGCAGTGCATTGATGTGAGAGAAATACAGTTCTCCCACAATTCCTGTCTCGCTTACTAGCGGACTTTTGGATCTACAAATCTTCTACAAAATTGTCTCGCTCACAGGCGGACATGTATTCTGTATATTTTCGTCTTCTGTTCTTTCTTACAGTATTATGCATCAAGCAAAAAATATATAGTTCGCGAACTTTTTCGTGTCGCATCGTGTAACTTCCGGATTAGAAAGATTAATCTACAACTAATCACGAATTACAAGAGTGACAGATTAGCCACGATCTAGAGTACTTCTGCTGATGTCATGATATCTGATCAAATACTTGTACCCCATGGTACTTGGCTGATATTCTTGATCCTTTGAGGAGCACAACTGATTTCGTGTCATGTCGTTGTTAAAAAATGAAAAATCATCGATCTTGACTTTAGGCTTTTGACAATGTTTTTTCTATGTGTATATGATGTTTCATATTGTAAATGCCAAATCTGGCCTAAAAGAAACTCGAGCTATATGGGTTGTTCAAGTCTTGTTGATAATATACAACTTGCATATAGAATGTAGACATAGAAATGTCAATAATAGGCTTGTAGAAACTCCTGGCACATCACATGCAATGGTTGTAAGTGTTCCATAGTGACATGCAAGGCATGCACAAAGTGAATTGGACACATGCATGATGATTTGTACAATTCTAAGTTAAAAATTTGACACTTGGTAAAAGTAGGTAGAAATGCATGCATGTAAATTGACAAATATCACTAGTTCTCTAGTTCTCACTTTTAGATGTGGATGAAAGTTGGAGAGATATGGTTCTACCTCGAGCTATTCCAAACTCCATAAATATATGTAGATTCTCTTATAATTTTTGGTGAAGAACCAAGCTTTGAAGCTATTCCATGTCAATTTGGATCTACACTATTGTTTGCTTGAATTTTGCTCTCTCTCTCTCTCTCTCTTTCTAACTCGAGTAGAGGCTTATGCTAATGCATTAAATTCTTGTACTTATTCTCTTTTGTTTTTAAAAGCAATCATACTTTGATTCTTAGCATGCTAGATTGTGATTTATCCATAAAATCTTGTACTAGATCTTGGCATTCAATCTAGAATCAATTTATGTGCTAATCACAAAGCTTAACAAGATCATTCACACTTGAGGATCATTCCCCACACGCGTGAGCTTTCTAGAATTTTATCAGTCGTGTCGTGTCATATCGTCTTTTGTCAAAAGTTCAAGAATGAAAGCTAGCAAAGCTTTGGCAATAGAAACATTTTGTTTCTTTAGGTTTTGAAGTGGAATTCAATGTCAATAATTGTTTTGTAAAGAAAGGTCATGAGATCCTAGCAAGTGGATCTAGATATGGAGGCATTTTCAAGTTAGATGTGCATGAGAATGCAAGTACTTGTGATTTTGCATTGATGACTTGTATTTCCAAGGAAGTATGGCATAGGAGGTTGCATGTTTCCAATTTTAGATCTATGTCTTCAATAGTCAAGGAGATCAAGCCAAGGGTGGTTTATTCTATGGCAAAATCACATATGGATCCATATTTGATGTCTTCTACCAAGACAAAACATCCTTTGGAGTTGGAACACTCGGATGTTGACCTTTCTTCATCTATAAGCGAGGAAGTTGCCTCTTGTTTTTTTACACTTATTGATGGTTTCACAAGTAGCCAATGGCTATGTCTTGTCTCTTCAAGTTTTATGGTGCATGTGTATTTTCCATCATGCAAAGCTTTTTGGAGTTATGGAGCTATTGGAAGGATTGCACTATATGGAGTCTTGTTCAACTATAAGCCTAAGGTTGTGTACCTTAGTGTTGTTGAAGGTTATTGCTTTGCATGTGTTTTCTTGAAAGCAAGGAATGATGGAGATCCAAGTCTATGGATCATGGTTGGATGCTTATCCACCAAGGAAGGTTACATAGCCTTTACACTCTCTATCTCAAAGGTGTTTGAGCATGGAGATGTTATTGTTTATGAAAATCTATTTTCAATCTTGGAAGGGGTCGAGAGCACAGTGTCTCTAATCGCATCACAAGTTATTTCTATTATGAATGGTCAACTTATGATGGGGTCGAGGTTTGAGGGGGAGTATCCTCAACATGCATATCCAAGAATATCTTCATTGTACAAGGCCGGGACCTTGTGGTTCTTATTTCATGGTAAAGAAAAGATAAGTGAAGGTGGTATTCATTCTATTGTACTCACCTATGATTCTCTTTCTTTGCTTGATGTTGTGTCTTGCTTAGTTGAGATTTGCTTATCTCAAAGATCAAGTAAGACTATTTTAGTTTTGAATGAAGTCTTTAGTTTTGAATTAATTCTTGTCATTGGTGACTTCATTATGTTTCCAAAACATCTAGAAAGCAAAATATTGTATCATCATTTGTATGCTCTTAAATTAAGTAAGAGCAAGAATGAGTTTAGTACTCATAGTTTGAAAAAAAGAGTTTTTTCATGTTTTGAGGCATATTGTGAACTTCTTTTGAGAGTAAGTGAAACATCCAATGAGGACACTTACATCCTTAAGAAAGTATTGAGCCTCAATAAAATCAAGTTTGAGTACGGTTTCAAGATTAGATCCATTTTGGATAGAGTTCATAGTGTTTGGACTAATAAAGCTAGTGTGCTTAATCTTAAATATTGCTCATGGTATAATCTTGATCTATATGATCTTTGTGATCATGATAAGGCATGGAGGCCTTGAATTTTTCAGATTCTTATGCAGCCATCTTCATGGATGTGGATTTCTCAAATCTGAGATCATGATCAAGCATGGAGGAGGCATATCGACATAGTGGCAGATTGGTGGAATATTTTTCAAAGGCATTTGGAAAAGATTTCTATCAAAGAGATCTTATCGTGAATTTGGTAAGTGTGCTGCTATGACGGATTCTTTGGATCTTCACTTCAAATACAAAACAAAGAATCCACACACAAAGGGTCTTCATCAACATCATATAGATATATTTTAAGGAGTGTGAAGAATTGTAAAACATATCTATCTTATGTATGTTGATTTTTGGGGGTTCTACCCATGTAAATTGATTGTACATATTCAAGGTGTGTGAATTGAGCACATATCCTTCTAGAATAGGGCGAGTTTGAGTTACATAGATCTAGATTTGATGACATGCATAAAATTAGATGACATGCAAAGTCAGTTAGAGTGCATGCATGCAACATGCAATCAATGCATACAACATGCAAGTCAGTATACATGTTCTACACATGTCCAATTCATCTAAAGAAGTCACATGCAAGACATGTAAATATAGTAATGGACACATGCATGTAGTTTTGTACATATCTAGTTGAGAAATTGACATTTGGAGAAAGTAGGTAGAAGTTAGGTGCAATTTTTGCATGCAAGCTGTTAGGTGTCAATATGGTATGCTTATGTAATTTTCTTATTTGTGAGAAATTAGTGTTGCTTTGATTTGTAGCTTTCTAGATTGTGCTCTATCCTTAGATCTGTTGGTAGATTGTAGTATTACTCTGCAAGTGATCTGTGTGCCACCATAAAGCATGGTAAAGATCATTTACACTTTTGGTGTGGTTCTCCACACATGTGAGGTTGTTGTATTTTTCACAGCCACTCCATTTTGTTGTGGGGTCCTTGGTGTTGTATACTCCCTCTTGATCCCATGCTCATCACAAAAGGCCTGAACTTGGTAGATATATACTCCACACCGTTGTCACTCAAGCATTTGATTCTTGTAGAAAATTGGTTCTCCCTTGCATTATTGAACTTGACAAAAACATCATACACTTCATCTTTGCTCTTTAGTAGATAGATCCAACCAAATCTACTAAAATGATCAATGAAAGCTACATACATCTTAGATCCACTATTGCTAATTGTAGTAACTCCATGAATATCTGAATGTACAACCTGAAAAGGCTTTGTAGATCTAGTATAAGGTAGTCTATGTGACTTTGACAAAGCACAAGGCTCAGAAACATGATTGATGCTACTTAAGGAACTTGGAAGACCAATCACAACTTGCTTCTTAGTGATTACCTCCAATGACTTGAAGTTGAGGCGCCCCATCCTTTTATGCCAAAACCGCTTGAATAGGTATTTGCTCTCTTGCAACATATCCAACTCGGTTAGCAATAATACAAACATCTAGTTTGACCAATTTCCCTTGTCTTTTACCTTTTGCAATCAAGATATCATTCCTTTTGATCATGCAAGCATCTCCATCAAACTCTACTTGGAGACCTTTAGTTAGTAATTGACTCACACTAAGTTCTTGGTAATAGATGAAATGAAAAAAACATTCTCCAAATGAACATTCCTATTTGTTGAGAGAGAAATAGGAATTGTGCCAATCCCTTTGATTGCACACTCACCATCATTTGCCATGTAGATCATCCTCTTGTCATCTCCATATGCCAACAAAAAAGTGAAGTATTCTTTGTGAAAAGTCATGTGTGGACTTGTTCCACTATCAATACACCATGGATCTAGATCTCCATCATTAGCAAGCACATGAAGACATCACAAAAGCATCACCATTTGTATTTTGAATGTCCAATCCATCTTCATCAAGAGTGAGATTACTTTGCTTGTCTCCTTGATCTCTCTTTTCCTTGTAGCACTCATTGCTAAGTGTCCTTTGATGCCACAATATAAGCACTTGAGATTTGATCTATCTTTCCTTTTGCCATTTGAAGAAGCCTCTCCTTGATCTTGCTCTTTAGACCAATGTAATAGAATTCGTGGATAGGCTGAGAAATCATGAAGATACAGATAAATTGAACTGTAACACTCACGAATTCTGACAAGGAGTTCTATTTGTCAGAATATTGATTTTTTTATATTTTTGGAAAAAAATTTGTATTGTTAGAATTCTCGGGTAGGACAAAGAATTCGTACTCACTGAGAACAATTTTTTAGGTTAATTGGCGATTTCTAATACAGAGGTTTGACTGGCAGTGGAAAAAAATGTGACTTTTTGACAAAAAACAGGCAAAATCTTTGAGACAGAATTCGCGGAGCTGCTGGAGGACTGATCTTGATGAGATCTAGCCTCAATGAAGCCGACAAATTCTAGGACAAAGATTTGGGTGAGAAATAAGAGATTTGACAGTATATCAGGCTGTTTTCTCATAATATGACCGTGGTCAGAATTCGTGGAGGCGATAAAATGAAAGATCAGGGTTTGTTAGGGCTGCAGACAAACTGGCGAATTCTGATATACCTGGTTGTTTTAGAAAAAGATCACTTGGATCACTTCTTTTCAAAGAAAATGCCCAAGTTGACTCTTTTGTTGCTTCTCCCTAGCTTGATAAGTTGCTCGGTAGCTCGTGGATGACTAGGCACTCTTCACACGTGTAAAGGCTTGCTGGACAGTATCAGTTCGTGGATGTACTTGATCTATAAAGGGATCAACCAAATCAATGAGAAGTTGATGTGACATTGGCAATTTCTAGCTTTGCTTGTAATTTTCACATTTGTTTTGAGTTTTTATGATTGGAATGCTTTTGTATATAAATGTACGTCACTCTCTGTTTACAGTCTGTACTGGTATTGTCCTCCACACATGTGAGGCCGCTCTTCATAGTTTTCAATCATTTGATCCATTGCTCTTGCTAAAATCATAGTGTAATGCATCTAGATCAAGATCTAACACATAGAACTTGATAAATCACTGTTGGATTTAGCAAGCAATAACTCCTAATGATTGTTTTGTACAATCATAATTGTCTTTTTTATTAGAGAATTGACATCAAGTAAGGTCAAAGGAGCAGCAAGGAAGTGTTTTTCAAGTTAATTTACTTGTTCTATCTCATGTTTGAGCAATTTCATGTGTGCAAATTGTCAAGATATGGTAAACTAGTTACATTGGTGAGCATAATCTTGATGTTGGAGTTGTACTAGCATTCTTGGCTCATTATATCACTCATCCATTTCTAAGTTCTCAAGTGATGGGCTACTTGGTGCCAATACTTGGAGATTGTCAATTTTTAGAGAATTCATGGTCATTTTCTTGTGTCAAGTAGATCTTGAAGAAGTACTAGTGCTACCACTTAGTTTTATAAAGTCATGTGGTGCTGGATTAGCATTATTGATGTACTCACTTCCTCATGGATTTCCAAGGTTTGATGGTTTCTTGTGGCAAGATGGAGATGAAAGCTCATTCATGAAGTTTCATGGTGGATACACGGCAAGACAGGACAAGAGAGAGGATACAAGCAAGCAAATGATTATCACTCACATTTATTGTTTGGTTGCTATAATCTTCCAGAAAGTTCGAAGTTTATAGCATGGAGGAATTATCTCATTTACATTCTATGTGATTTTTCATGTTCTATTTACATCTCACCACTTTGTGAGGGAGCAAGTCTTGGCAAAGGAGGTGGAGCTTCAACATGTTTTTTCAAAGAGAATGTGTAGCTGATATCTTTACCAAAGCATAGGGAAAGGACTTGTTGATGAGGCATAGGACTTCACAAGGAGTGTTCTCAAAGTCAATGCTAAAACTAGTTGAAGAGGGAGTGTGAGAAATTTCAACTAGTTTTGCTATTTTGGTCATATTTGTATTTTTGGCAATTGAGACCAATTTTCATATTGGATTTAGAGTTTGAGTTTCCAAAGTTATATTAGTCTAAAAGCATTTTAATAAACACTTTTGGAAAGTGTGAGAAAGTGTAGTACACGAGTTTTGGTAGATTCAATTTGAATGTGGAGACATTTTGTTGGAAATGGTAAACTCTTGCAACCATTTCACAGCATTCCTCGAGCTCGAAGTATTCGAAGCTCCCGAAGCCGAAGTGAAAGTGTTCGAGGGCACAAGCAAAGGCAAGCAAGTAAAGGCAATCCGAAGCGAAAGTGTTCGAGGGCACCCAAGTGGCCGAGGACTCATCAACCGTCAGCTTAATATGAATGTTTTGTGAATGCGAAAGCTGAAGACTGGATGCCGATACGAAGGCCAAAAAGCCGAAGTCCAACTAGAACCCGAAAATGACTGAAAATCAATGTGGGAAAATTGCTGCTGGACATGTTGAAAAATGAAAAATCATTTATCTTGACTTTAGGCTTTGGCAAAGTTTTTTTTCTATGTGTATGTAATGTTTCATATTGCAAAATGCCAATTTTGGCCTAGAAGAAACTCAAGCTACATGGTTTCTTGAGTCTAGTTGGTCATATACAACATGCATATATAATGTAGACATAGAATTATGGGCTTGTAGAAGCTCGTGGCATATCACATGCAATGATTGTAAGTGTTCCAACGTGACATGCAAGGCATGCACAAAGTGAATTGGACACATGCATAGTGATTTGGACAAATTTAGTTTAGAATTTGACACTTGGTAAAAATAGGTAGAAATGCATGCATGTAAAGTGACAAATGTCACTAGTTTGCTAGTTGTCATTTTTAGATGTGGATGAAAGTAGGAGAAAGATGGTTCTATCTTGAGCTACTCCAATTTCCATCAATATGTGTACGCTCTCTCATAATTTTTTATGAAGAACCAAGCTTTGAAGCTATTCCATGTTAATTTGGATCTATCATATTGTTTGCTTGAATTTTGCTCTCTCTTTCTCTCTCTAACTCGAGTAGAGGATTATGCTAACGCATTAAATTCTTGTACTTTTTCTCTTTTGATATTGAATGCAATCATTCTTTGATTATTAGCATGCTAGATTGTGCTTTGGTCATAAATTCTAGAACTAGATCTTGATACTCAATCTAGAATCGATTTATGTGCCAACCACAAAGCTTAACAAGATCATTCACACTTGAGAATTGTTTTCCACATGTGTGAACTTGTTGGATTTTCATCATGGTATCAGAGCCAAATTAAGCTTTGCATGCTATTATCACTGATTGTGCAAGAATTTGTGAGCTCAATTCAAGCGAAAAAACCGTTTATCATTTTTTTTTACCTTTTCTTGAAAAGTGTTTGGATCAAAGAGAATAGAATCAAGATTTTCAGATCAGAATTGACATTGTACAAAATTCTGGAATTTCGCACGTGTGAAAATCAAAGATTTTTAGACCTCTTTATTTCCTTCATCTTTGGTCCAAAGATATTGATGTTATAGCTTGATGGAAAGCTTATAAAGAGTACTTTCCATTGCAATTGATCTCAAATCAATCTGATGTGTATATCAAGAGTTATAAGCTCTTAAAGAGGGTAGGGAGAGCTCCAAAATCTGAGTGACCACTGTTTTTATTCATATTAGTTCCAATAGAGGATTTAAAGTCTCGACCCACTTTTCACCGAACAGTGCTGACTTCTAAACGAAGATCCAATTTAGCTTGATTCACAATCCATTGTTTTGAGTAAACAATACAAGAAACTTGAGATCAAGACATAGTTTGGAGTTATTGAACACATTGAGCCTTCTTTGAATCAATAGTGTTTTCTTTTTGAAGCATTTCACACGTGCCAAAAGTAGAATCAAAACTTGTCTATACTCCTCAATTCATTTGGAAAGATTGATCTAGTTTATCTTGTTTGTGGAATATTTGAGACCTATTTCAAATTCAGTTGCAAGATTTCACATAGGATTTGGTAGTCATTAGAGGAGTTCTCAATATCAAAAAGATCCTAAAGGAATGCCATGTAGGATATAGAAAAATATCAAAATAAAAAAACAATATTGTTTATTTGCTTGCCCACACCACTCCCAAGGCCTCCCCAACTCCCAATGATCTAACCACAGTGTCTATAGTCACAGTTAAGAACTATTAACAATTCGCAGTATAACTTGACTAAATTCAAAAATATTTCCTCCATTGATTACGAAAAGGGCAATATTTTCACTGGATCTAGAATATGACCGCCATCCCCAAATTCGAATCAGAAAAAATTGTAAAATGTTTACATATGCATTCCTCCCACGAAAATGGAAATATGAGAGCCAACTATCTATTGGAATAAAAAATGAGCGGCATTTTTAAATTTGAATCAAGCATACAAGCATGGAGATTGGATTGATTGTACATAGTATATAATATAATCAAATAAGAGTATTTTGTTTTGCTTCATAGAATCTGGTCATAGTACTTTGATGCAACTGATTACTCTATTATTTTTTTGATGATGACATTATATCATCTACATGTGGATATCCCTATTGATTTGGCACCTCTGTAGAGAAGAGGAGGCAAAGGAATTCAAATATCTGTTGAGGATCGTTCTCGTTACAAGACAGAAGGAAAAAAAAACTTGGATTTATGGATAGATAGAACATTATATCCACAAGATTCAAGCACTTTGACACATCCCACATTCTCTTCAATAAATCATTTAATTACATGGATATGCAATGAGTATAGTGGATTACTAGGATATTGTGAAAGATTGCAGAACCATGGAAAACAACTTTATATGAATAAAGTTCACTTTTTAGAAGGTGAGTGAATTCGGATATCATTTTATTGTCAGAATAGAGATTGTCATCTCCAAAAGACGTTAGAAGAAAATGAACAACTTAAAAAAAATAATGAATCATTACAGAAGATAACAATCAATATCAAATCAGAACTAGAGAGAATGCAATCAGTCTTACAATCTATTCGTATTGAAAACTTACAATTATTGAAGGATGTGGATTTGGCAAAGAAGAAGGCTGAAAGTAAGAAACCAAAGTGACAAAGTTGCAAGGATATTCAAACGCTTTCAAAAGGATGTTATCGAAATAGAAGGATCCGTGCATTCAAATAAGCATATTCTGAATTTTGTAAGTTTTTCAATGACATTTAGATTTTCTGTCATTGTCCTCTGTGAATCATCCATCTTCTGTTTGTTGTGCTCTGGCCTTCATGCGGCAGACCTTCAGCTATGGTGATATTATGTTAACTATCTATTTTTTTTGCAGATCTGCATTAGTAGCTCCTTGGAATATTAAAGACAATGCTTCACTAGGAATGTCATTGGGCACAATATTGACTTGCAAATCCACTGAGCGTATCATGATGAACAATATGATTTCAAATGTACAGTGTAAAATAGCGGAGTCTTTGATGGTGCACATTCAAATTTTTTTAGATAAGACTATAGTTCAGGGTGCTTGTGATTTTGCAGGTATTAGCAGGGAAGCATATGCAACAATATTTAAACTAATTAGAGAAGTTTTTAAGCAAGTTTAATTTAGAAAAGTTTCAATCCCTAGGACATATCACTTAAAGAAAGAGAGGGATACATTAAACATAGGTATGCATAAGATCACTGGAACTCCATTTCATATCGAGGAGGTGTATGAAACTAATGGAAGATCGATATTCTATAATTCATCAAACAATTTATTTGTTGATCTAAATTACTTGCTGAGATACATCGTCACATTCTATGATATAACCTATGAAAAGGTGAATGACAAAATAATCATAGTACTTAAGTTAGATGAGTCAGAAATTGTGAAAGGGCAGAAGATGGAGAGGGTTAGTATAACTCTCATGAATGGTGCTTTATCACAAACAGAGAACCAAGAAGATTTCAGATTCAGTGTCCAGTCAGAAAATGATATATGGTGGTTGGCAGCGTTTCAGGTAACTAGTCTCATTATTACATTACATTTATTGAATAGTATCAATACATTATAAACTAAGTCTGATTAATTCTCTGGACAGGTGCTGAAAGAGGATCATGATATATTATCATGGATATTCTCAAGGACATCTTATCCTAGGATCATCAAGGACCATATGGATGGAGGACTTCACAATGTTCCAAGAGTTGGAGACTTCAATGTTGAATGGCACTTAGCAGGTGATTTGAAAACATTGAAATGTATATATAATGTCTCTCACGATGCTACATGAAAACACCACTGAAACAATTGACAAATGTAGTTTCGTTTTTCATTGGTTCCTCCATGTTGTGTATTTCGATAAAATGATACTCGTGCTTGCCAGTGTGACTTCTCCATCTTTTGTGATGACCATACACTCAAGCTTCCATATGTATTTGCAAAAAATACTGTATAATCCCTTAGTATGTGTTGCATATGTCAAAATCATAATGTTAGTCTTATGTTTGGATTAAAGGAACATTCCCATCAGTAAAGCCTAAAATGTTCAAAACATAAGATCTTTTGACAAAAATGATCTCTTAACAAATTTATGTCCTCCTAAGTAAAATGATAAAGCTTTAACTGCCATTATAAGACTCTCCTCGACTGGGCTCAGCTTGGAATGAGCAATACAGATCTTATTCTTCAGAAAATGCCTAAGATAGTGGCCCAGTCCACTGTTCCTCTGGAACGAGGATGCGTGTTGTCTGAAACCACCTCGTCTCGCAGCAAAATCATCTATTATGAGAGCATCCTTCAATAGGAAATATGTTAGCAAAAACATATTCAGTGATTGAAAACATTCAAATGCAAGGAAGATTAAACACTTACACATTCTTCATCATCAGTAGCAACCAGATCAGGATGATCAATATAATGACCACGTACTGAAGTGGAATCATTAGTGAAATGCATTAATGATGGACGAGGGAAGCCCATCTGGGATTGAAATGCCGTGAATTCTTCATTGGATGGTCTGTCTCGCCCATCCTCAGCTATATTTGATAATGTCTTATTTTGGCATTCTTCACCGGTCATAAGTCCCTCCTCATCATCAAAATCAATACCAGCAACAAGGTCATCTGTTTCAAAATCTACAAAGTCGGAGAATTTGAAAATTGTGCCGGATAATAAACATAGAACCTCGTCCTCACGATAGTCAAAAAATTTATATAAATCAACAGTAGTAAAATATACATTGTCATTAATATAATATACAGGCAAATTGAAAAGACATTTCGACTCCTCCATAGATTTGGATTCATCATTAGATGTATTTTGGCCAATGAAAGAATCTCTATCTGATATTCGGCTCTCACAGGTTTGATATACCGTACATTCTGTCCGTACATATCGGTCCTCTGCAAGTTCTTTATCATCCCTACCTGCTCATCCTAACCGTCATGCACAAGTCCGCTATCACATATATGGTACACGTCCATGGATAGGAGAAAACAGACAAGGAGAAACTTCTTCTCTCTTGGCTCATCCTCATCCCCTATGGTTGCCATCACACCACCCGCTAGACCTAGAACACGCAACTATAGCAGGTGGCTCTCTGAGATACGCAAGTATCAGAGATCAACAGCTCTATTGATCCTAAGAGCTCCATTCTACCGTGCTGTAAGGAACATAACAAGAAATGATCTTGGACAGCTGATTAGATTCACACCCAATACTTTTCAGTGCTTTCAGGAGGCTGCTGAAGATTACATTAGCTTTTTTTTGAGAAATTTTTTTTGCTTGCCATCCATTCCAAGAGGGTTACCATAATGCCCAAAGATTTTCAGCTCCTGATGAGGATGAGGGATAGGTACTATAGGTTACATGTATCTCAGCCTGCTGCTCCTAGACCAACTCCTGTAGATAGGACTGATCTTCCTACAAAGCGTTCTAGGAAGTAGACAGCCCCCAAGCGTGCTCCTAAGAAAGTGAAGCCTAACCCTTCAGATTCTGTGAAGCCTAACCCGGAATCCATTGTAGATAACGCTGTTGTTGATAATGCTGTAAATATAGCTACCTCTGTTTTGGATACCCCTTCAATTGCTGTAGATACTACACATCCACCTCCTCCTCCTCTTCCTCCAAATTTTTATACATCTATAGATTCAGATGATTATCTTAAATTTGAGAAAGACATATCCGATGCTATAGATACTATTGGTACTCCTTTTTGTTTTAGACTAGATGAAGTTGATTTTAGTATTAAGTTTAGAGCTATAGATTGCTTGGATCTCAAAGTCAGACGGGCTCCTATTAGTGATCCTGTGATAGAGTCCGGACTTACACTCTTGCAATATGACATTGCAAGAGATTCATCAAATGAGTTGCTGGTGCTGAGTAACTTTCTACTTCAGGCCTTCAAAGAGAACAATGACACAGTCACAGTGTCTGACAAGTGGATTCACACCAGCAACAAAGTATCTGCTCATACCTTATCATACGAAGTAAGATATATTAAATGCTTCTTGTTGTTTTATGCATTAACATTGGCATTGTCAATGAAAATAGTTCTCAGAATTGCAGCTAAAGAAATTTCAATCTTATTTTACAGTGACCACTGAAGTTTAAACCTGATCTCTATTAAGAGATCTGTAAATAATATTATTAAAGGTTTTTGTGTCAAGATGAATTCGGCGAGAAATACGAATAAGGATGTAGATATATACCTTCCATATCTAAGTAAATATATTCCTACAGACGTTTCCCATTATGTGGATTGGCAGATCGTCAGTTTGGAGGTAAACTTTGTCTTTCTTAATAGTATTTTGAAATCAGTATTTTAGTGAAATATTTTCAATCTAATTCATTCTGTTTCATAATTGATTTCTTGTGTGCTGAATTATTTTGCAGTCAACCCAGCAAAATGATTCATTCAGGTGTGGATGGTACACATTATACAATGCCAAGTTGTTTTTAGAGTGGTTCAACCTTCAACAAGATGTTGATATTTCTAAGATAATAAATTCTGTTTATTCTTATTTTGGAATCATGATTAGTTTTCTATTATGGTGATGTTTTTGGCCATTACTAATACATGAATGTTCTATTTTGCAGTTTACACTTCCTGAGTACACATCAAGCCAGGTGTACAGATTTAGACAAGAAATTATCCTGAGTATACTGGCTAGGGCAAGCTTCAGCCTTCCGTTATTGATGATGGTGCAAAGGATGATGTAGTTATACTAAACTAAGATTAGAAAAAATATAGATAGCATAGAATAAAAATACATGTATAGACTTAATAGAAAAATATACATTGATATATCAAATGCTACTCCAGTTTATGAATTTGGGAGCACAAAATACATGTATAGATGCCCAACTTGGGCTTTCATTTATTGAATGAAAGAGTGTATACACAGATTTTTACTAAAGTTTATTTGAAACTATTGTTCTCCCACAATGGTGATTGTTGTAGGTAGATCTTTGCAGCACATTATCAGCTCCTGTCTTTTTCACATCTGTGACATGGCAAATATTAGTGAATGTGCAATTGTAAATGATGACATTTTCTATTATTTTGTTCTATTTTGAAATGGCAATAAACATAAAGTACTTACGAGTCTTCCGTAATAAATCTGAAATACGTTGGTAAATTGGTTTGTAATAGCATGAGCTCTGTTCTGATAAAATCAAGCTTCCAATGCTCTTCCACCTTAACCATAGTCAAATATTTCTCATTGTAGATAATGCTTATCTCCATTTGGTTTGTGTGACCATTTAGTTCAAAGTCTTGATCCAGTGGTAGCCATGTACCTTCAATTTTCTTGTATCTTTGGTAGCTAAATGTGAGACTGAACATTTGCTTTTCGATATGATAACGAAACATCATTGAGGAGATTTTAATCCTGCATTCTATGTCATTATTTGTTTTACTATCCCAGCCTTGATCCATGAGATCTGACAAAGTCTCATCTGATAAATCCTTGCAAACAAATAAAGTTGGTGTCCTACGAACACTAGCACTCGAGAAAAAATCAACAAATATATGCAATGAGATAAACCAATTTAGGTGAACAATTTTCGAGCCTGTGCTTATCTTCATAGCATTTCTAATATCAATGAGTAGCTTGCATCTCAAGGATTCAGAAACAATGCTGTCTTGCAGACTCTTCAAGGAATTCTCATCTTTGAAGAAACAAGACAAAGTTACAAACTTTCAAGGATGAATAAACTTAAGTATATTGGAAGTGACAAAGCTCTCTTTGTCAAGGACAAAAATAAAGGGAGGAGCAAGAACCAGTTATCTCAAGCCTTCAACAAAGACAAAGCAAAGGACAAAGACAAAGATGGAGAAGAGGATGACTCAACTCATCCTTCTACTTCCAAGACCAAGAAGAAGAAAGTCAAGTGTTTCTTTTGTGGCAAAAAGAGGTACTATGCCTCTAATTGCTCAAAAAGAAAAATCAACTCAAACAAGCAAATCTCTCTAATGAGAAAGAAGAAGACTTTATTGCAAGTGAAGGAAAAGGATCCCTCATGGTGTCAAGCTTTTCTTCAACACCCTTCAAGAAGGATGGAGCATGGTACATCACCTCATCACATATGTGTTGTTCAAAGGAGTCTTTTGACTCTGTTGTATCTTATAAAGGACTTAAAAGATCTATTTATACAGCAAATGATCATGAATGTTCTATTGAAGGAATTGACAATATTCCATTAAAACTTGCTTCTTCTAAAGTTCTATCACTTTCCAATGTTCTTTTTGTTCCTAAGCTTATAAAGAACTTGATAAGTGTTGGAAAGTTGCTTGATTGTGGTTATGATGTGAAATTTAATGCCAATACTTGCTTTATTAAGAAGGTGATGAGATCCTAGCTAATGGATCTAGATATGGTGGCATCTTCAAGTTAAATTCTTATGAGAATGCAAGCTTTTGTGAAATTGCTTTTATGTCTAAGGAGGAGCTATGACATAGGAGGTTGGGGCATCCCAACTATAAATCTATGTTTTCTATGATCAAGTATGATAAGGCTATTGGCCTACCAAGATTACTTTCCAAAGATATCAAGCCATGTGAGGCTTGTGCTATTGCAAAATCACATAGAAAGCCATATCAAAAGTCTTCTGTTAAGAGTTCTCATCCTTTGGAATTAATTCACTCGGATGTTCACTTTTCTTCCTCAAAAAGTATTGGTGGTGCTACTTGTTTTGTTACCTTCATTGATGATTTTACAAGATATACTTGGTTGTACCTTCTTTCTTCAAAAGCTATGGTGTTTGAATACTTCCTAATTTTCAAAGCTTATGTTGAAAAACAATTTTCTTTAAAAGTTGAAGCTTTGAGATGTGATGGGGGAGGTGAATACATCTCCAACAAGTTCTATGATTATTGTGAGGTTGAAGGAATTAAGAGAGAATCTTGTCCTTATTCCCCATCTCAAAATGGGGCTGCCAAAAGGAAAAATCGATCTCTATGTGAATGTGCTAAAGCAATTCGAGTTGAAGCTTCTTTGCCTATTGAATATTGGGGAGAAACAATTAATGTCAGAAAGTGGTATGCAGCAGATAGGTCTAGCTTGAAAAGAAACGAATGAAAATAATTCGTGTGTCTAGAAAAAAAACCTTTGGTGCATGGCAGAATAAACTATTTTCATCTTTCCAATGCATGACTACACCTATCAATTTCAAACAAGACAATAGTGATAGAAATCACGTTTGAACTTATAGTAACTAACTTTGAAATTGTCAATACTACAGTGATTATGTAGCCAAATAATTAAGCATTGAAGATTATCAGACAAATAATTAGTCGCAAAGAAATACAGAAATGCATACAGTCTGAGACGAAACTGAACGCAATAAAGAATAGTTTTGATTCAAAACAAAACAGAAGTAAATGAGTACAATAAGTTGTGGATTGAAGCCGTGTACTCTATGCTATCTCTAAGCGGCTAAAAATGAAAGTCTGAATTAATGCACAATGCTGATGAGCAGTAGTGCAATAGCAATTTCTAAAACAACTAGCTAGAATGCTCAGGAGTATTCAAGCTCGCAGGCTCGAGAGAGATAGCTAACTATTCAAACGCCTCTGATAATTCTGATTTTCAATGAATAAATCTGTATGAATATGAACAACTGTTTATACAAAGAAATTAGGTCGTCAATTGCGTTTGTCAATTGGCTAGTGATCCGATGGCATCCATTTCGTCCTTGTCATTGATTGCTTGATAAGCGATGAAATTGGCCGTAAATGTTCTGTCTGCATAAATGAACCAAAATTGTTGTTATGCAGAAATGAACTAAAACAACCATAGGCAACACTGTCGAGTTTTCTACAAAAAGGCAAAAAGGCAAAAAAGATCTGGTGGAGTCAACCATGCGCGAAATTCATGGCCATACCAAGGCCAGTATGACAGAAGGTATCATTTTACCAGATTCTACTGAACTATTTAAACTTGCACCTGGCAGATTTGTGCATGTTTCGAAGTCACTTGGATAATCAGAGTTAGTGGAATTCACAGAACTATTGAAGGAGTATCAAGACGTTTTTGCTTGGTCGCTCGACGATTTGAAGGGTATACTTATAGAATTCGGAGAACACCGAATTGATCTTAAGGAAGATGTTGTACCTATTCGACAGAGACAATATCGTCTTAATCCTAAGTACTCTCTCATGGTTAAGGACGAACTTAACAAGCACCTTAAGGCAGATATAATCTATCCCGTCTTAAGTAGTGAATGGGTTTCACCCATTGATTGTCGTCCCAAAGAAGAAGACTGACAAAATACGAATATGCCAGGATTTCCGCAAACTCAATGCTGCCACAAGGAAGGACCATCATCCTCTGCCTTTCACTGATTCCATCCTAGATCAGGTTGCTGGTCAAGAGCGTTTCTGTGATGGCTTTTCTGGATATAATCAGGTTGGAGTGCGAAAGGAGAATCGTTCAAAGACCACATTCACTACGGATTGGGGCACTTATGCCTACAACAAAATGCCCTTTGGTCTTTGTAACGCTCTAGAGACTTTTCAGCGAATTATGATGTTAATTTTCGCTGCCTTCCTGAGAACTTTTCTCGAAATATTTATTGATGATTTCTGCGTATACAGTGATATAAAGACACACCTGCAGAAGCTGAAATTAACATTGCAACGGTGTCGAGATACTTGTTTATCTCTTCATCCAGAGAAATGTTTTTTTGGTATGAAAGAAGGAATATTGCTCGGACACAGAATATCTAACAGAGGAATAGAAGTCGACCAAGATAAAGTCGAGCTTATAAAGAATCTCCAGATACCAACCAATTTACGTGAACTAAGAGCTTTCTTAGGACATATTACATGAGATTAATTCAAAATCGTGCTTCTATTGCTGCCTCTCTAACACATCTACTGAAGAAACAAGTGGAATACTTGTGGACAAATGAACAACAGAAAGCATTCGAAGATCTTAAGCAAAGGTTGATCAATGCTCTCTAAGACCACCCAACTGGGCTATTTTATTTCACAATTATGTGGATGTTTCTGCATTTGCTATTGGCATCTGTCTAAGCCAAAAGGACAACTAGAAGAAAGATCATCCCATCTACTATGCGATTCGACAGTTCAGTGCATCAGAAAAGAATTATTCGGCTACAGAAAGGGAAGCACTTGGCATGATTTTCACTGTTAAAATTTTTTGGCATTATTTGCTGGGATATGCATTTATTTTTCATGTGGATCATTATGCTCTTAAGTATCTTGTAAATAAACCAGATCTATCAGGACGAATTGCTCAATGGGTTCTACTTCTGCAAGAATTCACTTATCAAGTAGAGCTTCGTCAAGGAAAATATCATACGAATGTTGATTATCTATTGCGACTTAGCACCGAAAAAATTGAAAACCCTATCAATGATGATTTTCCAAACGAACATTTATTCGAGATTTCATCTACAAATTCGTTATATTCTGATATTATTACTTATCTTAAGGATATATCCGAATGGTTACAATTTGGAGCAAAAGACAGTTTTTCAATATAAGGTAGCACCTTATACAATTATTAACAATGTTTTGTACAAGCTTGGTGCTGACCATCAACTACGAAGATGTCTCGAAACTGAAGACATTAAAAAGTTCGTTAAAGCCTTACACTCAGAAGATGCTGGTGGACATTTTGCTTTGAAGAATACAGTTAATAAGATATTGACTGCCAAGTATTGGTGGCCAACCATGTTCAAGGATATATCAAATTTTATTCGTTCATGTGATCCATGCTAGAGATCTGGTAAGCCTACAAAAGCAATGAATTGGTCGTTGACACCAATCATGCCTCTTGCACCATTTGAGAAGTGGGAGATTGACTTTGTCGGTCCAATCAAACCTGTTACCCGACATCGAAATGTCATTATATTCTAGTTGTAACGGATTATGCTACCAAGAACGTTGAAGCAAAGGCGACGAAACAAAATGATGCGAAAACTGTCGCGATGTTCTTCTTCAAAAGTATAATCACAAGATACGGCTGTCCACTCAAACTAGTAAGTGACCGAGGTACACATTTTTTAAATGACACTATACGGTTCCTGACAATCTATTTCCTGATCAAACACAAAAAAACTACACCGTATAATCCAAAAGCAAACAGGTTGACAGAAAGAGCTAATGGAATCTTATGTAAGATCCTGACTAAAATTACTATTGCACATGCAACGGATTGGGATCAAAAACTACCATCAGTTCTCTGGGCTTATCGCAACACAGAGAAAATCACGACGAAACAAACACCCCCGATCTTAAGGACACATAACATTAAATTTAGTGAATAAAAGACTTGTCCATGCTAACATGAAAACAATTTTTATTTTTTAAAATTTTTTTTTATTCTTATTATTTTTAGTATTTTTCTAAAATTAATCGCGAATTTTCTTTTATCTTGTCTAAATTTTTTTGCGACTTTTCTTTTATTTTTTTTAGAAATTTTCTAGAAATTTTCAAGTTTCTTGACTTCTCTCAATCTTTCATTATCATTTTAAAAAGTATTTGTGAGAACTTTTTGAGATTTTTTCGCGACACTCAATTTGTTAATCAGATTTTTATAAATCGTTTTCGAGAATTTTTCTAGAATCTTTTCTAGCATTATCTCTAGTTTTTCGAGAAATTTTCTAGTATGTTGTTAAAATTTTCGAGAAATTTTTGTGAGTTTTTGTATCATATTTTAAGATCCTTTGAGAAACTTTTGCGAAACTTTCTAGAATCTTTCTAGCATATTTTTGAAATTTTTTTGAGAATCTCTCGACGTACTTTTTGTATCCCTCCATTAAAGATGATAACCACGTGATCATCATTATTCACACGTGTGTATGCTCACAGATATGCCTTATTTCTATACCTATTTCGGTTTCAGTCGATGCTGCACCAACAGTCGAAGTAGCAGCCACCACTGCTATGGAGAGTGAAGCTGTGGCAATGAAAACCGATGGAGATGCTACTGCTGATTCTTCAAAGCTAGCATCTGCTTCCACATCTCAGAAGCCACAGAGCGCATCCACCTCTAAGGATGACGCAACCCAGTCTGATACATCTGACAAGGGACGCATAGCTGCTGAAGGCGACACTAGGCCACCTGTGGCAGATGAAGAAGAACCAGACGACCAACCCCAGTGGTTTTGATCCATGATAGACAAAGCCAAGAATTTAGTGGCTGAAGTATATGAGTTTGACAAGTACCACCGTCAACTCACGATGCAGCTTATCACCTCAGAGAGAAAATCTCTAGACTCTCTGAAGGAGTCCTTCGAGAAGATCGATTCGCTCGAATCAGACAACATGAAGCTGATCGAACAACATTGTTCTCTCGAAACACAGTTTTAGACTTTAATAAAGGAAGCTGATTCTTTGAAGTAGACCAATAAGATGATTCAGGCCAAGTCTAACAATTTTCAGACTCAAAACGATTATTTGAAACAGCAACTTTTGGTTGCAAATCAACATAATGTCGCTCTCCAGAAACATCTACAAGAGGAGCGAATGACAAGATTAAAGACAGAAGCTGTCCTATCTCTGAGCACCACTGTAGGGTCAATCACTGTCGATCTCACGAAGCTGAACCAGTTCCAAGGCCAGATGCTCAAAAAATTTCGAGTCGAGTTCTTACAACCGCTCGAGAATGCGAAGGCTCTTGTCGAAGAAGAGTTGGCGGAGCTGAAAGAGCTCTCCAGTGATGCCACCCCATCTTGCAGGGGGCCTGATGCACATGATGACTATCTTCAGGCCCTTCTACAAATTAATGAACTTACACAGCAACTCCAAGCTATGCTTGTCTGCACCGGAGCCTCAGACCATCCAGAATTCTTGGAGGCTATCGAGAAGATTGACCAGTTCGAATAGGAGCTGTCGAATCAAAAGCAAAAAATGGAAGATCAGAAGTTGGCTGCTGAGTTATGAACTCAGGATTTGGCACCTACATCTACACAGCCAAAGCAAATGCGGTGAAATCAGTCGAAGATATGTGCTGACAGATTTCGTACATTTGTTGAACGCTTCTGGAAATGGTGTCCACATATTTTTAATATTTAGTTGCAATGGCGTGTGGATTACATGATGCTACCAGGCGCAGTAGGCATCGCCTTCGATGACTGGAAGCGACCGTGGAAGAAGGAGGACTTTCTCTGGTTATGGGCCCAGCTCTCTATCGAACAAAAAAGATGTCTTTGCTGGGGCATAATCCAGGGTAAATTCCAGGTCGTACCTTTCGGATCGACAGAGTTATACATAGGCTCTTCGGCTATGTATGCTCTCAAATATATTAGTATCAAAGAACTTCAATTTTTAAAAAACGAAGATAATAAGCGACATTTTTGAAAGCAAAAGTCACAGTTTCAGTTGTACAAACCACAAGCTATTGCGGATTTAGGCGCATTCGACGATGCAAGTCTGTTGATTAATATCAATATGGCTTATCTGGAGTTATTCAGTCTTTATGTGGATTGGGAGCGAAACCTTGCAGAATATTTTGCGGAGATTCGACATAATTTACAAGATAGAAGGAAGTCATTCCGTTACAAGCAATTTTGTACATATACATTTTGGCAATTTGGTATCTTTGCGGCGAAGACATTATTTTTTATTCAGAATCTTTATGTTAAAAACAATTTTATTAGATTTTTAGCTCGTTACTGTAAAGAAATCAATCTACGTAGTGATTCAGATGAAGATACCAAGTTAACCCAGGAGCTGTTCGATGGAACATTACTCCCGGTTAACTTAGAAGAATTCGGCAACTTACCAGTTGGCCGCTATACCAAATCAAAAGAAGACTTGTTCTTGATCGAAGCTCAACAGAACTTGGAGCTTGTTCAGAAGTTATATGAAGAACTGAATCATTCTGGAATATTCATTCGTGTATTTGTTGTGGTGATTTTTCTATGGGATGCTAAAATTTTAAAGCTTAAAGATGTTTTGAAGTTTGATTCCAGTTTTCATCAGCAATTCAAAGATCAACTCAGAACAACCTATTCAATTACAGAAACAACAAGACACATATTCTCTCACACAAAGAAATATCTAAAGGACGAAATACACGAAGAAATATCTTTTCGCCTCAACAAAAATCTGATGAACAAGAATATTTCTTGAATAATCCTCGAAATGAAGATGATATGTTCACGAGGACGTTTCACATTTGAGGAAGGAGATATGTGATGCCACGAAAATGTTAAATATTGAATATTAACATAAATATGGCATGATATACTCAAAAATGAAGATATGAGTTGGTTAAGTATAAATCATGAAGAGGCCTAAGTCATTTTTCGGGAATATATCTCCTAAGTACTTGCCTTGTAATTAAGGACAAGACCTTTAAAAGGAAAAGACATTGTCCAGGAGAACCTTTACTAGGTCGTCCATACGAAACGACTAGATACGAAAAGACATGATAAACTAGAGTAACTTTAGCTCATAGTTAAGTATACCTCCTATGGTATAGTTGAACATATTTTCAGTCTAATTGTTAACTAGACCCTTTTGCGGGAGCGACGAACCTTCCTACCCCTGATCAAGGTGTCAACGATGATTTACCAGATGCCATCCTTTTCCAAGTTGACTCTACACCTGTCTGGGCTAAGAAAATCACATAATATTTAACTTCAGGGTAGATGGATCCTTCCTTGTCTGAACCTGAACAACGTGTGTTGATCCTCAAAACTAAATCTTATACGTTAATTGTAGGACAACTTTACAAGCAAAGGTTAGATGGAATCCTCCGACGATTTCTTACTGAAGGTGAAATCCCCTTTGTAATTTCCCTCACTCATGAAGGTATTGCTGCAGGCCATTTCTCTTCTGAAATGACTGCTAAAAAATCCTCTTGGCCGGTTTTTGGTGGCCAACACTCTTCAAGGATACGCACAATTACACTAAGGCCTGTGATGTCTGCCAACGCACAAAATGCTTTCAAAAGACTGACTACATGCCTTTACACCCTGTACTCACTGATCAAGCATTCCAGAAATGGGGGATTGATTATGTCGGACCTATTAGTCTCGCTGCTCGACACACACAATCTCGTTACATCATTGTAGCTACAAACTATTTCACCAAATGGGCTGAAGCAAGAGTTGTTCGCAATGCTGACACTCGTTCTACCACAAAATTTCTCTATGAACAAGTTATAGTTCGTTTCGGATGTCCTCTAGAACTTATCAGTGATAGGGGTACACATTTTCTTAACTCTGTCATAGCAGATCTCATTTCAAAAAAATTTGTGGTACATTGCAAAAGTTTCCCATACTATCCACGATGCAATGGCCAGCTGGAATCTACCAATAAAATCCTATGTGGAATTATCACCAAAACCGTCGAATCCAGCCGATCTGATTGGGAATTCAAACTTCATGTTGCTCTCTGGGCTTATCGCACCACCCCGAAGAAAGCTACAAGCTTAACCCCTTTCCAGCTAACATATGGCCAAGAAGTCGTTATGCCTGTAGAATTCCATATCCCCTCCCTTCGAGTGGCCTATAACCTTGAGCTCGATAATCAACAGACTCTAGCAAACATGTTATTCCATCTGGAACAATTATGTGAAATATGACGGATCAGCATCCATGCTCAACAAGTCCACAAACGTCAAAAAAAGCATGGCATGATCGATCATTGAAACTTAGAGACTTCCAAGTTGGAGACAAGGTTCTACTATACCAGGCCAAAGCCTTTAAAGACAAACTGAAATTTTTTGGCCAAGGTCCTTACGTCATTAAAAAAATCTTTGCCTCTGGATATGTACAACTCCAAACCCTGCAAGGTGATATCCTCAACACTATGGTCAATGGGAGCAGACTGAGAAAGTACAATGAGCCCTGTTTTTATCTTGATATGTATTAGTTGTTTTTCCTATTATCTTTTCTTTCTTTACTGTCTGTGTACCATTTCGACAAATTTTTTTATTGTGCTTTATTGTTCAAACCATCAAGATACTATCAGATCAGGTATATAAACAGTCTTTCTATGAGAAAACCATAAAAGCCATTAATCTCAAAAGATTTGTCTCACACCATCTTAGATAGAATTCGCCTGACCCTTTTTTACAACCCGTGATTCATTTTTTGCCTCCACAAATTCTGTTTCAGAGACAAACTTTTTAGAAATAGAAAAAGTTAGTTGTTCTCATCAGCTATCCACTATCCGAATTCGCTAACAATTCACTGAAGCTTAAAATGATCCCCACGATTTCTCTGTGATCTTCGTGAATTCTGATCAGACACATTTTTTGCACTGTCAGACACTTTTTCTATTTTGGCATAAAAAATCACTTACAGGAATTTGTCGACCCTTAGAACATTGTTTCAAAATTCGCGACAATCATTACCAAATCGTGGACACTGAGGGCAACTTCTGGGTAGATTTGTGAATTCCTGACAAAAAAAATCTATATATAGACCTCCACCCTCCTCTCCACAAATCCATTCTAGAGTTCTGCTCTCAAGTTTGTGCCAAAATTTTTTAGAATTTTCAAACCTTCCAGAACACTCTAGAATCATTGTGATCATGGCCTCGTGTAACACATTGGAAGACTCTTATCATAGTCATGAAATATCTTTGAGCTACTATGGACTTTTGCATTTGTTATGGAGCAGTCGGCAATGACAAACTCAATCTATTCAATGGTTTTACATATGCAAGTTGGTGGGCAGGAGATGTAGACACTCGTATATCCACTTCCGAATTTACATTCTTTCTCAATAATGGTCCAATTTCCTAGAATAGTCGCAAGCAATCTTCGATAGCTCTATCTTCTACTGAATCGGAGTATATCGCAGCCTCTCAAGCTACAAAGGAAACAATTTGGTTGAGGAACTTACTCTCAGATATCGGTCTGAATCAATATGCTCCGACGACATTATTTTGTGATAATCAAAGTGCCAGTGCTTTATCAGCCAACCCTAGGTTTCATTCCAGGAGTAAGCACATTGAGATTAAGTATCACTTCGTCAAAAGCAAATTTCTCAACAAGGAGATAGACTTGTAGTACTGTAGAACGCAAGATATGACAACAAATATTTTTACCAAAGCATTAAGCTTGGAAGCGCATAGAAAGTTCTATGTAGAACTAAGTTTGAAGGTCAAGGCATTCAAGGATTCATATTAAGGAGGAGTGTTGGATTATTCTCCTTCCTACTGATCGACTAATCAGTTTTTATCTTCGTCCATTTGTTTATCCAGTTCTACGGATTTTCCCGTGTTTTTACAGTCTACAAAATTACAAGTGTTTTTATACAATCTACAAAAATACACGAAATTTGACAACAGTGTCGACCTCATAGGGTGTTTTGCCATTCAGAGCCTTGGTGATGAATCGATTTTCTAAATAGGTTGTTGTAGTAATAACTTCTGCCCAAAAGTTCTTTGGAAGAGAGGCATGGGCCATCATGCTCTTGGCACTCTCAATAAGTGACCGATTCTTCCTTTCAACTACACCATTGGATTGAGGTGAGTAGCTGGTACGATAATGCTGATGTATTCCATTTACCTTGCAGAAGTCCTTGAATTTGGTGGAGATGAATTCTCCCTCTCCATCAATGCATAGGGCCTTGATCTTTCTCTGAGTCTGATTTTCAACATACCCCTTGAATTGCTTGAAGAACTTGAAAGCTTCAGATTTGTTCTTCAAGAAGTAGGTGACAGTTCGTCAAGAGAAATCATCAATGAAAGCTAGGAGATAAAGGGCTCCCCTTGTCAAAGGAGTCTTCATTGGGCCACAAATGTCGCTATGTACAAGTTCAAGCAAACCTTTAGAAGTATGAATTGAATCAGACATGAAAGGACTTCTTGCATGCTTGCTGATGATACAACTTTTAGATGGAGAAGTCGGTTTGCTCACAAAAGAAATATCTTGCACTAAATTCTGAGTCGACATTTGCTGAATACTATTGAAATTTAGATGGCCTAATCTGAAATGCCAGAGCATATCAGTCAATTCAGAAGTCGATGTGTGAAGAGCTTGGTTGTTTGTTGAATAGCAGTGACTAAGCTTGTAGAGGTAGCCACATCGTCTGTCGAAGGCTAAAACCTTTCTGGACTTGTCGAGTATAGTGTAGTCCTATATATCAAATTTGACCCTTCGACCAGAATCCGTGATTCTACTTATCAAAAGTAGATTCTTGGTAAGGTTAGAAACATGAAGAACATTGGACAACAACTTTACTTCACGTTTCTTGAATTTGACTTTGACTGTTCCTTCACCTTCAATAGAATGAGATGAGTTGTCTCCAAGCTGCACAACTCTTGAGTGGGTGAATCTCTTGTAATCCTTGAACCAGTCTTGATGGTGAGTCATATGTTGAGTTGCTCTGGAGTCCAAGTACCAGGAATCGATATCTTGTTGTTCTTCACCTTGGTTATGAAGGCTGCTTCATCTTCCTCCTATTGCTAGATTGAGTGACTTGCTTGCTACTGGAAGTGCTTCTTCTTCTCGTTGTTGTACTTCAAAGTTCAATAGTCTTGATTTTGTGGCCAGTCCTCTTATAGTACTTGCAGAATAGTTTATGCACTGGTGGGAACAATGAAGAGGTTGAATTCAATTCTAAACCAGAATTTGGTCCAGACTACATGTTGCTCTTCTTGTCAATATATCTTGACTTTGTAGATCTCTCGATCTAAACTTCTAATTTTTTGAATATAGAGCTTGAGGATCTGATCCTGAGCCTGAGGATGATGTAGTTCTTCTGATCTCTTCTTGTAGAAGCATCGAAATTACTCTTGAAAGAGTAAGATGCTCCTGGGTCGATATTGCCATGACCCAATTTTCATAAGCATCAGAGAGACTTGATAATAGAGTCATTACAACATCAGAATCTCCAATAACTGAGCTAGTTGTAGTCATTTGCTCATAAGATTTTTGAAAGTGTTGAGATGGCTCGAAACACTATCTGCATCAGACATTCTGAGAGTGAAGAATTTCTTCCTCAGATGAAGCTTGGAGGTGACGTATTGTTGATGTCATAGAGAGTTGCTAGGATGTCCCATGCATTCTTAGCGGTCTGAGCAACACGTATGTGGCTGATCTGAGAGTCTTTGATATTGAGAGTGATCAAGGCAAATGCCTTGCCATCTCTTTGTCTCCATTTGGTGATGCTGGCTGCATCTGCCTCTAATTTGACCTCAGTGCCATCAATGATGTCCCACAGTTCTTTTGCAAGTAGAACTACTCTCATCTTGAACTTTCAGATATGGTAGTTCTCTCCATCGAGCTTGTTGAACTGGAAGATGAATCCATTCTGGTGTAGAGATCCTTGGTAGAAACAATGATATCTGAATACTGCTAGTTGTGCACTTGCTGAAATGATGTCTTGATAGAAACAAGACTGATAACTTGCAATAGAAATGCAAATTACTGAGCCACCCGCTTTGATACCATGTTGGAAAATGGTAGGATAGCATCGAAAATCTGATAACGGATGGATGGTTTGTGGATCGGTAGTGCAGCAGTTAACAACAAACGATAATCAAGATGGAAAGTTGAGTAGCAATGCAAAATCAAAGCAATAGTGAGACTGAAATTGCACTCTGATTAATATCGACAATGAATACAATAGCATGAAGTGATAACTTCAGCTTGGAGCATGATAACACTTGGCTACGATAGTGCTTCTTGAAAGAAGAACGATTCGCAATTGACACAACTATTGATCAGTTTGTTATAGTTGATTACAAAATAGCTACTTGTAAAATATATGTTTGCTAAATATCTATTTAGCATTTATCACAACCACCTTAGAGAAATAACTATATGTACAATAGTAGGTGAACTTCCATAAAGACTTCTGACAGTTTATTTGGATCATTTTCTTTTTCTTTTTTCCTGATGGAAAGAATCGACAAAGGTCGGTTGATGGCAAATTTGGTTAAGTTGACGAAGTCAGATACGTCGACGAATTCGGTTGATGGATATATATACATTTGAGAAGTCGAAGTCGATGACTTCGATGTTGATGAAATCAGTTGTATATATATATATATATATATATATATATATATATATATATATATATATATATAGGCGAAGTCGAAGTCGAAGTAGTCGATGACTTCGATGCTTGGTAAGTCGATGTTATATATATATCAGATGAGTATAGACAGGAGGAAGTCAATGACTTTGATGTCAGACATCCCAAGGAACATCTTTGTGTTGAACCCTTCCGTGCCTCCCTATTCGTATAGATCTAGAAGGCAAAGAGGCAGTTTTATGGATCAATAGTCGTGTGTAGTATCGGGTATTAATCCAATGGGGAGGGGGTAAACAAGGTGATAGGCGTGAGAATCTAGGCCAACTAAGGTTGTCAAGCTTAGAATTGGATCTAAAAGTGGAATGAGCCAAGATTTGGGGTGATGTCCATCTTTTTGCTTCTTCTCCTTTTGTGTTTTCTTGTTTGTTGTATTCTACTTTCTCGGTTTTGGTTGACTTGTGCTTATCTAGGCATCCTTGGCTTTAGATCTTCTCCTCAAGAGGTTGATCTTCTCAAGGGAGGTGAACAATGAAGGAAATCTACCCACGGATCTTAATGATCACTCCAAGATGTGGATCTAACACCTATTTTGATTGTGTGTTGATTTTGTGGGTTAGTTTTAGAAACTAGTAGATTGAGTGCTTGTGCTAATGATCATTCGTGATTGTGATAGAATGATTAACAATAACAAAACAAGCATTCATCATCCACAATAAAGAATCACACATACAAAATAAGAGGGGCTTGAATATAAAAATGATAAGAAGGGGAGGAGATTCTCTCTCTCTCTCTCTCTCTCTCTCTCTCTCTCTCTCTCTCTCTCTCAAATGAAAAAGGTGTGAAAAATACAGATCCTAAGTGGATCTAAACTCCAAGATCATTGGCTTGAATGCTTGCACTCCAAACTACATAAGCTAGGAATTGGCAACACATTCTATGCTACCTAGAATGCAAAGAACTTGATCAAAAAGCATTTACCACAAATGGAAACTTCCATAAACATCAAGTGCGGCCCAAAATAGCATTATACAGTCCATAATACATCAGCCTATCACTTTTGGAAAGCACCTAAGATCATACACAATAGCTTGAAGACAATACACACAACAATGCTCTCAATGGAGGAAGAAACAATGACAATGATCTATTGATCTCAATGAAGCATACAAAAGGTTTCTCCAACCTGTTCTCCACGACTTCCCTACTATTTATGGATGAGGAAGATGACTCTCTCTCCTCTCTCTAGAAGGTACTTGACCCTAGATATTCCCTATATAGGAAAAATAGCTAAAAATGGCTTATATGACCAAAATACATCAAAATGGTCTCATTTTGAAGGGTATGAAGTTTGACACTTCATCATACTGAAAAAATACAGTAAATAAAAAACATTGTGGTCTGGTTCACACGTGCGAAACTCCAGAACCAAAACTATTTACAATTTTAGCCAATTTAGGCCTCAAACTAGCTAGGAAATGTTGACAATTTTCACACTCCCTCTTCAACATTGGATGCTAGTTTCAACATAGTCTTTGAGCACATTCCAAGATTAGATCTATGCATTAAATATAGGTCCTTTCCCAATGGTTTGGTGAAGATATCAGCCACACACTCCTTTGAAGAGACATGTTGAAGCTCCACCTCTTTGGCAATGACTTGATCTCTCACAAAATGGTGAGCAATCTCAATGTGCTTGCTCCTTGCATGAAAAACAGGATTGCTTGCCAAGCTTTGGGCTGAAAGGTTATCACAAAGTATGATTGGAGTCTTCTCTGGTTCCAGCAAGTGAAGATCCAATAACATCCTCTTGATCCAAAGAATCTCCTTGGTGCATGTTGTTAATGCCTTGTACTCGGCTTCGGTGGAAGATAGAGAGATAGTTGGTTGCTTCTTTGATAGCCATGAGACCACTCCATCTCCAAGATAGATTGCAAAGGCACTTGTTGACTTCCTATCCATTTGATCACCTGCAAAATCTGAATCTGAAAATCCACAAAGGTTAGGTGTAGTACCTCCATACAAGATGCCAAAATCTCTAGATCCCGAAATGTATCTAAGTACTCTCTTTCCTAGCTTCCAATGAGCCTCACTAGGATCTTGCATAAATTGACTTAGTTTACCAACCACAAAGCTTAGATCAGGTCTTGTGATGGTTAACCATATAAGAGATCCTATTAGCTTTCTATAGAGAGTAATGTCCTTGAAGGATCTTTCATTACTTCTTGTAGTTAGCTTTACATTTGATTCCATAGGAGTAGAAACAACTTTACAATCTTCCATATGAAACCTTTTTAGAATAGAGTTAACATACTTTTCTTGACATATGAATGTAGATTTAGAAGTTCTAATAATCTCTATTCCTAAGATATAATGAAGTTTACCAAGATCTTGAATTTCAAACTCTCTTTTGAGTGCCATCTTGATTTCATCTATATCTAGATTGTTACCACCACTTAAGATAATGTCATCAACATAGATCAAAAGTAAAGTGATATCATTTTCATTCAATCTAAAGTAGAGAGAATGATCATACTCACTCATAACAAAGTTTTGAGAAAGTAAGAAGGAATTGAGCTTAGCATACCAACTCCTTGGTGCTTGCTTTAGCCCATACAAACTCTTTTGGAGATAGCACACATGATTAGGCTCATCATGTGAAACATAGCCCTCGGGTTGCTCCATGTAAATATCTTCTTCAAGATCACCATTCAAGAAGGCATTAGTAACATCCATTTGCCACATATCCCAATCATAAAGAGTTGCAAGAGAGATTAGGATTCGAATAGTTACCATCTTTGCCACGGGTGCAAAGGTCTCATCATAGTCAATACCATATTCTTGAGCATACCCCTTTGCCACCAACCTTGCCTTGTACTTGTTGATTGATCCATCTTGATTTGTCTTGATCTTGAAGATCCACTTACAACCAATTTCCTTCTTGTCCTTTGGAAGCTTTACCAACCTCCATGTGTTGCTTTTGATGAGTGCTTGATGCTCATGATCCATGGCTTGGATCCATTCCTTCTTTTGAATTGCTTCACCTACACAAGTTGGTTCATCAAAAGAGGTAAGAAAAGCAAAGTTAGAGTTGTCCACCACTTGCTTTCCTTTTTCATCATAGGTTAGCCTTGATGGCTTAGCCCTTTGCCTTTGAGTCTTCCTTGAAGTTTGCTTTGGAGTGGCATCTCCATCTTCATCCAAGACATCTTGCACATCATGATGATTAGTAGGCACATCAACATCAACATCAACAACATTGGAAACATTCTCTTCATGAAAGATGACATCCCTACTTATGACAACTTTCTTTGTAGAAGGAATGTACACTTTGTAAGCCTTGCTTACTTCACTATAGCCAACAAACACACCCTTCTTTGATGAAGGATCTTCTTTAGTTCTATCATCAAGTGTGACATTGACAAAACATGTACATCCAAAGATCCTACAATGCTTGACACTCGGCCTTCTACCATAAAGAACCTCATGAGGAGTTTTACCATCCAAGGAAGCACTTGTCCATCTATTACATAGATAGTTAGCACATGCTAAAGCTTCCCCCCAAAAAGACTTAGCAAGATTAGCATGTAGTCTCATTGCCTTGGCACATTCACAAAGGGTTCTATTCTTCCTCTCGGCCACTCCATTCTGTTGTGGAGTCCTAGGACTAGACATCTCCCTCTTAATCCCATGTGCTATACAAAAGCCTTTGAACCTATTTGAGGTGTATTCCCCTCCATTATCAGATCTTAAGCATTTGATCTTTGTATTGAATTGGTTTTCCATTTCATTCTTGAACTTGACAAATGCAGCAAACACTTCATCCTTACTTTTAAGAAGATAGATCCAAGTATACCTACTAAAGTCATCAATGAAAGTTGCATACATCTTTGCCCCACCATTGCTAGTTGTACTAGAAGAATGAATATCAGAATGCACAAGTTGAAAAGCTTCTTTAGATCTAGAAGTAGATCTAGAATAAGCAAGTCTATGAGATTTGGACAAGGCACAATGTTCACAAACACTATTGTTTGCAACAAGACTTTTAGGGAGACCAAGAACAAGCTCTTTCTTTGCCATTACCTCCAAAGATTTGAAGTTGGGATGGCCCAACCTCTTGTGCCAAACTTCTTGGTTTGTCAATTGCTCCTTAGCCATACATCCTTCATGATTAGAGATCACACATGCATCAAGCTTGAAAAGTTTACCATGCCTCCTACCTTGAGCAATCAAGGATCCACATTTACTTATCAAACATGCATCTCCAATGAACTCCACATCAAGTCCTTTGTCAATCATTTGACTTACACTAAGCAAATTCTTAGTGATTGAAGGAATGTACAAAACATTTTCAAGATTTGCTTTCCTATTTGTTGAAAGGGAAATAGGAATAGTGCCTATGCCTTTGATGTCACATTGACCATCATTTGCAGTGTAGATGATGTTACCTTCTCCCTCATAAGACAATAAGGATGTAAAGTATTCCTTATGTCTTGTCATGTGAGATGAGGCTCCACTATCAATCCACCAAGGATCATTATCATCTATGTTGGCTAACAAACTTGAAGTCATAACAAGTGATTCACATGTGTTATGTTCTTCCTCATCTATTGTAAGATTTCCTTGCCTCTCTCCTTGCTCTCTTTTCTTCTTATAACATTCATTTGCAAAATGACCTTTTATCCCACAATAAAAGCACTTGAACTTTGACTTATTGTTCTTAGTAGAAGAGGAAGAGGAAGAGTGATCATCATGATCAAAGTTACCACCTTTGGACCATTTCCCTTTGCCTTTACCTTTGCCCTTGAATTTGCCTTTTGTGAAGAAAGCCTCTTCACCTCCACCTTGCAAGGATGCACCATCAAGCTTTGATTGCAACCTATGTTCTTCAGCCAATAAGATTTCTTGCAAGTCAACCACACTTGGCAAGACTCTTTGAATGGCAAAACTTTGCACAAGGTTAGCATGTTCATTTAGCAAACCATTCAACATAACTTGGACTATTTCACCATCTTTTATGTTCTCATCAATGCATGCTAAATCATCACTTAGGGACTTAACTCTCAAGATAAATGCATGAGCACTTTCACCCTCTCTTTGCCTACTAGAAAATATTTGTCTCCTTAGGGTCAATACCCTAGATGTGGACTTTGATTCAAAGAGCTTCTTTAAGGCATTCCATGCCTCACTTGCACTTTGACACTTTCCAACTTCCTTGAGAAGTTCATTTGTAACATTCATTTTAATGATATGAAGAGCCCTTTTGGCCTTCTTATCAAACCTTTGTTGCTCTTGAAGTGTGAGAGGTCTCTCTTCAATTTCTGCAACTATGTCCATGAGTTCATTCAACTCAAGTAAGGACTCCATCCTCACTTTCCAAGTAGAGTAGTTTGATGAACTCAACCTTTCACTAGACTCTAGCATGATCACACCATTGGAAGCCATGATTCTAATGTTTCTTCAACTTTTAGGTTCTGTCCTAAAGCACTTAGCACTCACTTTTCTCTCAACAAATGATAGATAAAGAGATCTATGAAGATTTAGGACCCTAAAACACTTCTATCTTGAACCTAGATGGTTTCCAAGCATAGAAAGGAAGATTGAAACACATGCAACACTTTGCACACACTAAGAATGGATTACAAAATCAAACCAACCTGAACACACTCTTGCTTAAGCTCTCAAACTTTCCAGCAAGTGACCAAATCAAGTTATGGTGTGAAGAGTTACTTGCATTCTTAGAAAATACCCAAAACTAGGATGCCAAGATTACCTAGTAATGAACAAACTTGATCAACATATGATCAACACACTAAGATATTGATTCAACCTGTAAAACCACATGTAAACCACACTTCTAAAAGTTTATAAACTCCAGCAAGTGATAAATACAAGATTTAGAGGTGAATGAATGAGCACACTTAGTGAATCACAAGACTAGCTTCACTATCTTGTCAAATCTTGGTGTTTAGATGTAGATCTAAGATCACTTCACATGAGAATGTTCCTCAACCTGTTAAGAACCTGAAAACACACTTGCATAATGGTTAACACCTTCCAGCAAATGCTCCAATCAAATTACATAAGGAGAGTTACTTACATGCTCAACAAAGTACACCAAAAATTATGCCAAAATTGATGACAATCTTTACAATATGCTCTTCACAATGGAGCTTACAATATGTTCACCCAAAAAAGGGGATCTTTCATCCAAATGGAAGCTTTGCTCAGCCTTTAGGAGAATTACAACTCACTCAAAAGAGCATTTGTCATCCACTTAAGGAGAAGTTTCATCCACTTAAGGAGAGTGTTCATCCAAGAATGGAGATTGTCAACAATAGGATTGAAAAGAACATTGTTAGTATTGAATATGCACAAGCCTCACAATCACAAATGATTAGGTGTTATGATCTGATCCAAAATAGTTTCTTTTCAGCCTTTGATCTTCAATAGACCTGAAATATGCTTTTGATCCACAAGTTCAACTCACAAAACAAAGGTTAGTAAGATTTGATCAACAAAGCAATGCAAAATCATGCTAGAACTTGATCAAACATCCAAATATCACAAAAAAATGGAATACTTACTGTAAATAGAAGCCAACCAGCTCTGATACCATGTGAAAAATACAGATCCTAAGTGGATCTAAACTCCAAGATCATTGGCTTGAATGCTTGCACTCCAAACTACATAAGCTAGGAATTGGCAACACATTCTATGCTACCTAGAATGCAAAGAACTTGATCAAAAAGCATTTATCACAAATGGAAACTTCCATAAACATCAAGTGTGGCCCAAAATAGCATTATACAGTCCATAATACATCAGCCTACCACTTTTGGAAAGCACCTAAGATCATACACAATAGCTTGAAGACAATACACACAACAATGCTCTCAATGGAGGAAGAAACAATGACAATGATCTATTGATCTCAATGAAGCATACAAAAGGTTTCTCCAACCTGTTCTCCACGACTTCCCTACTATTTATGGATGAGGAAGATGACTCTCTCTCCTCTCTCTAGAAGGTACTTGACCCTAGATATTCCCTATATAGGAAAAATAGCTTAAAATGGCTTATATGACCAAAATACATCAAAATGGTCTCATTTTGAAGGGTATGAAGTTTGACACTTCATCATACTGAAAAAATACAGTAAATAAAAACATTGTGGCCTGGTTCACACGTGTGAAACTCCAGAACCAAAACTATTTACAATTTTAGCCAATTTAGGCCTCAAACTAGCTAGGAAATGTTGACAATTTTCACAAAAGGTAATCACAAAAATGGTGTCACATGATCCTACATAGACATTCCTATTCTTACATAGCCCCCCCCCCTAGCACCAAAAAGACTCCATGACTTCATTGAAATTTGAAAGTATCATAGTGATTGAAAAGCAAGAAGCCGAGGTAGAAACTAGTGTGAAATTAAGTATATCAGCTTTTGGGCCTAAAGGTGCATGAAAAAGGCCTTACTGAATGAACACGATGTTACAAGTTCCAATAGCAAACTTATTGAACAAGTTGATTATAGAGGCATAGGAGAAAGATGAAATTTAAGTTGATTCCAATATTGCCGAACAAACTTCTGAGGACGCCAATCAACCAACCAACTCGCACAATGATTAGTTAGAAAAGACCCCTCACATGACCACGTTATTTGTAATTCCACTCTAGAAGACGAGATTTTTCAAATAGTTGATTTAATGGCAACATCGAAAGCTATAGAAACCCAAGAACTGGAATCCGATTCTCTCGAGGAGCAATTGATTTCTTACATGATATTACAAGACACCGACTTAACTTAAGCTTAACTTTGGCCTTCTAATATTATTTTAATTACATGGCCCAAAGTCAAGTTTATTGCTAAAATTATTTATTTACAAGTGCTCATTAAGCCATGGGCTTATACACAGAGGAGCCACGACCCTCACAACTATTTCTACTAACATTGGCTTTTTATTTATTTACACGCATGGTGGGAATACACCCAACAATTGGTTGTAATGCGTTGGCATCCATCCAGTTATTACTTCCCAAAAATTTACTTGCTAAATGGAAAGGGCAAGTCTTTAGCTTCAATTCAAGTGGAACAATAACTGTCTTTCATCAACATGGCCGAACTCTTCGAATTTCACTGGGGACTTCGATATGTTGGATGATGTCCAATATGTCGAAGCCACCCGTTGAGCAATTCTCGAGTATTTCTGTAGACTATTTTGAAACACGAATAGAACTACATAACTGGATAATAGAGTGGATGAAGATTAAAGATCGACTATTTGGTTGAGTTGATCCAAGAGTAGAACGATCCAACACAAAGAGTAGACTAATCCAATGAACTTTTGAACTCAAATGAGCTTGAAACACACCCTTGAAAAGATGAAAACTTTTAAACCAAGAGATTCTACAAATTTTGAGTTTTCACAAAAATGCAAAATATTGAACAAATCAAAATCTCTATGCAAAAGCTAGAATCTTGATACAAATTCTAATAGAATGCTACATCCACTATCATGTGCAATTTTTGTCTTCACATTCCAGTAAGTAGATTGGGCTAAATTTGGATGCACATCTAGATTCATCTACAAGCTTGAAATCTACCATGCTAGAACTTGGAAATACATGAAGATCTGATCAAAATCACTAAGTTGTAACTAGGTTCTGGTCATATCAGTACTATAGATGTCCGTACACTATACTTCACACATGTGGAATCAAGTACAACAAGAAAATATGCATTCTACAGAGATAGCCAATATCAAGAGAGAAAAGCTAGAGATAGACATGGAATAGAAGAGGAAAGGTTCTCCACACCAAAAGAGAACATCATCATAAGTTTTTCCATGTCTGTACAACTATTTATAACAGAAATAATGTCACTTGGCCACGTGCCAAATATTTTCCTACATTTGGTAGTTTCCAAAGTACTTACCAAAAACCTAGAAATAAGTGACTAGTTTCAATGTATCTCAACTAACCATCTACCCTTATCCACTTATATACTTGCTAACAATTATAAATAAAACTATTTTTAGACCTTATTGAAAAAAAAAATTAAGTCTCTAAGTTGAAATTTCACTTTCGCCTCCAAATTGCCAAATTAGACCAACTTAACTAGTTGACAATTTTCATAGTATTCGCTTTCAATAATCTTCTCTTGATTTTTAAAAGTGCTCGAGTCTCTTAGCTTTATCTCTGGCTTTAGTGGCTGCGTATGACATTCATTTTTTAAGATATTCCCTAGCAACAATGCCAAATTTTATTAGCATATCTTGTACCATGTTAATCTCAGATTCAATAAATAAATGTGATATAGAGAGTTATTGTTTCCCAAAGACATAGTTGTATTTCCAAATTGAAGTTTGAGAGTTCTTTATGAGTTGGTAAATGAAAATATGGTTGTTGATTGACATTTAGATAAATTGATACCTAGCATCACCAATGTGTTTTTCGAATATAAAACCACTTATAATCCAATTGAAATGTTTGAGTGAATAAACTCTTATCAAACTATTTCTGTAGAAATCTGATATACTTTGTTCTCAAATGTCAATGTAATTATTTTAAATTAATCCTATGATTGAGTGGGTTGAACAAGATATGCTATTATTCTACTATTTTTAGAGTTGATAGAGTCAATTTCCATAGCTATTTGACTGAAAAATAATTGATTCTTTGGATTTCCACACTAAAACAATCTTTTATTTAGTTGTAATAAAGTTAATAAAGTTGTCACTACAATGCAGGTATTTGATATGTCCGATAGTTCTTTTGGTTTGAAAATTTTCTATAGATATTCTCTTTGTTTAGAAACACATTGTATCCTATAAAGGTTAAGGATTGACATTTGAAAAACCATTGTTAGGTGCAAGAAGTGACATCTGAAAATTGATCTTGCTAATTTACCACTAAACATGTCTAGTTACTTCAATTCCTGGCTGAAAATAGAATAGATTAGCACATAGTATTTTGAAAGATTTTAAGATCCATAGAATTATACTCTCTCTGATGTCAAGGGCATTAGATGAGTAAAGTCGATGAGCCGATCCACTTTAAGCACATTAAAGTCATATAGATAAAATATGAGAAGGTTATTACACAATAAAAAATCTAATTGAGCTTTCTTGATTTGAGAACTTTGCCTTTAGGCTATTGCACTGGTGGGGACAAGCTCTAAAGTCTTGGAAAGTTTTCAAATGGAAACCCCTAATGTAGTTATGTAATTAAGACCTACTAGCAAAAAAACTTAATGTATTTGGAGGAGCACTTACATGGCATAATTTTGATTACAAAACCCTTATAACTTATTGGACATGAACATAATTTTTTACCAAATTTCAATTACCACAGTGTGTTATAAATTTTGAATTATTTTTTGTAAAGTTTCAAAGATTTGTGAAAAACTTTGAAGTACACAAAGCTTTTAAGCAACCTCTAATTTTTTCTTAGGGCAAATTTATTGTAGAAGAAATGTAAATAGTTTAAAGATTCCGTTTCAATTGAAAGTACTCCCTAAATGTAAAGGATTTTCACATGACATTACTATTTATTGCAAATAGTTCAAACATTAAGAAACCTGTTGGCTGATTCTGACGAATCCCCAAGATACTCGGACAAAGCAACTCAAGATCTCACCTTAGACCGAGGAGGTCTCTGAGAAGATGAGATGAACGAAGACTGAGAGCCGAGTATGAGAGCTGAGAAATACTAGTAGTAATGACAAGCAAGAACTGTGTAAGCCTCATGGTGAATCCTAGAAGATGGAATGACCATGTAGGAACTACTATCTCAAGGTACATGTAATAAATGCAAGTAGACCCCTCTTAAAGAAAATAGAGTGAGCCACCTTTTGATGGTGACCTCTAGTGGAGAGTATTATTCCACTTGTAATTTGTGAAATGTGGAAATTCCACTAGGATGTCACCTAAGGAGCTCTCTTGCATATTTAGACTCCCTCTTTGTGAAGATGAGCTTTTTGTGTATTGTATCAACTCCATGCTGAAATGAGAAGAGACTTCACGAGTTTGGTGCATCCATTGAGCTCCTTGATCATGCTTGTTTCTTGAGTGATGCATTCATGATCCTGCACTTCCCTCCTTTGTGTGTGGTTGTGGATTGTAGAGTGGATTAGATTTGCTGCTTTCCTAGAGTGGATTAGTCTTCTTTTCTTGTTTGTGGATTAATGTAGGAATCAGCATTCAAGTAAACTAAATAGGCTGGATTTGTGGTGTAGATCTTGCATATTCTCTTACATTCCAGCATTTGATTGTTCTTGGGATGTCCAAGAATCAAAAGACTGGTTGGTTTCTTGATTCTTGGACTTCTAAAATGCTGTAGATTAATTCTTGTTTCTTGTTTTGTCAACTAATGCAAGTGTAGCTCAGTGTTAGTATATTGTAGGATCTGATTCAGTTCAATTTCAGAGTAGGTAGCTATAGAATCTATTGAATGTTCATTTGGGCTGCATGTTGATCTGTAAATGAATGTTCATGGCTTGCATCTCTATTTGAATGTAAGTGTTTTCAAGAGAGAATGACCTTGAAGCTGTCCTCTCACAGGCAGGACAAGAAAATACTACAACATTGATATGTTCTCTTCTGCCTGATTTTGGGCTTTTAATAAGAACAAATAACTTAAGCAAGAGCCCACTTCCTCTGCTGACAGGCAGAAGAAGAAATAAGCAAAAGAAAACATAAACCAACATATCCTCTGGAGTAGAGGATTTGTAAACATTTGTCGCTCGTTGCCACTTGAACTCCAATGCATTCTAAATCCATAAGAACTGCAACAATGTCCACGCTCAGATTCCTGCAAACAAACTCCCAAATCTTTTCACAAATCTGAGTTTCTACAAACTGGACAGAGCCACATCAATGGCTATCTCATTGTCCAAATCCATGGGCTGATAGACTCGCAAATCCATTATTAGCAAATGCAAAAATAGACCTAGATTTTCTTCAACTCCAAGCTCACGCTCCTCCCGTCCCTCACGCTTACATCTCAACCGGAGGCCAAGCTTACATCTCAACCGGAAACCATTCTATTAAATCTCAACCGGAGGCTTCTATTAAACCTCAACCAGAGTGATCTATCAGATCTCAACCGAAGGCCTCAGTGAAATCTCAACTGGAGTGCTTGTTCAGATCTCAACCGACGCACTGTCTCAAATTTCAACTAAAGGCCTCAGTGAAATCTCAACCGGAGTGCTTGTTCAGATCTCAACTGACGCACTGCCTCCCATCTCAACTGGAGTCCATCGCTCAATCTCGACCGAAGGGGTTCATCACCATCGCAACTGACCGCAATCCATCACAACTAGACTGCCTTCCATAGCATCGCAACTGACCGCATTCCATCACAACTAGACCGCCTTCCATAGCACTGCAACAATCTCCAACTATCACATTCACCAGTAGCAACCACATTCAATCACCAAATAGAATTTTATCCTATCACTTCACCCCTCCTTTTAAAGAAATTATCAATTTCTATAAAAGTTAACTAGAAAGATGACATATGAAAATATCCAAATCCATGAAAAGTCAGTAATAAGTGCTATCCACAAAAGGATTCACTCTATTACAAACATGACTTTTTCTTAAAATATTTTCAATCCGAGTGACAGAAACTACTATTCCACTGAAATCCATTTATGCAACAAAGATATCGTAGGTTCAAGAAATTGAAACACTTTATAAAAATATGCACTTAACTAGCAAGAACATGTAAATTGATCAAACTAATGGATGAGCAGCCTCACACATGTGAAAACCTGTCATTGTATGGACAGTGGATAGAGAGTGAAGTAAATTACCTATGGATAGCATTCAATGCAAAAGATCACAACACAAATAGTGAAAATAACATGGATTTGCCTCAGAATCAAGATCTCTCATCAAATTTCATATTCACAATGATGATCTACATATAGATCATGTACATTTCGACTTGATATGTTGCATACATCCCTACCATATGCAAATATCTTTATAGATTTGCATATATTGCTTTCATGCCTTTATTTTGTTGATTTTATTGATTTTAGGACCATAAATGGATGTTCAATTGATCCACAAGATGTGTTGGTTGCTAGATATATTGATCTTCCACAAATCTATTGATTATATCTTGATCTAGATAAAAAAAACATGCACTTAACTAGCAATAACAACAATTAATTTGATCAATTTAGTGAATGGGCGGCCTCACACATGTGAAAACCTATCACAATATGGACATTGGACAGAGAGTGAAGTACATTAACTCTCGATAGCATTCAATGCATAAAGTTACAACACAAATAGTGAAAACAACGTGGATTTGACTCAAAATCAAGATCACTCATCAAACTTGTTATTTACAAAGATGATCTATATATAGATCGAGTACATTTTGACCTAATATGCTAACTTAGTAGGCCTGGCACATGTGGAAATGCCACATCACTTTCAGATCCACCAATCAATGCTAGATAGACATCCACCTCTTTAATTCCTAGATTGATGCCATTGCCTCACCTTGATTTTCCTTGATTTGAGGAAGTTTTTCTAGCTTCTAGGATCTTACATAATCAACTCCTATGATAATCTACTAATAGTTTCCATATATGTACACACATGGGAACAACCTCTCACACGTGGAAAATCATCATTAATCACAAGGGTATGTTTGATCAACTAGTAAAACATAGCCAAATGGCAATTTTCAACTCGACTAGCTTTTCACTAGTTCACACATATATAAATCAAGATTTTTTCTATCTAATCAAATTAAATGATCTAGGCCTAACATCCACATGTGAGAACAGGCTCCACATGTGTGGGATCAAGTTATACACATAACATCATAGATCAAAGCTAGAATTTTGACAATTTTAACACTCCTCAAAATCTAGCTTGGCAAATCTATTGTACATCTATCTACAACAACAAGTGCAACTATCAATTTCATAAATGAGTTCTTTGGAAATGGTTTGATTAAAATATCAGCAACAGATTCGAATGGTGACACATGATGGAGCTTGATCTCCTTGGCTTGCACCTTCTCCCTTACAAAGTGGTGTGCAATCTCGATATGTTTGGTTCGAGCATGGAAGATAGGATTGGTGGCAAGTTGTTGTGATGCTTGATTGTCACAATAAATGCATGAAATCTCCTCGACCTTGATCTCCTTGGTGATTGATGTCAATGCCTTATACTCGGATTCAGTTGAGGATAGAGGATAGAGTTGAAAGCCAAGATATAACTCCTCCACATAAGAATGTAGCAAAAGCACTTGTGGATTTTCTGTCCACTTTCTCACCTACAAAATCTGAGTCCGAGTATGCTCTCAAACACAAGTTGGTCCCCTGATACATGATGACAAAATTCCATCAGTACATTTGACATACAATGAAGGCTCATAAGATCTTATCACAAAACCAATAGAATTGAGATAGATATGCAACCTAGAGTACCAAGCTCTAGGTGCTTGCTTGATTCCATAAAGACTCTTCTTCAAGAGGCACACTTTGTCTTCATCTCCTTCCTTGATGAAGTCCTCGGGTTGCCACATGTAGATCTCATCTATTTAAGAGAGCATTAGTCACATCAAGTTGGAAAAGCTCCCATTTTAAAGAAGTAGCAAGACAACCAACCAATCTTATGGTGACAAGCTTAGTAACAGGAGCAAAAATTTCATCATAATCTATGCCTTTAGTATGCAAGAAATATTTTGCTGCAAGCCTTGCTTTGTACTCATTAATGGATCCATCTTGATTGTACTTCAATCTACTATATCCACTTACAAGAAAGTGGCTTCTTTCCATGTGGAAGATTTACAAGCTCCCAAGTTTGATTTTCCATTAGTGCATCAAAATCAACTTGCATAGCATCTTTCTAAGATTGTGATTTTAAAGTTTTTTTAAAACAAGATGCTTCTTCAAGCATAATAGTCAAGAAAATGTAGGAAGTAAGAGGATGTGAATCTTCCCTTTGATTGCCCTTCTCAATATAGGTGAGCCTTGATGGCTCGGCCTTGTGCCTTGTAGATCTTCTTGGCACTCTTGGATCTTGAGATAGATCCTCAAGGCCTTCATCTTCTTGAAGCTCCTCCTCGGCCTTTGCAAGGTCTTTAACAACATGAGAGTTAGATGAAATCTCCTTCACTTTGCCATTATGAGATTCATCAAAGAGAATATCTCTACTCACTTTAACTTTCTTAGAGGTAGGATTATAAATTCTATATACCTTGCTATATTCACTATACACAAAGATGGCCTTAAAATAAGTGGCATCTTCCTTCTTCCTTACTATGAAAGGAATGTAAACATAACAAGTACATCCAAAACTTTCAATTTTATTTAGATTTGGCTTTTTGCCATACAGGGTTAGTCATAAACTGACTGCAAAAGCTATGTCTGGCTTGGTACAGATCATGGCGTACATAAGAGATCCTATAATAGAATGGTAAGAATACTCACGCATCTGCTGCTTCTCTTGAATTGTTTGAGGACATTGGTCCTTTGACAATTTGAGACCTAGTTCCATTGGTGAGAGAGCTAACTTGCAATTAATCAGATTATATCTTACTAACATGTTGTAGATGTACCTCTGTTGAGTAATGTAGATCAACTTTCGATTTCTATCTCTGTGGATTTGAATACCAAGGCAGAAATGAGCTTCACCCAGATCGGTCATGTCGAATTCGAAAGATAGCATAGTCTTGCCTTCTTTTATCAGATCGATACAGTTGCCGAAGAGCAATGTGTCGTCCACATAGAAAGTGATAATGATAAAAGATTGCTACACTATCTTGAAGTAAACGTTTAAATCTGAAGAGCTTGGTGTGTAGCCATGATCAATAAGGAAAGTTTTGATCCTTTGAAACCATGCTCGAGCATATTGCTTCAAGCCATAAAGTGCCTTATGGAGTTTACACACATGATTGTGTTTCCCTCAATAATATAACCTTTAAGTTGCACCATATAAATGTCTTCTTCAATAACTCCATTGACATATGCTGTCTGTACATCCATTTGATATATTTTCAAATCTGCAGCAACAACAAACGATAATAAAAGTCGAATAGAAGAATGCTTGACTACTGGACTGAAAGCCTTAGTATAATCGACATTGCAAATCTTAGAAAAATCCATGTCGACAAGTCGTGCCTTTCTCCTATTGATGCTTCCATCTGCATTGTACTTGACTTTGAAAATCCATTTGCAATCAACTACGTTTCTGCTAGCAGGTAACTCGACAATTGTTCATGTTTGATTCTTGATAAGAGATGCATACTCTTTATCCATAGCTTCTCTCCAGATATTAGAATCTGGCTGACTGAGTGCCTCTTCAACAGTCGTCGGCTCGTGAACAAGGTAGGCTGAGTCGGGGATTTTTCACATGAAGAAGTTCGATAAAAAAAAGAAGCTTCCATTTTCTTTTTTTTCAATTCATACACTTGGCATTGGTCTCGCTTAGATTATTGCTGCTATGTATTGCTATAGCGAGCAAGATGCTTTTATTAATGAAGTTAATAACATCATTATGGCGTTTCAAAAGAATGGCTTTATGAAAGAAAAGCTATACGAGATCACCAACGATATATTCTTACACAATATGTTCCTTGGACTGATGTTTACATTACCAATAAAGCTGATTTTCTCTTGGTGGGCAGTTAGCACTCCATCTCAGGGGTGCTAACTGCCCCCTGAGATACCTTGCTGACTGTGGGTAGGGGTGTGAAGGATTTCAGATCATTGATGATCCAATCCACAAAAAGATATGATCCAATCCACAAAAAGATCTTGGGTTACAAAAGAGGATACTCTACCAATCTTACCAATGTAGAAAAATCAGCATCTACACACAAAATGAGATGCAAACTCTAATAGAACTTGATCAAACATGAATTAGATGATAAAGTACTGTTGATGTCTGTACAAAACCATGTGGATTTCTTGGACATGCCTTTCTCATTCTTTGGAGAGTACTACGACTAGTGCCTCATTGGATTTCTTAGGCTCTTGATTAATTGATGCCTCATCTCCTCTAGTAGTCATGTCCTGGCGAACAAAATTCCTCGCGTTGCTTTAGAAATTAGTTGAGATAATGATAAATGCAATGGTGTTAGTAGTATGTATTTTTTTTTTTCCGTTGTATATACACAAAGTAAATTTTTTTTTTTGAGGGATCGGTAGTAGGCCCCAAGTCAGTTGTTTACTCCAATACAATCCACCAAAGAAATTTGTTATTAATGGTCTCATGTGCCTAGGCACACTTCGTTTTGCGGGGCAAGTCATTGGTAGATTTGGAGGTCCTAGAGAACAAAATAAACCTAGATTGTGAATACGAAGAGGGATGTAGATCATTCATGGATATAAACATCATTGATGAATGCATCCTGGATGAACTAGCCACAGTAGTACCTATGAGAAAAACTGTATATATGTACTATAAATCGAGTCATTTCTTTAGGAACTGCCTTTGCTTCAGCCCACTTAGTAAAGTAGTCTGTAGCTGCGATAATGTAGTGTTTCCGAGATGAAGATGCTAGGTGAATTGGACCTATAAAGTCGATTTCCCATTTTTTGAATGGTAATGAACTTGGATGGGGATGAAGGATCTAGTCCGATTTACCTGGGTCTCTACACATTGGCAAATATCACAAGCTCTAGCATGAGCATGTGCATCTTTAAATAATGTTGGCCACCAATATCCTACTATTAAGATTTTTAGACCTGTTAGTTGATCAGCAAAGTGTCCATCACAAACAGAATCGTGACATTCCTCTAGAATGAAGCTTGTCTCCTCAGGAGTCACACATCTTCTATAAATTCCTTCTACTTATTTTCGATATAGGATCTCATTCTAATTTCTTCAGTGTGAAAATTGTCAACATTTCCTAGCTAGTTTGAGGCCTAAATTGGCAATTTTTGTACATAGTTTTGGATCTAACCTTTCACACGTGTGAAAGAGACCTAGATACTTTTATTCTAGTATATATTTCATGTTGAAGAAGTCTCAAACTTCGGGACCTTCTAAATGACACTAAAATCATGTTATTTGGACATATAGGCCAAAATTGGCTATTTTAGGTTACTGGTGTCCTAAAATTGGGTCCTAAGTTCTAGAGAGAGGAGAGAGAGTCATCTCTCTCACCTATATTAGGCTGAAATTCGTGGAGAACAGGTTGGAGAAACCTTTTGTATGCTTTATTGAGATCAATAGATCATTGTCATTGTTTCTTCCTCCATTGAGAGCATTGTTGTGTGTATTGTCTTCAAGCTATTGTGTATGATCTTAGGTGCTTTCCAAAAGTGGTAGGCTGATGTATTATGGACTGTATAATGCTATTTTGGGCCGCACTTGATGTTTATGGAAGTTTCCATTTGTGGTAAATGTTTTTTGATCAAGTTCTTTGCATTCTAGGTAGCATAGAATGTGTTGCCAATTCCTAGCTTATGTAGTTTGGAGTGCAAGCATTCAAGCCAATGATCTTGGAGTTTAGATCCACTTAGGATCTGTATTTTTCACATGGTATCAGAGCTGGTTGGCTTCTATTTACAGTAAGTATTCCATTTTTGGTGATATTTGGATGTTTGATCAAGTTCTAGCATGATTTTGCATTGCTTTGTTGATCAAATCTTACTAACCTTTGTTTTGTGAGTTGAACTTGTGGATCAAAAGCATATTTCAGGTCTATTGAAGATCAGAGGCTGAAAAGAAACTATTTTGGATCAGATCATAACACCTAATCATTTGTGATTGTGAGGCTTGTGCATATTCAATACTAACAATGTTCTTTTCAATCCTATTGTTGACAATCTCCATTCTTGGATGAACACTCTCCTTAAGTGGATGAAACTTCTCCTTAAGTGGATGACAAATGCTCTTTTGAGTGAGTTGTAATTCTCCTAAAGGCTGAGCAAAGCTCCCATTTGGATGAAAGATCCCCTTTTTGGGTGAACATATTGCAAGCTCCATTGTGAAGAGCATATTGTAAAGATTGTCATCAATTTTGGCATAAATTTTGGTGTACTTTGTTGAGCATGTAAGTAACTCTCCTTATGTAATTTGATTGGAGCATTTGCTGGAAGGTATTAACCATTATGCAAGTGTGTTTTCAGGTTCTTAACAGGTTGAGGAACATTCTCATGTGAAGTGATCTTAGATCTACATCTAAACACCAAGATTTGACAAGATAGTGAAGCTAGTCTTGTGATTCACTAAGTGTGCTCATTCATTCACCTCTAAATCTTGTATTTATCACTTGCTGGAGTTTATAAACTTTTAGAAGTGTGGTTTACATGTGGTTTTACAGGTTGAATCAATATCTTAGTGTGTTGATCATATGTTGATCAAGTTTGTTCATTACTAGGTAATCTTGGCATCCTAGTTTTGGGTATTTTCTAAGAATGCAAGTAACTCTTCACACCATAACTTGATTTGGTCACTTGCTGGAAAGTTTGAGAGCTTAAGCAAGAGTGTGTTCAGGTTGGTTTGATTTTGTAATCCATTCTTAGTGTGTGCAAAGTGTTGCATGTGTTTCAATCTTCCTTTCTATGCTTGGAAACCATCTAGGTTCAAGATAGAAGTGTTTTAGGGTCCTAAATCTTCATAGATCTCTTTATCTATCATTTGTTGAGAGAAAAGTGAGTGCTAAGTGCTTTAGGACAGAACCTAAAAGTTGAAGAAACATTAGAATCATGGCTTCCAATGGTGGGATCATGCTAGAGTCTAGTGAAATGTTGAGTTCATCAACTACTCTACTTGGAAAGTGAGGATGGAGTCCTTACTTGAGTTGAATGAACTCATGGACATAGTTGCAGAAATTGAAGAGAGACCTCTCACACTTCAAGAGCAACAAAGGTTTGATAAGAAGGCCAAAAGGGCTCTTCATATCATTAAAATGAATGTTACAAATGAACTTCTCAAGGAAGTTGGAAAGTGTCAAAGTGCAAGTGAGGCATGGAATGCCTTAAAGAAGCTCTTTGAATCAAAGTCCACATCTAGGGTATTGACCCTAAGGAGACAAATATTTTCTAGTAGGCAAAGAGAGGGTGAAAGTGCTCATGCATTTATCTTGAGAGTTAAGTCCCTAAGTGATGATTTAGCATGCATTGATGAGAACATAAAAGATGGTGAAATAGTCCAAGTTATGTTGAATGGTTTGCTAAATGAACATGCTAACCTTGTGCAAAGTTTTGCCATTCAAAGAGTCTTGCCAAGTGTGGTTGACTTGCAAGAAATCTTATTGGCTGAAGAACATAGGTTGCAATCAAAGCTTGATGGTGCATCCTTGCAAGGTGGAGGTGAAGAGGCTTTCTTCACAAAAGGCAAATTCAAGGGCAAAGGTAAAGGCAAAGGGAAATGGTCCAAAGGTGGTAACTTTGATCATGATGATCACTCTTCCTCTTCCTCTTCTACTAAGAACAATAAGTCAAAGTTCAAGTGCTTTTATTGTGGGATAAAAGGTCATTTTGCAAATGAATGTTATAAGAAGAAAAGAGAGCAAGGAGAGAGGCAAGGAAATCTTACAATAGATGAGGAAGAACATAACACATGTGAATCACTTGTTATGACTTCAAGTTTGTTAGCCAACATAGATGATAATGATCCTTGGTGGATTGATAGTGGAGCCTCATCTCACATGACAAGACATAAGGAATACTTTACATCCTTATTGTCTTATGAGGGAGAAGGTAACATCATCTACACTGCAAATGATGGTCAATGTGACATCAAAGGCATAGGCACTATTCCTATTTCCCTTTCAACAAATAGGAAAGCAAATCTTGAAAATGTTTTGTACATTCCTTCAATCACTAAGAATTTGCTTAGTGTAAGTCAAATGATTGACAAAGGACTTGATGTGGAGTTCATTGGAGATGCATGTTTGATAAGTAAATGTGGATCCTTGATTGCTCAAGGTAGGAGGCATGGTAAACTTTTCAAGCTTGATGCATGTGTGATCTTTAATCATGAAGGATGTATGGCTAGGGAGCAATTGACAAACCAAGAAGTTTGGCACAAGAGGTTGGGCCATCCCAACTTCAAATCTTTGGAGGTAATGGCAAAGAAAGAGCTTGTTCTTGGTCTCCCTAAAAGTCTTGTTGCAAACAATAGTGTTTGTGAACATTGTGCCTTGTCCAAATCTCATAGACTTGCTTATTCTAGATCTACTTCTAGATCTAAAGAAGCTTTTCAACTTGTGCATTCTGATATTCATTCTTCTAGTACAACTAGCAATGGTGGGGCAAAGATGTATGCAACTTTCATTGATGAATTTAGTAGGTATACTTGGATCTATCTTCTTAAAAGTAAGGATGAAGTGTTTGCTGCATTTGTCAAGTTCAAGAATGAAATGGAAAACCAATTCAATACAAAGATCAAATGCTTAAGATCTGATAATGGAGGGGAATACACCTCAAATAGGTTCAAAGGCTTTTGTATAGCACATGGGATTAAGAGGGATATGTCTAGTCCTAGGACTCCACAACAGAATGGAGTGGCCGAGAGGAAGAATAGAACCCTTTGTGAATGTGCCAAGGCAATGAGACTACATGCTAATCTTGCTAAGTCTTTTTGGGGGGAAGCTTTAGCATGTGCTAACTATCTATGTAATAGATGGACAAGTGCTTCCTTGGATGGTAAAACTCCTCATGAGGTTCTTTATGGTAGAAGGCCGAGTGTCAAGCATTGTAGGATCTTTGGATGTACATGTTTTGTCAATATCACACTTGATGATAGAACTAAAGAAGATCCTTCATCAAAGAAGGGTGTGTTTGTTGGCTATAGTGAAGTAAGCAAGGCTTACAAAGTGTACATTCCTTCTACAAAGAAAGTTGTCATAAGTAGGGATGTCATCTTTCATGAAGAGAATGTTTCCAATGTTGTTGATGTTGATGTTGATGTGCCTACTAATCATCATGATGTGCAAGATGTCTTGGATGAAGATGGAGATGCCACTCCAAAGCAAACTTCAAGGAAGACTCAAAGGCAAAGGGCTAAGCCATCAAGGCTAACCTATGATGAAAAAGGAAAGCAAGTGGTGGACAACTCTAACTTTGCTTTTCTTACCTCTTTTGATGAACCAACTTGTGTAGGTGAAGCAATTCAAAAGAAGGAATGGATCCAAGCCATGGATCATGAGCATCAAGCACTCATCAAAAGCAACACATGGAGGTTGGTAAAGCTTACAAAGGACAAGAAGGCAATTGGTTGTAAGTGGATCTTCAAGATCAAGACAAATCAAGATGGATCAATCAACAAGTACAAGGCAAGGTTGGTGGCAAAGGGGTATGCTCAAGAATATGGTATTGACTATGATGAGACCTTTGCACCCGTGGCAAAGATGGTAACTATTCGAATCCTAATCTCTCTTGCAACTCTTTATGATTGGGATATGTGGCAAATGGATGTTACTAATGCCTTCTTGAATGGTGATCTTGAAGAAGATATTTACATGGAGCAACTCAAGTGGCAATTTCTTCAAGGCAAGGAAGATCTCGTTGAGGTTTGGTTTGAGCTCAAATGGGCTGGTTTTATTAGGTTTGATACTCAACTTCATCTACTCTACTTCATGTTGGATAGAAGTGTAGAAATCTATCTTTTGGTTTATGATGGTGACATTGTTTTCACTAACTATAGTGAAAGGTTGAAATCAAGCAATGATGAGATCTTGTGGGATGTTAATCATGTGTTTGAGAGGGAGTATCTTCAGAGGTTCAGATCTGAAGATGTTTATAAATGCAAAGTCCTTGATGTTTTATTGGAAGATCAAGATGTTGATCTTGAATTGCTTCATCAACACCAAGAGGCAAGTAACAATTGGAAGCTAGTCAAAAGCATGAAAGGGGAGCCACATGGGCAAAGCATCTTGGATCTGTTTTTACAAGTCCTTGAAGGTTCAAGTAAGGTTCTTGGAGCAGCAAGGAAGTGTCCTTTTACTCTACCTTACTTGTTTAATCTCATGTATGAACATTGTCATGTCAATGTGTTGGGATTGTCAAAATTCAATGAAACTAGTTCCACAGTTTTGCATCTTTTGGATCTTGGAGATGGAATAGTTATCATTGCTGGTTTTTATGATCAAGTACATGCATTCATTCAAATCTCAAAAGATATGGAAGTGGTCAATATGTTTACTTTTGAGCAAAGTTCAAGATCTAGCATCCTAGTGTTGGCAAATTGGCAAATTGTTGACAATGTAGGATCAAGCGTTATATGCAAATCTTGTGGAGATACTTCAAGTATTTCAAGTTCAGGTTTTGCTCATTCAAATGGAACAGAGAACACATCATTTTGGCATTCATTCACTCAAGGGCTTTCGTGGATTGGAGATCTACAAAGGCAAGGTGGTGATGGAGGTTCATTCATGGAGATACATGGTGCATTCACTATGGGCATAGTGGAATGTGGACGAGGCATGCAAACACCTGTTGGTTACTTTCACTTACAACTTGTTTGCTGCTATTTTACAGAGAACTCAAAGGTGGATACATGGAGGAATCCTTTCATTGTTATTCTATGTTCTTTTACATGTATCTTGTTCACCATTCTATGTAAAATTGATGTAAGAAATAATGAAGCATCCTATATGGACACTATTATCTATATCAATTATGTTGTACTTCATATTGTACATATTAGAACACTTGAAAAGAGATCTATCATCATGATGGAGATCATTCTTAGGTTGGAGCAAAGTAGTGTTGTAAAACTAGCAAGTTAAGTTGAAGAGGGAGTGTGAAAATTGTCAACATTTCCTAGCTAGTTTGAGGCCTAAATTGGCAATTTTTGTACATAGTTTTGGATCTAACCTTTCACACGTGTGAAAGAGACCTAGATACTTTTATTCTAGTATATATTTCATGTTGAATAAGTCTCAAACTTCGGGACCTTCTAAATGACACTAAAATCATGTTATTTGGACATATAGGCCAAAATTGGCTATTTTAGGTTACTGGTGTCCTAAAATTGGGTCCTAAGTTCTAGAGAGAGGGGAGAGAGTCATCTCTCTCACCTATATTAGGCTGAAATTCGTGGAGAACAGGTTGGAGAAACCTTTTGTATGCTTCATTGAGATCAATAGATCATTGTCATTGTTTCTTCCTCCATTGAGAGCATTGTTGTGTGTATTGTCTTCAAGCTATTGTGTATGATCTTAGGTGCTTTCCAAAAGTGGTAGGCTGATGTATTATGGACTGTATAATGCTATTTTGGGCCACACTTGATGTTTATGGAAGTTTCCATTTGTGGTAAATGTTTTTTGATCAAGTTCTTTGCATTCTAGGTAGCATAGAATGTGTTGCCAATTCCTAGCTTATGTAGTTTGGAGTGCAAGCATTCAAGCCAATGATCTTGGAGTTTAGATCCACTTAGGATCTGTATTTTTCACATTCAGTACTCCTTCTTTCGTGTGAAATGACAATTTCCATTGTTTTTGCCTAATGGGTTTATCATCAGGTTTCAGGGGTATAGTAGAAATGAACTTGTATTTATGCAGACAATCACGTTTTTCACCTGTCTTATTTTACATGTAAATATGCAGACTGTGCGACAACATGAGTAAAAATGCAGCATGAATGGAGGCAGATTAAAATAGGATTTAGACGAGTAGAGGAAATAGATCCAACACCCCCCCTTAATCTAGATCCGTGAATGCCTTGATCTTCAGACTAAGCAATGCACAAAACTTGTTGTCTGCATGTGCTTACTCCTAGAGTGAAATCTAGGGTTGGTCGATAAGGCAATAGCACTCTGATTATCACAAAATAAAATTGTCGGGTTGTACTAATACAAATTAATGTCTGACAGTAAATTTCTCAACCAAAACGCTTCTTTAATAGATTGAGAAGCAGCAATATATTATGCTTCTATAGAAGAAAGAGCGATAGAGGTTTGCTTACGACTATTCCATGAGATAGGACCGCCGTTGAAGAAGAATGGAAATCCAGATGTGGACTTACGATTGTCTACATCTCCTCCCTAGCTTGCATCAGAATATCCACCGAGCTGATGAAGATTGCCATTGGTGAGTGAGCTAACTTAAAATTCATTAGATTGTATCTGTTAAGAACATTGTGAAGATACCTTTGTTGAGTGACATAGATCAGTCGTCTCACTCTGTCTCTGTGGATCTGAATGCCAAGACAGAAGTGAGGTTCGTCCAAATCAGTCATGTCAAACTCTGAAAATAGCATCTGCTTAGAATTCTTGACCAAATTGGTATTGTTGCTGAAAAGCAACGTATCATCCACATATAAGGTGATGATAATGAAGTATTGCTGCACCGACTTGGAATAGACGTTACAATCAGCAGTGCTTGGTTGAAATTCTTGTTCGATGGAAAATGTGTTGATCCTCTGAAACCAAGCTCTGGAAGACTGTTTCAAGCCGTAAAGCACTTTATGAAGTTTACAGACATGATTCTTCATACCTTTCAGAACGTATCCTTCGAGCTAGATCATGTAGATGTCTTCTTGTATAACTCAATTCAGATAAGTTATTTGTACATCAACTTGATGTACTTCGAGGTCGGCAGTTGCAACATAAGATAGGAGGGCTCAGATCGACGAATGCTTGACTACTGGACTGAAAGTCTCGCTATAGTCGACATTGGGGATATGAGTGAATCCTCGTGCTACCAGTCTTGTCTTTCTTCAATCAATTGCTCCACTGGCATTGTATTTGATCTTAAAGATCCATTTGCAATCAACGATATTGCAGCCAATAGGAGCATTGACTAGTGACCATGTCTGGTTCTTGATCAGAGAGGAATACTCTCTGTCCATAGCTTTTCTCTAGAGATCAGAGTCTGGTTGGCTGAGTGCCTCTTCAACTGTCGTCGGCTCAGGAGTGTACCTTGTGGGCTGTGTGTGCACTCGGCTTGATCTTCTTTGTGGAATCGACTGATGAACCACTTCTGGGACTTGTTACTGGGTAGCAGCAATGTCTTCGTCTAATTCGCTGTCAAGTAGTGGGTCAACAATGGACATGCTTGAGCCAGAAGCTTGAATTGTCATGTCAATGACAGGTGATGAAGGTTCTCTTGGAGCAATATCCATGCCTTTGATGTCGACGAACTGATCCTCAATAAAGACTGTGTTCCAGCTATACAAGATTTTCTGGGTATCAGGATCATACAGCTTGTATGTATTATCAGATGAAGTATATCCAATCAGGATGGTCTTGAGACCTTGGAAGTCCAATTTCCTCCTCGTCTCTTTTGGGATCTGCACGTAGGCAATGCATCCGAACACTTTTAGGTTCTTATCAGAAGGTTGAGAGCCTGTCCACACCTCGTGGGGTGTCTTGCTTGAGAGGGCCTTGGTCGAACATCTGTTCTGGACGTTAAGCTATAGTGGAGACAGCTTCGGCCCAAAATCTCTTGGACAACGATGCGCGCGCTAGCATACATTTGACTGATTCAACCAAGGTACGGTTCTTCAACTAGACTAATAATAATTCACTAAGAACAGATTACCAGAATAATCAATAAGAGAGTCAGACAGAATATAGAAAAGCATAGCAATATTGACACAAATCTGAATGCAGAACAAACAAAGTTGTTATCAGATTAAGTATAGCAAAATATACAGGTCAATAATGATGTTGAGCACAAGACAATTTTGGACAAAACCACGTGCTCTACAAAGCTAATTTAATCTGTAAAAGGAATAAACCTATTACTGACAATACAAAGAATTGATGCGCGAAAGCATCTACTTCGTCTATCTTTGATAAGCTTCTGATGCTATTATTTTCACACACTGTATGGAATACGCAAATGGTATCCAACATATATAATTTTATAGGTGTGCAGATGAAGAAGGTACAAAGTGGATGTGCTGACTGTGGGAGATCATGGGTGGCTGTTGTCGTCAAATCTATTAGCACAGTTGCATGGGATGAGCGTGAGAAGGCCACGACGTCAGCCTTTGCTGAAATGAACGTTAGTGAAGATGCGAAAAATGTGACACTCTGACAAATGCCTTAAGATTTGCTTTACAAGGTGCCTTTACTTTTCTGTAAGGGCACCTTCGACATTTTGTAAGACAATGTCGTCTTTTTCGCTTGTCACAAATCACGTGTGAGAACACAATGTCATCTTTTTCGCCTTTTTCGCTTGTGAAAATTTACTTGTATTTATGCATACAGTCGCGTTTTTCGCTTGTCTTATTTTACATGTAAAAATGCAGACTGTGCAACAACATGAGTAAAAATGCAGCACGAATGGAGGCAGATTAAAATAGAATTTAGGCGAGTAGAGGAGATAAATCGGACAAGGAAAAGAGCCCACACTGCCCTTACACGAGTGACTAGGGTCTACTCCTGCTTCCAACCCTGGGGAGTCATCCTAATCACCCCATACTCCCCAATCCATGATAGTTTTCTAGGCTCTCAAAAGTATGATTGCAAGGAGATCATTTATCAGTTTCTCAATGTTTTCTCGATGTGGTAAAGTGATATAATGATTTGTCATCACTTTATCAGATTCTAGATACAAGATCGGTAGAGTATTAAACATCTTTGAAAAAATCAAGTACGAACTAAATCTTTAGACATGATAGACAATGATTCAGAAGACTACTAAAATGGTTATGTCTCATGTTCGTTCGTGTTGAGGATAGGTAGAATAAATGGTTCACGAGATCTAAGGATCTCCCCTAGACATTCTGCACCAAGGATCGACACAAGCTGTTGGATGTAAGTAATTTTCCACCCAACAAGTATTGTGATACTCAAGTATGGTGATTGTGCATAGGGGATATTTCGACCAAATAGTAAATTTTTTTAAACATCTCATAGACAATCTCCCGCTGTGAGTAAAGGTTTCGTTTGTCACAAAAGGTTGTTTTGAACTATGTCACTTTAGTTCATATTATGATGTCTATTTCTTCTTACTATTGCATCTCATGTTCAAATGTCATTTACTCAAGAGATACAGTAGCGACTTTGGTCGTGAGTAAAATGATTTTTCCATTTTTGTCAAGCTTTCACTTTTGAAATTCGTTCCATTATAGTAGGTAAATACTTGATAACAGACAAGTAATAAATTTTTTCTGAGATATTTCTGGTCATTTCATACATTTGTGATTTGTAAAATATCTAAGATCGCTTGGGAGTCTATTTATTAGATGAAATCAATCATTCTCGTGTTTTCCAACAAGGGTGTGATTGAATGGAAAAAAAACACAAAAACAAAAAAGAGCAAGATGTTACTTGTATATTCCGACAAGCATCATCAAGTCCACCTATATGAAAAATATATGGGGTTGATTCCAAGCTATAGGATTAATTCCAGGTAGTTGTCAGAAAGTGGTGTGCAGAAGATAGGTTTAGCTTGAAAAGAAACGAATGAAAATAATTTGAGTGTCTAGAAAGAAATCTTCTTGTGCATGGCGGAATAAACTATCTTCCTCTTTCACAATGCATGACTACGCCTATCAATTTCAAACAAAACAATAGTGATAGAAATCACCTTTGAACTTATAGTAACTAACTTTGAAATCATCAGTACTACAGTGATTACATAGCCAAACAATTAAGCATCGAAAATTATCAGACAAATAATTAGTCGTGAATCATTCGCAAATTAGTCGCAAAGAAATGCAGAAATGCATACATTTTGAGACAAAGCTGAACACAATAAAGGATAGTATTGAGTCAATATGAAAACGAAACAAAAGTAAATGAGTACAATAAGTTGTGGGTCGAAGCCGCGTACTCTATGCTATCTCTGAGCGGCTAAAATGAAAGTCTGAATTAATGCGCAATGCTGATAAGTAGTAGCACAATAACAATCTCTATAACAACTCTAAGAAGTGAGCTAGAATGCTCAGGAGTGTTCAAGCTCGCAGGCTTGAGAAGAGAGAGCTAACTGTTCAAAAACTTCTTGTGATAATTCTGATAACTTTGATAATCATAAAATTGTATGAATATGAATAACTATTTATACTAAAAAATTAGGTCGTCAATTGCGATCGCCAGTTGGCTGGTGATCTACTGGCATCCATCCAGTTCCTTGTCATTGATTGCTGGTAAGCAGTGAAATTGGCCGTAAACATTCTGTCTTCATAAATGAACCAAAACTCTAGCTCTGCAGAAATGAAGCGACACTGTCACAAAAATGTGACAGTGTCAAAATTTTGCAAAAAACACGAAAAACCTAAAGGTGTCTTAAAATCTCATTTAGGGTTGTCCCACACTTTGCCAGAGTCATTTCCTTAACATTTGAGGCTCTTTGAAAATAGCAAAAAATGTGACACTGTGATTTTACACGAGATTCTTGACAGACGAAAAATGCGAAACTGTTGTAAACTCCGTGTATTTTTGCAGACTGTGTAAAAACACTTGTAAAACTATAGACTGTGTAAAGACACGAAAAAATCCGTAGAATTGGATAAACAATGGATGAAGATTAAAACCGATTAGTCGATTGGTAAGAAGGAGACTAATCCAACACCCCCCCTTAATCTGAATCCTTGAATGCCTTGACCTTCAAACTTAGTTCTACACAGAATCTTCTGTGTGACTCCAAACTTAATGCTTTGGTAAAAACATCTGCTGTCATATCTTGCGTTCTACAGTACTGCAATCTGACCTCTTCGTTGAGAACTTTGCTTTTGATGAAATGATACTTCAGTTCAATGTGCTTATTTCTAGAATGAAATCTAGGACTGGCTGATAAAGTAATGACACTTTGATGATCACAAAATAATGTCGTTGGAGCATATTGATTCAGACCGATATCTGAGAGTAAGTTCCTCAACCAAATTGCTTCCTTTGTAGCTTGAGAGGCTACGATATACTCTGATTCAGTGGAAAATAGAGCTATCGAAGATTGCTTGCGACTATTTTATTGACAGATTTTCTGTCTATAGAATTTGTTTGCTGTTTATTGTTCTTCTTACTTCTTCTTCTGCCTGTCAACATAGACAATGGGATCTTGCTTAAATTATTCTTCCTTGTTTAAAGCCCAAAATCAGACTGAAGGGACAGATCTACATTATTGCAGTAATGTCCTGCCTGTCAGAGGACACCAAGGAAGGTCACTCTTGAACTAATGCACATGCATAAACAACCAATCATACATGCCAAAGCGTTCAACCATAACATCAATGTGCAGATCCGTTGAACAAACAATGAAATCCTACTCTAATGCTACAATATCAAGTGAACAGATCCTTAAAAGGTTGAAACTACTCTACACATGCATTAACCTACAAACTAGAAACAAAAACTAAATGGACAACTTCTTGAAATCTGAAAACTAAACTAGCATACACATTACCACTGCAAGAAACAAAGCAAGAAACTAAACTAACTGCAAGATCATAAAACTAGCCTAGCATGCCACATTCATTATAAAAAAACAAGAAAACTAACTTCCACAAGCATTCAAGAATCAAGAAGCTCCATCTTCTTGGTTCTTGAATTTTCCAAAAAACTCAAGAAACCAAAACATAAATGAATTTGCAAGATCTATACCACATTATTGGCTACAAATCTCTTGGGTGCTTGCAACCTACATCAATCCACCAAAATAGAAAATAAGAAACTAATTAAACTAGATAGCATTTTAGAAGTCCAAAAATCAAGAAACACACATTTCTTGATTCTTGGACACCCCAAGAACAATCAAGAACTGAAATGTCTAGGATAAGCAAGATCTACTCCACAAATCCAGCCTATTTAGTTAACTTGAATGCTGATTCCTATGTTAATCCACAAGAAAACAAGAAATCTAATCCACAACTACAGTCCACAACCACACACAAAGGAAATGAAAGGGCAAGATCATTAATGCATCACTCAAGAAACAAGAATGATCAAGGAGCTCAAGATTGCATCAAAACTCATGGAAGATCTTCTCATTTCAGCATGGAGTTGATACATTTACAAAAAGCTTCCCTTCTCCAAAGGGGGTGTCTCTTAAACAAGCAAGAGAGCTCCCTAGGTGGCATCCCAGTGGCATTTCCACATTACACAAACTACAAGTGGAATTATGCTCTCCACTAGATGTCACCATCAAAAGGTGGCTCACTCTACTTTTCTAAGAGGGGCTTACTTGCATTTAGTACATTTATCTAGAAATACTAGTTCCTACATGGTCATTCCATCTTTCGGGATTCACCATGAGGCTTACATAGTTTTTACTTGACAATATTAACTAGTATTCCTCGGCTCTTATACTCGGCTCTCAGACTTCGTTCATCTCGTCTTCCCAAAGACCTCCTCGATCTAAGGTGAGAGGTGCTCTTGGGTAGCTCTGGTCGAGTATCTTTTCGTCAGAATCAGCCAACATCATCCCACTCCTAATGTGTTGCAGGACCCACTGCAACCCATATTGGATGATATTGCTCTACTTTGCATTGGCATCTTCGAGTGCATAAAACCAAGTGCTTATTGATGTTGGTCTTTACCACAAAAAAATGTTTTCGCAAATTGCCACATTTTAACCAAAATGTCCTATTTTTGCAAATGGATGATGTCTTCAAAATTGGAGAGCTCACAACAGTTTCACAACTCTGCATACTTGAGTGTCTCCCTCGTGTCTCTTTTTCTTCTTTTGGTCACTTGTATCTACCATGGATGGTTTCGCTTTTGGTTTCTTGGTAGGTACTAGTGCTCTGGGAGGTCATGCCTAATATTCATCAACGGTCTCGGCACTCCTTGTGTCCTCCATTCTACTTCTGGGTGTTTTCTCATTTCTTCTCACAGTTGAAGTCCCAATCTCAAGGAAAACCTTCGATCATCAGGTTGCACAAATCTTGGTTATCAGTCTTGAAGGGGGTGGACTCATCAACAAATTGGTGGTAGGAATAGATTTGGATGGATGGGTTGGTGACGGTAGGAAAATATTATCATGGCTGGTGGAAGGGTGAAGGAACTGATAATATTACCGTCGCAGCCTTGGATGCTTGCAATGTCGAGCTTTGACCACCACTTACTTGGTGAGGTGCTTACTTTGTCCTGTAGGCTCACTGATGTCTTCATCATTTTGTTTTTCTGCAGCTCCTTCTTTTGATCCATTACTTTTGGATCTCTTCGGACTTCATAGGAAGAGATTCAACAATCATTGCTCCAGAGAGTTTCTTTTGATCAAGATCAATGTAACTTATCTGTTGCTTAAGTTTCGTCCTTTCCTCCTCAGCTTCTTTGCTTTATTTTATTTTGCTGTTTCGCCTAGTTTCTTAGGTCTTCTTTTCTGGCTGACCAACCAGTGTAGGTAGTATTTAGTCTACGCAAGACATTTGCAATAATCTCTGAGCTGCTTCGGTAAGACTATCAGTGATCCGAAAAGATTGGGGATTTCTCATATGAATAATGGAACGGTGGAAAACAGAGAGATAGAGGGTAGGATGGTGGTGGTGACATCGGTAGATGGTGTGGGCGATAGGCATGAGAGTAGATGCAGATGTTGTGGCAAGAGGGCTAGTTGAAGAAGAAGACTGATTTCCCAATGCTTGTACTTCCATCTTTTGAAGGATCTTCCTCGTCAGTGGGGTACTTCTTCTAATTGAGTCACTTTGGATTGCCCATCAACCTTCTTAGCCTTGTCGTTATCGTCTTTGGTTTCGTGACCTTGGCTGTCGATCTTGTTGCTGATGGTGTTGCTGGCAATGTGGCTGCTCCAATGGATGCCTACAAATCCACTCTCTCCCTCCCCAAAATCTGTTGGTGGGGATGTTGTTACTGGCAACCTGCATGCTCAAGATCTGATCATCATTTGGAACACGCAGTTGAAACACGTTAACTTGCAACTGGATTGAAGATTGAACAAATTTTAACTAATTTTTTCTCAATCTTGCTGTAGTTGACTCGAAGAGAAGTATCTGAATGAGATACATGAATCAACTCTAAGTGACATGGATTTCGCAGATTTGGAATATGCTGAAGAGTCCTAAACTTTGTATAAGGTGATCTGAAGATTGATAGATGAATGATAAGTTATTCTTGAGATACGCTACATGATGTCTCTTGGTCAATGTCTATTCTTGATGAACTAAAAACAAATCTAGAAAAAGAGATGCAATTAGAAGAAATTACCAAATAAAAAAAAATGACAAAAAATAAACAAGGAAGATACCATCTTTACAGAGAGTGAAAACTGTAGAGCACTTGTCAACATACAAAAAGTCATTCATCAACATTGACATGCCAACTAGATAGTTGCAATTTTCATTGGGAGTTAGAGTAAAAAACTTTGACATGTCCTTGTCAAAAACAAGGCAGGCTTGGTAACACTAAATCTACAATCAGTGATAGCAGATTTTGTAAGATATAGCTTGAAATTCATGGAAGGAGAAGATACTATTTTCATAGTACTCTTCTGTCTAGAAGATTCATTTAAATGAATTTCGATATAGACTTCCTATCGACTGTTGGGGAGATCAAAGGTTTAGATCTGTGTAAGGCCTTGGAAATCATCTCAGCATGTAGTAGACATATAGAATTGAGATTGCAGAAAGACAGAAAATCTGTGAATTCCTTGGTGAGGTTGCTCTTGGATGGAAATGGTAGCAGATGACGGAATATCGGTTTCACTTTCTTCTTGCAAAGACTCATTTCATATAACGTCTTTGTTTTATTTTTGAACTGGTGAATTTTTCGGCAATGTAGAAGTTTGCAAGGAACTTCTCGACTGAGCAGTAGGTTTAATGGTAGGTTGCTATGGTGCTCGAGTTGTGTTGTCGTAAGAATCCTATCGGGAGTCATAACTGACGTGTCGGACAGGTAGGATCTTAGGTGGTTGTTGTGGACAGTCTTTGAAACTATGTTTTCTAACATAGTCAGGACACTCGGCATGGTACTTGGTCTTGACTGGACAATCAACCATGAAACGGCCGGTTTCACCACAGATGAAACATTTGTTGTTCATTGGCCCTTGCGTAATGGCATAGCCATCTTGTATGGCTAGTGGTTCTGCATCTTCTGGAGGGTATTCGTGATAATGCAAGGAACATCCAGATTGTGATGGTTGTTCTTCATATCGTTGGATGGCATGTGCTTGGATATGTTGATATGAATGGCAAGCATTAGTAGGATACGTAGCTCGATAGTGTGGGCACCAGATGAGTTTTTGTCTCTAAGGTACCTGTGTAGGTTTTGGCTGACCAGACATACTGCTTTGGATAGACGTCAATGTGTCATGAAACTCCTTAGTGAGTTTCTCCAATTATAGTTGGTATTGTTGATTAAGCAACTCCATCTGTTGTTTCCAAAGCTGATTTCTGGTATCCTCGATCGGCTTCGACTCATGGATTGCACGATGTGATTCGTGTTCCCTAGGTGCGTCAACATCGGATCCTTCATCTTCCTCCCGGATGGCATCAGACATACCTAACTTTAAACTCATATATTCGTCATTGGATCTAAGCTCGTGTCTAATCCATCTTAGAAGTCCGACTAAAAGCCAAATGATGAGCATCTGTCCGGAGGGCTGTTCTTGTACTTGACTCTTTAAGTGCTTGAAATGCTCAATATCGTCTCATACGCATTCTTCTGTTGTAGTCGGTTGAGTTTGAGCTCGATGGTCATCTTTAGCTAAAATTTCTTCTTTCGTGTTCTGGTTAGTGTGATCCTCGAGGCCCATGTTTGGCTCAACTTTACTTTCTACCATTGGTCCTTTTTTTGATAGTATATCATCATCCATCATCTCTTCGTCATTTTTTGCTTCATCATTTGCCACCGCACTGGGCTCTAGTTCAACTTCATCTTCAGATATAGTCTCCCACTCAGGTATATCATTGTGGCTCTCAACTAGATTAGATGTCTCACCGTCACTATCATATCGAGTTGAGCATTCCCCTAATTCTACTTCTGATGGGATGTCATCTCGTTGGATATCTGAAGGTGTTTTCCACTCTTGCAGTGAGAGTGCTATTGCTATTTGCAGATCAACAGTACTATCTTCTTGATCTTCAAGAAGAGTTGGTGTTGTGTGGTATTGTGGTGACTGCGCTTGAGTTTCAATAGTTTTCAAGGGTAGGAGAGGTGGATATCTTGTCGCACTCCTTCCACTATTTGTGGTTGGGCTTGGTCCTTTAGGCGGTAGATTGGTTTCATGCAATGAAATTTCTATAGCTAGCTCTAGCTCTGCATTTGAGAATCCATCTAGATCCAATTGCGGGTCCTCAGCCGGTAGTGGTCCCATCTGTGGTTCGATCAAGAGATCTTCTATTATGATGTGTTTTTCCTCATAGTCTAGGTCCATTGGAGAATATTGTCTTTTTCAGCCACATCCTGATCAAAGATTTCTAAAAACATGTTGATGGTCTCGGCAAGGTCCTCTTCGGTTACCATTTCGGGTATATCTATTGTCTTATCAAGCATGCATAACATCTCTTCATCCTCTAATTCTAGAGGGGGCATCTCAAGATCATAGATAGGATCTGTCGAATACAAGGTAGTAGTCTCATAGGATTCCTCATGTGGGTACTCGTCAGGTATAACATCAACAGATCCTATACTCTCATCATCATTGATGGGCTGATATAGGCTTGTGTCTCCATCATCTGTGGATATTCGGTCAATATCAAGTGATGTACTTGGTTGATCAAAAGATAGGTCACTCCATCCACTTATTGATGGCTCACTAACCACACTAGTGGGTCGATCTATTCCACCAGGGGGAGGATCGGATATGTTTTGGATCAAGGCGGTACTCAACACCTCATCATTGCCATTATAATTTGGTTCCAGTTCATCGTCCATGGGAGGAATATTCTCTCTCAATATCCTGTTCGTTGGGGCAACTTGTATCAATAGGGATTGGCATATGTGGTCGTTTGTTTACTGCACCATCCTCTACAGTGCCAAATAGCCAGGATCTAAAATTCCCATAGGTGACATTTGTTCTACCAGGTGGTGGGTATACTGCTTCTACACCTATATATCCAAAATGCTCATACATCAGGCCCTCGTCCATGGTTCCTCCTATGTGATGATCATTTTTGGCTAGTCTAAACTTTTGATCGATCAATGTTAGGTCTCTAGTGTTTGGGAGGTGATTGTTCTAACTGTTGGGCCACCTACACCTCTGATTAATGCGTATCGTAAGAGTTTCCATAATGCAACTAAGAATTCTATCATCTTGAGGTAAGAGGCCCTCATCAGATTTGATAGGGGTGTGTATGGTCCTCAAATCGAAACAACCTCAAATTTCATCCTATGGATAATGATCAGGAGCGCATGACGCTATTTGTGGGATCAAGACACATCAATGTGTGATGCTAACCACTTCGACTTGTACTAACCCACTAAATGTCTCTTGAAACAACATTTGACACTAGTCAAGTAGCCCACACTAAGGGGTTAGTCGTGTGACTGACGGCAATGACAACACAGTCGTTCAAGTAGTGAATTTCTAATATATACTCTTTGTAGGCCATTGCCTTTCAGAAAATACTCCCTTATCAAATTACTCCCGACAAACGCACCAATGATAGGAAAAATTCCCGACGGGGGATTGGTCTCGCCAGGAAGCCCTACAAGGGAAGGGCCCACACTACCCTTACGTGAGTGATTGAGGAATACCACTTCCAATCCCAAGGGCCTACCCTAAACCCTGTGCTCCCTAGCCGATGAGGGTTTTCCAGGCCCTAGAGGCACGGCTGCAAGGAGGTTTGACATAATTCTTAATCGTATTGATCATGTCTTTCCATATCGTAGTTCTAGGTGAGGGTGATTAAGGACATCCCAATTACACTACGGCTGCACTTGGTTTAGGGGTGGTGGTTACACTTTTCATGAAATGTCCATGAGCACTCAATCAACAATTTTAAGGCGCACGAAATGAAGCTAGTACACATACACCAAAATAGAAATAGGACGTCATCTCTTTGTTATTTGTCGTGCAATGTGGGGGTGCCAATTATACGCACCGCCTTGTTTGATAAGCGGTGGTATTTTGCCAACCGTCAGGCCTAGGTATTTCGCTAGGCAGAGTTCCAACGGCGGATGTGACTATGATGACCCCTAACCGAGGTGGTGTGTTTCAACTGCGTACGGAGTGGACGACTCGCTCTTCTATTTCAAAGGAGTCGGGCCAATGACTCCAAGTCAAAACTCACTTTGCAAACTAAACACCATAAGGCTCAAAACTTTCAACCATGAGCCTAAGATGAGGAAATACAGTTAGCATGTTACTTAACATGATCCTCTTTAAACGAGTTCATACCAAGATATCGATGCTAAGTAAAACGAAGCCAACACAAAATCAAAATGGTGATAGTTTAGTCATGCTACGACATTCCACAACACAACTTCATATCACACAACACAAGAAATTAAGAATAATAATTATTGCTTTTGGAGGATCCAAGAAGTAGACTTTATGTGAAAGAGTCAAACCAGGTGCCTCAAAGAAATCCCAAGTCATGAAGCTTACTTCAATGTATCATGCATTCATCTCCATTTGAATACCCGCCAAGTTGGATGACTCAGGTCCTATAGAGGTTCTGGGTCACTCTGGGCCTTGTAAAGGTTTTGCGAACCCAACCATTTGAAAACCCGCCAAGTTGGGTTACTCGGATCTTGTAGAGGTTCTGGGTCACTCCGGGCCTTGTAGAGGTTCTGCGAACCCAATGGTGGAACCACGAATCGTGAAATCATGTCCCATTTGTAGCAGTGCAAAGGATGCATGGATGGGTTTAGGGTTTAGGGTTAAGGGTTAAGGGTTTGGGGTTTCAGGGTTTTAGGGTTTTTAGGGTTTTAGGGTTTTTAGGGTTTAGGGTATAGGGTATAGGGCATAGGGTATAGGGTTTAGGGTTTAGGGCATAGGGTATAGGATTTATGGTTTAGGGTATAGGGTATAGGGTTTAGGGTATAGGGTATAGGGTATAGGGTATAGGGTTTAGGGTTTAGGGTTTAGGGTTTAGGGTTTAGGGTTTAGGGTTTAGGGTTTAGGGTTTAGGGTTTAGGGTTTAGGGTTTAGGGTTTAGGGTTTAGGGTTTAGGGTTTAGGGTTTAGGGTTTAGGGTTTAGGGTTTAGGGTTTAGGGTTTAGGGTTTAGGGTTTAGGGTTTAGGGTTTAGGGTTTAGGGTTTAGGGTTTAGGGTTTAGGGTTTAGGGTTTAGGGTTTAGGGTTTAGGGTTTAGGGTTTAGGGTTTAGGGTTTAGGGTTTAGGGTTTAGGGTTTAGGGTTTAGGGTTTAGGGTTTAGGGTTTAGGGTTTAGGGTTTAGGGTTTAGGGTTTAGGGTTTAGGGTTTAGGGTTTAGGGTTTAGGGTTTAGGGTTTAGGGGTTTAGGGTTTAGGGTTTAGGGTTTAGGGTTTAGGGTTTAGGGTTTAGGGTTTAGGGTTTAGGGTTTAGGGTTTAGGGTTTAGGGTTTAGGGTTTAGGGTTTAGGGTTTAGGGTTTAGGGGTTTAGGGTTTAGGGTTTAGGGTTTAGGGTTTAGGGTTTAGGGTTTAGGGTTTAGGGTTTAGGGTTTAGGGTTTAGGGTTTAGGGTTTAGGGTTTAGGGTTTAGGGTTTAGGGTTTAGGGTTTAGGGTTTAGGGTTTAGGGTTTAGGGTTTAGGGGTTTAGGGTTTAGGGTTTAGGGTTTAGGGTTTAGGGTTTAGGGTTTAGGGTTTAGGGTTTAGGGTTTAGGGTTTAGGGTTTAGGGTTTAGGGTTTAGGGTTTAGGGTTTAGGGTTTAGGGTTTAGGGTTTAGGGTTTAGGGTTTAGGGTTTAGGGTAGGGTTTAGGGTTTAGGGTTTAGGGTTTAGGGTTTAGGGTTTAGGGTTTAGGGTTTAGGGTTTAGGGTTTAGGGTTTAGGGTTTAGGGTTTAGGGTTTAGGGTTTAGGGTTTAGGGTAGGTTTAGGGTTTAGGGTTTAGGGTTTAGGGTTTAGGGTTTAGGGTTTAGGGTTTAGGGTTTAGGGTTTAGGGTTTAGGGTTTAGGGTTTAGGGTTTAGGGTTTAGGGTTTAGGGTTTAGGGTTTAGGGTTTAGGGTTTAGGGTTTAGGGTTTAGGGTTTAGGGTTTAGGGTTTAGGGTTTAGGGTTTAGGGTTTAGGGTTTAGGGTTTAGGGTTTAGGGTTTAGGGTTTAGGGTTTAGGGTTTAGGGTTTAGGGTTTAGGGTTTAGGGTTTAGGGTTAAAAGATAGCAAATAGGCGTGCGGTAGTGAAGGAAAAAACGTAAGATAAAAGAAAAGTATTTAAGTTCAACAAAGAGTATCAAGGAAAGTACAAACAATGTAAAAGTTTTAGGAGTTTTGAATGTGTGCAAGTTAGTTAGGGATGTTTGCATATGCAACAAAATCCCATAGTACTAAACTGGCACTTACCTAAACTAATACACATAAAATGTACTAAAAGATACTAAGAACTTAAAACAAAGCTTATACTAAAAAATGCTTAAACCTAAAAAGCTTAAACTTAAAATACTTAAAGAAGCTTAAAAAGCTTAACAAAGCAAATTAAGCATACTAAGCATTCTAAGCATACTAAGCAATTTAAGCATACTAAGCAAATTAAGAAAATAAGCTAAAGAAAAGACAAAGCAAGCTAAAGAAAGAGAGCTTGCAAACGCTTGTAGGCCGCGAAAGTGAGCAACTCCATACTAGTTTCGCCCTTGAGTCAAGAGCTCATCAGTGGAAATCACAATGAGAAATACAAGCGAAAGCCTCATTCTTATGGAAGAAGGAGGTGAGCGAATTGTCTTTTTGCTTATGGGACAAATTCACAACAAGTTATAAATAAACAAGTGTGAGTTTGGGCCAAGAAGTCTTTAAAATGTTCATAAAGGGATTAGAACACAAGACCTTTGGCTAGGCAAAGGTAGGAACTAACCAAGAGAACAAGAGTACAAAGTTGATGAAAACACAAAAGACAAAGTACTTTAAGACTTAGGAAGCTTTGATTTAACAAGAAAACTTCGTAAATTTCTAGGATTCTTCCAACACATAATAGGTCTAGGTATATGCTTAAGCTCAGGATGTTGTTGCAACAAATGATTTAGGGTTTGATTTAGGGTGCCCCCCAATCTCAAAGCTTTAGTATATTTTGAATACTCAAGTTTTAGAGAAAGGGGGATCCGTTTACCCGACGAACCAACATTGTTGGTATTCGTATCAAGTAGAGCTTTACGCATAGAGTAATTGACCAAATTGAAAGAATGCCTAAGAAGAGATAAAGGGTAACCTCGAGCACGAAGTCTATAAAAGAAAAGAAGACGAAGCTTCAAATAATTTTTAAACGTGCTTTCCCGGATTACATAACGACGAAGTTCACCAATAATAAAAGCTTGTTTTTGATGCTTAGGATGCCAAGAGGAAAAAGGTAGGTATTGATACCTGTTAAGTTCCTTTTGGTAGCAACTAGTGGAAAGTCTACCAGTTGAAAAGAAATCATCGCCCTTATAAAGGCGGATATCTAAAAAATCAACGGAGACACTAGAAGAGGTGGGGGTGATTTTAATATGTTCTTTAAAGTCTTTGGCATAAGAGCTAAAGAAAATGAACAAATTAGATTCAGAACCCAACCAAATGCCAAAAGCATCATCAATGTATCTCTTATAAAAGAGAAGTTCAGAATGACGACTAAGCTGAAAGTTTTCGACAAAGCATAAAAATAAGCAAGCGTAAACAACAGCAAAATTACTACCCATAGCAGTACCTTTTTTCTGCAACCAAAAACTATTATTGAACTCAAGATAATGATTCTTGAGGATCAAAGTAGCAATGGACATAATGATGTTGAGTTCACCTTTATTGAAGTCATCTTTGATCATTTGCTTGAGGGCAAACAATCCTTCATTAATGGGAATGCTTGGATACAAAGATTCCACATCGAAGGTAAAAAGAATAACATTCGTAGGTAAATGCAACTCATTGATTTCCTTAATCAAACTAAGGGAATCTTTAAGGTGTTGCTTTTGGCGAAGTAAAATGGGAAACAACTTAAAATGAAGCCATTTCGAAGCATTTTCAAAAACATAATTGTTATACGAACAAATAGGCCTACCAACCAAAGTCGGTTTATGGACTTTAGGAAGGAAATAAAGAGAACAAACTCTAAAGCCATTAATAGGTTTTTGAAGAATGAACTTAGTCTCATCCTTAGGGAGAAAAAGAGAAGAAATGCAAAGAAAAGAGAGCCTATCAAAAAGTTCTTGTAAAGGAACGTTCTGAACAGGATCATAGACGTTTTTATCCGAAAGCTGTCTATTTCCTTCAAAAAGATACCAAGAGACATCGAGAATTGCCAAACCGAGATTTTTATCTGCGGGTTTAATGACAATATTACGATTTTGAGCCAAACTCTTAAGGGACTTCCTAAGGTAAAGAGGAAGCCTATTTTGACGAAGATTGGCACATCTAACAATGGAATCACGAAGGATAGATTTACCTATAGTGATGATATTTTCAAGAGGTGGAAAAACAATAGGTGGGTTCCAAGAGGGATTAGCTATATGGAACACATTACTAGGTTTATCCACACTATTCTGAAAAAACCATCTAAGGCGAAGCTGACGGGAAAAAGCATCGTAATCTTTGAAAAGACAAGAATAAGAAGGAAAAGTAGAAGGAGGAATGTATCCCAAACCAAGACCTAATAGCTTCTTATCGCTAAAAGAAAGATGTTGTTGAGAAAGATTATGAATAGCCGTGTTGGAAACACGATTATCAATCTCAAACGGTTTCTTTCTAGCATAAATGATAAGAGCATATTGTTTAGGATCAAAGAGAGGGAGCCAAAAAAGCCTTCTTAACGTCGATGAATTGGAGGGACGGACAAACTTCGTGAAGTTTGTCGTCCTGTCCTTTTCCCCGAACCATATTTCTGGGCATTCTGGTTTGGTTTGGAAGAGGAAGGCTGTGCAAAGGAGGGGGTGAAAGTCTTTCGATTTCCACCCCGCATTCCGTTTCCCTGTTGAATAGGGTGAGAACGGGTATCCTCATTACGCCCTCTAGTACCAAAACCATGACCTGAATTGTTAGAAACATGAGATTTATTATTAGAATGAGAATTATAACCTTGCCGATGACCAGAAGAGCCGTCATTAAGAGGGCGCTTTTGTTGGTTATGGGCTTTTTGGTTATTACTCTTACCAATATTTTTATTCTTATTCTTGTTGTTATTCTTTTTCTTTTTCTTTTTGTTTTTCTTTTTATCTTTTTCTTCAATATTTGGTCCTTGTTTCAACAAACTATTTCTAAGTTTGTTGATTTGAGCCTTGACCTGTGTTTGAACCTGTTCTTTAACTAGTTTAGCAATAGTAGGTTCATTAGGCAAGTCCTCAACATCTCCCATCGCTTGATCTTGGGCTGTTTTTCTACGAGAGAAAGCAGCTTGCTTGATCTTGGAGTTGAGAAGATGTATGACTTTAAAGTTGTTGATAGTATTGATAAAGTCTTTAACAATATCTTTTTTCCAAGTTTTTATAGTATTTTGCCAAAGACTAGGACTATCAACTAGTTGCAATTCAACCATATAATCTAAAATTTCTTGAAGATTATTTTGAAAAACTGAAAAATAAGAATGCAACTTTTGTTTAAGAGATTCAACTTGAGCTTCTTGAACTTTTATGTAAGCCCTTTGACAATCCATTCTATAGGTATGAGTAATGGTGTCAAGGTGTTCTTGAAGACTCGC
>CM055095.1:5000-128134 GCA_029204225.1 Diphasiastrum complanatum | reverse complement strand
GCATCTACAAAACAGATTCTTCTTAGTCTATGGATTTGACTGTTCTTTGTGTTGTGTTGGTTTCCTGGTCTTGCTTTGATTGCTTCTGGGCCTTTCTTCTTCTTCTACTTAGTTTGGCCTCTGTTGGTGTACAAGACAAGAGAATCAGCCAGTGCTACAGATTGAAGGGCAACACTACCCTTCAAAAAAATAGGTTTCTATTAAAACTAAAGGAATGCTCATTTATTTAGTTTGATATTTGAAGGGTGCATATATTTAAATGCCCTTCATTTGAAGGGAAAAAGGCCTAGGATGGGCATTTTTCCCTTCAATCTGTAGCACTGGAATCAGCTGAGGAACTGGAACATGCCTCCGCATGTCTTCCTGCAATAACATTGCAATGACTCTTGAAAGAGTCAATAGCTACTGGAGTCAATCTTCGCATAGAAAACTTTTGCCCGTACTATTTTTAGGTTATGATCTACCAGATCTAGCCATTGTCAAATTTCTGGGACATTCTGTTACATTTTTTATTTGATAGTGTCGATCGCTTGATCAAAGATCATTCAGATCTGATTATAGTCAAGTGATAGAATTTTTACAGATTTGATCAAAGATAAAATTGATTAAAAAATCTAGATCAATCTCATTGTCTTTATGATTTGTAATTATGGCTGGACAGGAGGAGGAGGTCCGATGGACATTAACCCAGTTATTGTTAGAAGGTCACCTCGGTTAGAGATACCAAAATATAATAGCTATCTGATCCTGTCAGATTTCGCAAAATCTATTCTGAATCATGTGAGGTTTATGACGAAGTTTTTCCAGAAGATAAATTTAAAGCTATTCCCTATGGCCTTAACTAGAGCAGCACAAGGCTTGGTTTTATAACCAAGATGAAATGAAACGTGCAGATTGGGAAATTGTGAAACAAGCCCTCATCGCAAGATTTAAACTGAGAAAATTTATGGAAGATCCTTTCCTACTTTTAAGTAAAATTAATAATGAGAATGAGAGAGGGAGTACGAGATTATATTGAATGGATTAGACACCTCGAATCTGAGTGTGATCCCGATTTTAATTAATGACGATGCTATGATTATGTGGTTTTAGCAGGTCTACCTAAAAGGATTAGACCGTGAGCTGAAACGCCATATTGAGTATATTTTTTTACAACATGCTATGGACGATGCGATACGAAAGGAGAATGAAGATTTTGATGACGAACCAAATATTGGAATGTCGCCATATACAGCGGGGCAAATCACTACTACATCCACCAGTATTGCATCTATGAATATTAATGCTATTGTGGAATTGATGATGAACGATTTCGAGAAACTTGGTCAAAAGTAGCAGATGCAAGCCATTTTCTAAGACCTTTCCTGTCGAGAAAATGTTTGGTGTCAATTTGTACGAGAAATCACACCATGAATGAATGTCAAAAATTGAAAACAATGAATGATGAATACTATTTGTCATCTATGCAATTCTACGGGACACCAAACAAGTTTTTTGCTCGTTCAATTCTCAGATTATCCAACAAAGATATGCTAAGCTTCAATATAGGGAACCTACTACTTATAAGGGGACCTGATCCTAAGAACTAGACTCAAAACTCTGGCCTGGGATTTCTTGAATAACTAGCTTTGCCAGCTCCACGAGCACCATGAGCTCCTCCTGCGAATCTAATGGAACCAGAGCCTTATAGTGGTAATGAGCAATGGAATTACAATAACGATCAAGAGATTGGACCTTCAGAACAATAGGTTATTTATGCTCCCAGCGCAACAACAAACAGCGAGAAAATAGACCAGAGCACCACTTGGATGCTTTGCATGTGGAGAGAACCATAGAGTTGTGGAATGTCCGAACAAATGAAACTTTGTCCCATTCTGCCGAGAATGTGGTTATGGACATTGTTACAAGGATTGTCCAACAAGACAAAAACCACCATCGGTTACTACTCCATTGAATATGATTATGATCAAGCAAAGACCAACAACTCAACCTACTAATCCAAGTGTACCTTTGATGGTTGTTACCAAAGCTCAACAGACAGCAGTTGTATCGTAGATATTGTCACATAGTATGGGATCGCCCTGATCACGGCAGGGTCAAGCTTACCTTTTATGGCGCACATATCTTACGCATGCGCAGAGAGTCTGGGACTTCCTGTTAGACCTTTATATCTATCTCTTCGTCTTTCTTTTGGGCTCTGATACAGGTTGGGACAGTTACGAGTCTCTTCGCATCAGCTTGCTATCGAGATAGGCAAAAATTCAGACATTTCGAGAGAGCATCCGATATGTCAGGTATGCACATTGGGTGTAGTGGAGGATGAGTTCCATTTTATCTTCACATGCCCTAAATACTATGAGATATGTGGTCAATGTCATTGATTGTATCGGGACACCCCCAGTTGATCCAATACCTGCTGAATCTACACCAACTACAAATATACCTACTACATTAGGGGTGTATCCGATCTCAACTCAGAAAAAAAAGAGATACCAAAATATGAGACAATGTTTAAACAATTGCAAGAAGAAGAGGAATAGAAGTAGCTAAAGCAGTAGCCAAAGTCCATTCTTTATCTGTGTCGCCTTCGAATTTACATAATCCATGAACAGATGTTAATACTCAGTTGCACCATCATGAAGAACCCTTCAAGATGACATAACCTAAAGTGCCACAAACGGAAATGATCATGAATATTCTATCTAGCAAGATGGATATTACAATGGGAGAATTTCTTAAGTTGGTGTCGAAAGCAAACGAAGTATTAGCGGAAAAGTTAACTCAGATTGAGCCAAAGTCCATCATGAGCCACTCTTTTGTGCCGAGTTTGAAGAATCAAATGAAGTACTCAATGTAGGAGTAGTCTGGGAAAGTGAGCAACAAAACATTACCCTGCCAATACAACATAGACAGTTTGGTAAAGAAGCAATTGTGATAGATGGACGTTTAGGAGTTCACTTGATTTCAACAAAGCTATGCGCAAAATGGGGCCTTACGAAGATAAAACCTATAACTTTTGCCATTAAGCTAGCTGATCAAACCGACAGTCCGTCCTAAGGTATTGGTAGAAGGTATACCTATCAAGATTGCCGGAGTTTTAGTTTGTCATTACTTTTGTAGTAATGGACTAACTTGACTCACCGAATGTTTACCATGTCTTATTGGGGCATCCATGGTTATGAGTTGCACAAGTAATTCATAACTGGGGCACCAGAATAATCCCTTTTGAGAATCGTGAGCGTGCAGTCACAGTTGATCCAATCATTTGGACTATCAAGCCAGTGGTCCAAAGAGGGGAAGATGATTCATCAACAATGGATCATACATGTGATTGACATGTAAAAAATTTGGGAGTTCATTATGACTATCTAATTGGTTGTTCGCATGCTGAAACGATATTAGTACCAATACATGCAATATCGATTGGTGCGCAGATGTACGACCTCTCGAGATCTTTTATGATTACACGAAAACTATGTAACTTTTAAATGACCGGTTGGATTGAGACGATTACAGTGCCATTACAAAGCCCTTGATGAGAGCTTTTCAACTTATAGTGCTCATAGTGCTCCCGCTACATATTTTGAGCTCATAGTAGATTGACTGCCCAAAACTTTGACTAAAAATAACTTTTTTAACCTTAACTCGGAATTGGGTCATGTTGGGTGCCGTTGGGTGTAGTTGGGTGTCATTGGAAAGCTCTCATCGAGGGTTTTCTAATAGCACTGTAACCGTCTCAATCGAACATGTCGTTCAAAAGTTACAATTTTTTACAACACACAATATCGATATAGCGCACACAAGTACGACCTCTGGTACTCCAACTGGTTGTCCGCACGTTGAAACAATATTAGTACAGATACATGCAATAGTGATTCAATGCGCAAATGTACGACCTCTCGAGATCTTTTGGGGCTTTCGCTCGTTGAACCGATATTGGTGCGGATTAGTTGAAAACTAAAGGGAATATTTTAACTTTTAAATAGAATATTATAGATTTCCCACTTTGGCATGGTGGCTACGCCGCCTCCAATTTGCAAAGATTTCAAAGTGTGTGATCGTCCAGAAAACAAAGATCAGCATGGGAAAGGTATGAAGACTCAGATTCGATCCAAAAACTTGACACAATGAACAATGGCTTAAGTAAGAACTTTGCTACTCCAAAATGAGGGCAATCATTTGTGAAGCTCTACTCTATTTCATCACAAACATGTACTTTAAAAAAAACTTTACGTTTAGCTATCAAATTCATCACGCATGACCCATATATCGCTTCAACGCGCACGACCTACGCAATGTCTCAATACACTAATTAGTGTGGCAAATTCTATCTACCTATAGCCACCCACTTCACTCCACTTGAATTTGTCCTGTTTGTTCTTCACAGGCGACCTCACAACTCTTTGATGATGGAGAAACTTGAAGTCAGCTGATCACAGAGTTATTGATGGCAAATGACTGAAGTAGACGTTTTTCCAATACACGTCCCACTCTCATAGCTTGCAAATATTCTTTGTAGAGAAATTCCCTGTACCTAGGACCAACCTTCGCGTCCACCAGCTCTGGTGCGGGAAAGACCTTGTGATCCAGTCCTGGATGGTAGTGGGTGACGTAGGACCTCCTTGTGCGTTCGCTGTTCGCGATAACTCTGTGGTTGGAACTTTTGTATCTTCCATTTGTAATGATCTACAGTTCATAAAAATACAGCAGCGTCACTGATCATACAGCAATGTAACGTTGCCGACTACACATGAGCTAAAACTTTCAAAATGATCACATTTCTCCATGGAGAATGAAGAGAGGTCAATTGAAGCAGCAATATTGGCTTGTTGCACTAACCTCAGTTTGATCTGCTATATTGACGACGAATGCATTCGGATAATGTGGCACCAGCTCCCATGTATCGTTTAATTCGTCAAACACTTGCAATCCCTCTGCCTCTTGCATCACAATGGTGATGCCTCCAATATCAGAGTGTGGCTGCATGCCGAGAGTTTTTTCTGGTTCTGGGCAGGGCGGATAAAACTGGAATGTTATGGTCTGCTGTATGTTTGGATACCCCAAAGCATCCCTCAGGTACGCGGGTTTCAGCCCGAGATTCTCAGAGATGACAGCCAGCAGCCTATGAGCTAGATCCAGCACTGCTGCTGTGTACTTTTCCACGGCCTCTCCTAAATCAGCTGGCTGCTGTGGCCAGTATTCGTACTCCCTTCCGGACAGTGGGAGAGTTTGAATTTCCACAACTTCACGCCAGTGCTGGAACTCAGAATCAGTACAGGTCATATGTCTGCCATAGCCCAGACCTCCTACCTCTGGCTTTCGAGGACATGCAAGCTTTTCTTCCTCGCTCAGATCAAAGAACTTGTGGCTCACTTCTCTCAGCTTCTCCGTGACCTCCACTGGCACGCCGTGATTGATAACTTGGAAGAAGCCATTCTTGTCACAGGCTTCAGCAATCTGAGCCCTGATGGAATTAGAAGCCTCTAAATCATCATTCAGGCCTGACAGATCAATTGGCTTGAAAGTTGACATTACTAGTAGTTACGAATATTGATCTTCTGATCTACGCAACCTCGACCTACTTACAGCTTAGTTACAGAAGTGGTGATCAAAATCGTAAACCGGATAGATGCCAGGTATTGTGCACTGAGTGAGTGAGTGCGTGAGTGAGTACTGGAGAAGCTCGCAGGGTCTACTACTTGAAATTTATCAAAGTTTAATCATCCGAAATTACAAAAACAAGTGACAGGCTCCCCCGGATAAAGCAATGACAGGCCGGTTGTGTTGTGTGTTGTGTCGTCGTCCTCCCAAATAATAACCAACAATAATAACAGGCCGGTCTACTACCCCAAATGAATAATCTGCGGGCAGGTTGTGTTGTGATTTAGTCCTTCCAAATAAACAAGTAGTGCTATATTCGAGGAACATGCTATGTTCTAATAAGACAAAAGCTTATTGTTTCTTTTGAGACCACCAAGATCACAAAACCATTTCCAAAGACTCTTCGGATATTATTGGATCAAATCAATCCAACCAAATCTTTTAATATGTACAAAAAGGTGGTGGATGTAGGTCCACCAACCTCATGATGACATCTAGCTTGGAAAATACTACCTTATTTTTATCCATTTTCACTGTCACAATTCTTAAATATTACAATACATCTTTTCTCGGGTTCTACTATGAAGCAAAATTGACCTCCAATTACTTAAAAAATTTCTCTCAAAAAGCTCTATATATGTACAAAGGAGCTATCATCATATATAATGGTAGCTCGAGTTCCTACACTAATTAGCACGCCATGACTCTTGAAATATGATTGGGCCCCTCTACATGAACCTTTAAATGTGTTTGGACCTTATAGACCAATGAAATGAGATGTGCACCACTTTCACTTTTGCATCCCTACAAAATAGGACGTGTTGACCTGTGATTGAACTAGAGGTCATGACCCAAATACCTATGCCTAATCATGCATTTGATTTGTATAATTCATGAAGAGATTGAGGTCCAACCTCATTATATTTGTATAAGTCATGAGGAGATTGAGGTCCAGCCTCATTATGACACTTGGCATGCTACTAATTGACTAACTTCTCTCTACTTTCACATTGTTTCAAGAAACAAGCTATTTTATGACATAAATGAACATAATGCAACTAAGCCTACCATTCACATGTGGGAACATGCTCCACACATGTGTGATTGTCATATGTACATGAAAATGTAAAATTATCAAGCTAATTTTTGCAATAATCTTCACAACCCAAGGGCTACATCATATTTCAGTATTTTTCTGAAAGCTTGTTTGCAATTTAGTATTACGATTTTAGTATTTAGATAAATATTGCAAAATGTAAAATTAAATAAGACTCCATACCTAGGTATTATCCAATATCAATCAGTTTAAGTGATACAAAACTTGATTTAGATTTATTTTTAAGAAAAAAATAACTAAAATTTGCAACAAAGACAAATTTAATTTTTAAAATAGTTAATTTTTCATTCAACAACCCTTTGAGTTTGAACTCATATGGATAATGAATACAAAACATGACAAAAGGAAAAGACAGATTAAAGTTTTACATTTACATTTCTATAATTGAAGGCCAACTGAAAATAGTTGCCATATTTTGTTAGAATGTGAGTTGGATTCTTCTCCTCAAAATGTAAGTCTGTCTCTTAGGCACACAGACACTTCAGCTCCGAGTTTTTGCACCGTTGTCGGGGAGTAATGCCATTATTTTCATTTTCAACATGTTATGATGCTTGGATGGATGTTAGCTTGCATTTAGGCATTGTGGTTTTTGCATGATAGAGTTAGATTTGCACTTTTAGAGTTAGATTTTGGTGAATTTTATGATTTTGAGTGGATTTCTTGCTTGTAATCACTTGAGATTGATCGACAAGAAAGGGGAGATAGTACGTCATTGCTAAAATCCAGTTTGAATCCAAAAAATTAAAGAAAAATAAAAAATCGCTCATTTTCTGCATTTTGGAAATAAAAGAAGGCAAAATTGTTATCAGATTTTGATAACTTTCTATTTTTTTGCAACCAACCTTTGCCGACATGCAGGCAGGACCACTCTAATGCAATGAAGCTACAGTTTGCCAAGTGAAGATTTCTTTCTAGCCATTTTTCATAAACTTGAGGGACTTGACTATGTTGGTTTGGTACATCTAGCAGCACGTGTGTGTGATATTCAAGCATGATACATCATCGTGATAATGGTTTATATGACTAAATGGGTTGAAGCAAGAGCTATGTGAGTTGTTGATGCAAAATCAACTGTAAAGTTTTTGTATGAAAACATCATTCTTTGATTTGGATTCATGTTGAGATCGTAAGTGATAGAAGTACCCATTCTGTAAACGAGACAATTAGAAGCCTATTGTGAAGAAACAAAACATTTCTATCTACAAAGCCTTGCTAGCTTTCAGCCCTCAGCCTCAAAAAGATTTTCCCTAAAAACACGAAAGTCAAAGGAAATGAAGACGAACAGTTTGCGAACACAAAAGTCAAGGGAGACGATCACGAACGGTTTGTGAACACGAAAGATTCACGAACGAGAATCTTTTGCGGTCCAGTACGAGAGAAAGGCAGACAAGCAAAATGAAACCAACGACACGACATGAAAAATGTTGCGAAACCCGTTTTGCCCTCACACTCCAAAGAGTACCAACAAAGATCGTGCAAGTACCCAGAAGTACAAAAATCTGATCTGATGGCATGACGTCAGCAAATACTCTCTAGGTCATGGCTAATCTGCCACTCTTGTAATTCCCTAATTAGTTAATCACTCTAATCTTAGATTTACATAGAGCGACTATACTTACTGGATGACACTTGACATATAGATAAATAGAATACACACATAGTGTAAGAGTAGTAGTCTGATGCTAGTAAGCAATCAAGACAAAATACAGACAAAAAGTCTGTCTGCGTGCAAGACGAGTTCTATGATCAGGATCCATAGAGATCCAAAAAAAGTCCGCTAGTAAGTGAGACATACATTTGTGAGAGAGGTGTATCCCTCTCACGCCAATGCACTGTGTGGATTTGCATGCAGTGCTTGAAGAAATCAAAAGAAGATCAATATAGATTATTTTTCTTGTTGCATATGATCTCGAATGCAAATGCATCTGCTATTATTCGTATGTCTGAGTTTTCTTGTTCATTTGAATTTCCGCACCTTGGTTGAAACTATGTTGAATGTTGCATTAGTTTTATAAACGTAGATTAGTAGTGCCTGACTACATTATGGAGGACTGTAGGAGTGATTCAGCTAGCAGTGTCCAGCGATCGCATCTAAACTCCATTCGAAAGCTAAAGAGGATCGTGGTTGTCACGATAGTTTCGTGATTCATTCTCAACAATGGTATCAGAGCATATCTCGCGAATTCCCATTCTCATCAGTGGTATCAGAGCATATCTCGCGAATTCCTCATTCTCATCAGTGGTATCAGAGCCAGTTGTGATGTCAGATTCTGACATAGTCGAGAAGCTAGCTGATCCAGGAGGCCAAGCATTCAAACAAACAACCATCAACAAGGGAACAGACTCAAGAAGCAATGGCTTCAATCAGCAGCATGTAGTGCAAGATCTGCACAATACTTGATTCTTCAGGATCTAACTTTCTAGCCTGGAAAGTTAAGACATCACTAATACTCAAGGGAGAAGGACTCTTCCCCTGGGTGGATGGCACAGAAGAAATGCCTATGACAACAAGCAAGGAGCTACGCGAATGGAGGGAGAAAAACGACAAGGCAGTAGTCTTGATATCATCTTCCATCGAAGATAGTCTCGCACTTGACCTAGCTACACTCTCCAAAGCTAAGGAGATGTGGGATGCATTACTCACCAGATTTCAAACGAAATCAAGAAGTCAAAGATCAACTGACGAATTTGCAGTGGGATGGAAAGGACCTCACTTCTTTCGTAAGAAAGATGAAGGATCTGTTTCTATCACTACATAACTCTGGAGTAGAGAATGTGTGAAAAACTCAGATCCAAAAGATGCTAAAGTTTCATAAAGATCTTGGCCATGGAAGTTATGCACATCTAGATTGAAAAAATGATAGAAATTGTGATGTTAAGCATACTAAACATCAACTAAACATCAAAATCTGATCATAAGCTTCCACAAACAGAAACTTGCTGTCCCTGTCCGTACTTCAGAGCCTACAACCTGCATTTCACACGTGTGAAGCCATAGCAACAAAGAAATCACAATTCTAGTGGCTAGAATGCAAGATATGAACAAAAAAGTGAGAGAGAAGAAGATGGACCTTCAAAGAGCATAACATTCATTCAATAGAATGAAAATGAGATATGTACATACTCGTGGAGATGGCTATTTATAGCAGCCATAGTGCCTCTTGGCCACTTGTCTTATGATAGGCTAAAATTGGGGTCCAATAGGATTCACCCATATACCTAGAAATTTGGTCAAATAGGAATGCACCAAATTATGAGCCAATAGAAGAGCTCCACACTCGACCTCCTCTAATTAATGTGACCTCAAAAGTAGTGTACACATACTTTGGGCCTCTACATACATGTATGAACCTATCTCTAACTTTTATTTGGCCATAGGCCTACAAAATCTCAAGTTAGGAAAATACTACTAGTTGACAATTTTTCACACTCCCTCTTCAACTAGTTTTAGCATAGATTTAGAAAGTACACCAAGACTTGTTCTATGCTTGAAAAATAAGTCCTTTCCCAATGCTTTGGTAAAGATATCAGCCACACATTCCTTTGATGGGACATGTTCAAGCTTGATCTCTTTTGCCAACACTTGTTCTCTCACAAAATGGTAAGCCACCTCGATATGTTTGCTCCTTGCATGGAAAACCGGATTGTTTGCTAGACTTTGGGCTGAAAGGTTGTCACAAAAGATGATTGGACTCTCTGAAAAATCCAGCAAATGAAGCTCCATAATCATCCTCTTGATCCACACCATCTCCTTTGTGCATGATGTCAAAGCTTTGTACTCGGCCTCACTAGAAGAAAGTGATATAGTTGCTTGTTTCTTCGACATCCATGAGATAGCTCCATCACCTATGAAAATAGCATGTGCATTTATGGATTTTCTATCCATAAGGTCTCCTGCAAAATCTGAATCTGAAAAACCAAATAAGTTAGGTGATGAGCCTCTATAAACAATGCCAAAATCTTTTGTTCCCGAGATGTATCTCAAGATCCTCTTTCCTAGTTTCCAATGTTCTATGCTAGGATCTTGCATGAATTGGCTTAATCTACCAACACAATAAGATAAATCAGGTCTTGTGATGGTTAGATATATAAGAGAACCTATTAGCTTCCTATAGAGAGTAATGTCCTCGAAGGATCTTTCATTACCTCTTATAGTTAGCTTTACATGTGATTCCATAGGTGTATCAATAGGATTTGCATCTACCATATGAAATCTATTGAGAATAGAAATAGCATACTTCTCTTGTGAAATAAAAGTGATTTGAGAAGTTCTAATTACTTCTATTCCTAAGATATAGCTCAAAAGACCAAGATCATGCACTTCAAATTCCTTTTTTAGTGCTTTCTTGATATCTTCTATATCTTCCTTGTTCCCTCCACTTAAAATAATGTCATCCACATAAATTAGAAGGATTGTAACATCATTAGCACTAATTCTAAAGTAAAGTGAATGATCATACTCACTCATAGTGAAGTTTTGAGAAAGTAGAAAAGAGTTAAGCCTAGCATACCAACTCCTTGGTGCTTGCTTAAGACCATACAAACTTTTTTGTAGAAAACACACATGATTAGGCTTGCTATGAGAAACATAGCTCTCGGGTTGCTCCATGTAGACTTCCTCTTCAAGATCACCATTCAAGAAAGCATTAGAAATGTCTAATTCCCAAAGATCCCATCCATAAAGAGTTGCAAGGGAAATGATTACTCTTATGCTCACCATCTTTGCCACGGGTGCAAAGGTTTCCTCATAGTCAATGCCATGCTCTTGAGCATAACCTTTAGCCACCAACCTTGCCTTCAACTTGTTGATAGATCCATCTTGATTTGTCTTTACCTTGAAGATCCATTTGCATCCAATTGCACTTTTGCCCTTTGGAAGCTCCACCAATCTCCATGTGTTGTTCTTCATAAGTGCTTCAAACTCAAGATCCATTGCTTGGATCCATTCCTCTTTTTGCCTTGCTTCATCTACACATGAAGGTACATCAAAAGAAGTTAGGAAAGCATAGTTGGATCCATCCACCACTTGCTTACCTTTGTCATCATAAGTGAGCCTTGAGGGTTTCACTTTATGCCTTGGAGTTCTCCTTGGAATTTGACTTGAAGAGGCTTCTTCAACATCCACATCCAATGTGTCATCAACTCCATTGTCATCAAGCACATTAGTTGCAACAACACCATCATCACTTGAAACAACTTTTGGAATGTTACTTTCATCAAAAATGACATCCCTACTTGTGAACACTTTCTTGATTGAAGGAACATAAATCCTATATGCTTTGCTTACTTCACTATAACCAACAAAAATGCCCTTTCTTGAAGATGGATCCTCCTTAGTTCTATCATCAAGAGTAATGTTGAAGTAGCAAATGCATCCAAAAGTTCTTAGAAACTTGACATTAGGCTTCATACCAAACAAAGCTTCAAAAGGGGTTTTTCCTTCCAATACAACACTTGGCCATCTATTGCATAGGAAATTTGCACACAACAAAGCATCACTCCAAAAAGGTTTAGGAAGATTAGCATTCAATCTCATTGCCTTTGCACTCTCACACAAGGTTCTATTCTTCCTCTCGGCCACTCCATTTTGTTGTGGTGTTCTTGGACATGTGTACTCCCTCTTGATCCCATGCTCATCGCAAAAGGCTTTGAATTTGTTAGAAATGTATTCACCACCATTGTCGCTCCTCAAGCATTTGATTTTGGTTGTAAATTGAGTCTCAATAGCAACTTTGAACTTGACAAACACATCAAACACCTCATCCTTGCTCTTTAGTAGATAAACCCAACAAAATCTACTAAAATCATCAATGAAAGTTACATACATCTTAGCACCTCCATTGCTAATTGTAGTAACACCATGAATATCCGAATGCAAGAGAGAAAAAGGCATCTTAGATCTAGATATAGATCTAGTATATGGCAATCTATGTGATTTAGACAAAGCACATTCTTCACAAACATGATTCAAGCAAGTAAGAGACTTGGGAAGTCCCCTTACTACCTCCTTTTTGGCTATTACCTCCAAGGCCTTGTAGTTGAGATGTCCCATCCTTTTATGCCATACCTCTTGAATTGACATTTGTTCATTTGCCATGCATCCAACTTGGTTAGCAACAACACATGCATCAAGCTTGAACAATTTCCCTTGCCTTTTCCCTTTTGCAATGATACTACACCCCTTTTTGATCAAGCAAGCATCACCATCAAACTCAACTTTGAATCCTTTGTCAAGCATTTGGCTTACACTAAGTAAGTTCTTGGTAATGGATGGAATGAGCAAAACATCTTTCAATTCTATATTCCTATTTGTAGAAAGTGAAATAGGAATTGTGCCAATCCCCTTGATTGTACACTCACCATCATTTGCGGTATAGATTACCTTCCTATCACCATCAAATGCCATTAAAGATGAAAAATACTCTTTATGATATGTCATATGAGAAGTGGCTCCACTATCAATCCACCAAGGATCAATGTCTCCATGATTAGCCAACAAGCAAGATGACATAACAAAAGCATCATTTGAAAGAAGCTCATCCCCACCCTCATCAATAGTTAGATTGGTTTGCTTTTCCCCTTGATCCCTCTTTTTCTTGAAACAATCACTAGCAAAATGCCCTTTGACTCCACAATAGAAACATTTTAGCTTAGATCTATCCTTCTTTTTGCCAAAAGTAGAGTGCTCACCTTGGTCTTGCCCTTTAGACCAATTGCTTTTACCTTTGCCCTTGAACTTGCCTTTAGAGAACATTGCCTCCTCTTCTCCTCCTTGAGATGTAGAAGATGCTCCCACTCTTGCTTGCAACCTGAATTCTTCAGCCAACAAGACCTCTTGCAAGTCTCCAACACTTGGTAAACATTTTTGGATAGCATAACTTTGAACAAGATTAGCATGATCATCCAACAAGCCATTGAGAATCACTTGAACAAGCTCCTCATTATTTATGCCATCATTAATGCATGCTAACTCATCATTCAATGCTTTAACTCTCAAAACAAAAGCATGTCCATTCTCACTCTTCTTTTGCATACAAGAAAAGATTTGCCTTCTTAAAGTCAACACTCTAGAAGTAGACTTGGATTCATAAACCTTCTTCAAGGCTTCCCAAGCTTCACTAGATGATGTGCACTTACCAACCTCTTTGATAAGCTCATTTGTCACATTCATCTTGATCATGTGAAGGGCTTTCTTTGCCCTCTTGTCATACCTCAATTGTTCTTGAGGTGCCAAAGGTCTCTCCTCCACACCTACAACAATATCCATCAACTCATTCATCTCAAGCAAAGACTCCATCCTTACTTTCCAAGTAGAATAGTTGAGGGAGGTAAGCCTATCATTGCTTTCCAACATGTAGCCTCCATTTGTAGCCATGTTGCAATGATTGATCTCTGATCTTTGACCTGTTCCAATGCACTAAGCACTCTCTTGAATCAACAAATGAAACACAAGAAGAAATCACAAAGATTTGGAACCTAAAACCTTACTTTTTCTCTCTTTTCCTCACTTTTTCCTCAATTTTAGCCACTAGTTTTATGATTTCTTGATCAAACCAAGACCAAACCTCAATATACTTGCTTTTCCCTCACTCCTAAGATTGAAATACACTCTTGAATCATTCAGCAAACTGAAAATCAGAGGGTTACATCAATTTTGAAGTTTTTGACATGAAGAAGCAAGAAATTGAATCAAAAAACTATATGCTAGAATGGAAAACTAATAGGATCTTGTTGGATCTTGCATCTCCCTCTTTCCAAAACAAATTTTGTCTCCTTATTCTGATAAGTACAGAGGGAATTCGCCCTACTTCAATTGAAATGCATACAAATGATGTTTTGATCACAAAGATCCAATTTCTACACATAAATCAACAAGATTTTTAGCTAGAAACTTGATTGGAATGCTACAAAAGCAAACTCGCCCACAAATCTCTTCTAAATCTGGCAAAACCTGCACATTTGGCCGCCTAATGCTCTGATACCATGTGAAAAACTCAGATCCAAAAGATGCTAAAGTTTCATAAAGATCTTGGCCATGGAAGTTATGCACATCTAGATTGAAAAAATGATAGAAATTGTGATGTTAAGCATACTAAACATCAACTAAACATCAAGATCTGATCATAAGCTTCCACAAACAGAAACTTGCTGTCCCTGTCCGTACTTCAGAGCCTACAACCTGCATTTCACACGTGTGAAGCCATAGCAACAAAGAAATCACAATTCTAGTGGCTAGAATGCAAGATATGAACAAAAAAGTGAGAGAGAAGAAGATGGATCTTCAAAGAGCATAACATTCATTCAATAGAATGAAAATGAGATATGTACATACTCGTGGAGATGGCTATTTATAGCAGCCATAGTGCCTCTTGGCCACTTGTCTTATGATAGGCTAAAATTGGGGTCCAATAGGATTCACCCATCTACCTAGAAATTTGGTCAAATAGGAATGCACCAAATTATGAGCCAATAGAAGAGCTCCACACTCGACCTCCTCTAATTAATGTGACCTCAAAAGTAGTGTACACATACTTTGGGCCTCTACATACATGTATGAACCTATCTCTAACTTTTATTTGGCCATAGGCCTACAAAATCTCAAGTTAGGAAAATACTACTAGTTGACAATTTTTCACACCGAATGTTTACCATGTCTTATTGGGGCATCCATGGTTATGAGTTGCACAAGTAATTCATAACTGGGGCACCAGAATAATCCCTTTTGAGAATCGTGAGCGTGCAGTCACAGTTGATCCAATCATTTGGACTATCAAGCCAGTGGTCCAGAGAGGGGAAGATGATTCATCAACAATGGATCATACATGTGATTGACATGTAAAAAATTTGGGAGTTCATTGTGACTATCTAATTGGTTGTTCGCATGCTGAAACGATATTAGTACCAATACATGCAATATCGATTGGTGCGCAGATGTATGACCTCTCGAGATCTTTTATGATTACACGAAAACTATGTAACTTTTAAATGACCGGTTGGATTGAGACGATTACAGTGCCATTACAAAGCCCTTGATGAGAGCTTTTCAACTTATAGTGCTCATAGTGCTCCCGCTACATATTTTGAACTCATAGTAGATTGACTGCCCAAAACTTTGACTAAAAATAACTTTTTAACCTTAGCTCGGAATTGGGTCATGTTGGGTGCCGTTGGGTGTAGTTGGGTGTCATTGGAAAGCTCTCATCGAGGATTTTCTAATAGCACTGTAACCGTCTCAATCGAACATGTCGTTCAAAAGTTACAATTTTTTACAACAGACAATATCGATATAGCGCACACAAGTACGACCTCTGGTACTCCAACTGGTTGTCCGCACGTTGAAACAATATTAGTACAGATACATGCAATAGTGATTCAATGCACAAATGTACGACCTCTCGAGATCTTTTGGGGCTTTCGCTCGTTGAACCGATATTGGTGCGGATTAGTTGAAAACTAAAAGGAATATTTTAACTTTTAAATAGAATATTCTAGATTTTCCACTTTGGCATGGCGGCTACGCCGCCTCCAATTTGCAAAGATTTCAAAGTGTGTGATCGTCCAGAAAACAAAGATCAGCATGTGAAAGGTATGAAGACTCAGATTCGATCCAAAAACTTGACACAATGAACAATGGCTTAAGTAAGAACTTTTCTACTCCAAAATGAGGGCAATCATTTGTGAAGCTCTACTCTATTTCATCACAAACATGTACTTTAAAAAAAACTTTACGTTTAGCTATCAAATTCATCACGCATGACCCATATATCGCTTCAACGCGCACGACCTACGCAATGTCTCAATACACTAATTAGTGTGGCAAATTCTATCTACCTATAGCCACCCACTTCACTCCACTTGAATTTGTCCTGTTTGTTCTTCACAGGTGACCTCACAACTCTTTGATGATGGAGAAACTTGAAGTCAGCTGATCACAGAGTTATTGATGGCAAATGACTGAAGTAGACGTTTTTCCAATACACGTCCCACTCTCATAGCTTGCAAATATTCTTTGTAGAGAAATTCCCTGTACCTAGGACCAACCTTCGCGTCCACCAGCTCTGGTGCGGGAAAGACCTTGTGATCCAGTCCTGGATGGTAGTGGGTGACGTAGGACCTCCTTGTGCGTTCGCTGTTTGCGATAACTCTGTGGTTGGAACTTTTGTATCTTCCATTTGTAATGATCTACAGTTCATAAAAATACAGCAGCGTCACTGATCATACAGCAATGTAACGTTGCCGACTACACATGAGCTAAAACTTTCAAAATGATCACATTTCTCCATGGAGAATGAAGAGAGGTCAATTGAAGCAGCAATATTGGCTTGTTGCACTAACCTCAGTTTGATCTGCTATATTGACGACGAATGCATTCGGATAATGTGGCACCAGCTCCCATGTATCGTTTAATTCGTCAAACACTTGCAATCCCTCTGCCTCTTGCATCACAATGGTGATGCCTCCAATATCAGAGTGTGGCTGCATGCCGAGAGTTTTTTCTGGTTCTGGGCAGGGCGGATAAAACTGGAATGTTATGGTCTGCTGTATGTTTGGATACCCCAAAGCATCCCTCAGGTACGCGGGTTTCAGCCCGAGATTCTCAGAGATGACAGCCAGCAGCCTATGAGCTAGATCCAGCACTGCTGCTGTGTACTTTTCCACGGCCTCTCCTAAATCAGCTGGCTGCTGTGGCCAGTATTCGTACTCCCTTCCGGACAGTGGGAGAGTTTGAATTTCCACAACTTCACGCCAGTGCTGGAACTCAGAATCAGTACAGGTCATATGTCTGCCATAGCCCAGACCTCCTACCTCTGGCTTTCGAGGACATGCAAGCTTTTCTTCCTCGCTCAGATCAAAGAACTTGTGGCTCACTTCTCTCAGCTTCTCCGTGACCTCCACTGGCACGCCGTGATTGATAACTTGGAAGAAGCCATTCTTGTCACAGGCTTCAGCAATCTGAGCCCTGATGGAATTAGAAGCCTCTAAATCATCATTCAGGCCTGACAGATCAATTGGCTTGAAAGTTGACATTACTAGTAGTTACGAATATTGATCTTCTGATCTACGCAACCTCGACCTACTTACAGCTTAGTTACAGAAGTGGTGATCAAAATCGTAAACCGGATAGATGCCAGGTATTGTGCACTGAGTGAGTGAGTGCGTGAGTGAGTACTGGAGAAGCTCGCAGGGTCTACTACTTGAAATTTATCAAAGTTTAATCCTCCGAAATTACAAAAAACAAGTGACAGGCTCCCCCAGATAAAGCAATGACAGGCCGGTTGTGTTGTGTGTTGTGTCGTCGTACTCCCAAATAATAACCAACAATAATAACAGGCCGGTCTACTACCCCAAATGAATAATCTGCGGGCAGGTTGTGTTGTGATTTAGTCCTTCCAAATAAACAAGTAGTGCTATATTCGAGGAACATGCTATGTTCTAATAAGACAAAAGCTTATTGTTTCTTTTGAGACCACCAAGATCACAAAACCATTTCCAAAGACTCTTCGGATATTATTGGATCAAATCAATCCAACCAAATCTTTTAATATGTACAAAAAGGTGGTGGATGTAGGTCCACCAACCTCATGATGACATCTAGCTTGGAAAATACTACCTTATTTTTATCCATTTTCACTGTCACAATTTTTAAATATTACAATACATCTTTTCTCGGGTTTCTACTATAAAGCAAAATTGACCTCCAATTACTTAAAAATTTTCTCTCAAAAAGCTCTATATATGTACAAAGGAGCTATCATCATATATAATGGTAGCTCGAGTTCCTACACTAATTAGCACGCCATGACTCTTGAAATATGATTGGGCCCCTCTACATGAACCTTTGAATGTGTTTGGACCTTATAGACCAATGAAATGAGATGTGCACCACTTTCACTTTTGCATCCCTACAAAATAGGACGTGTTGACCTGTGATTGAACTAGAGGTCATGACCCAAATACCTATGCCTAATCATGCATTTGATTTGTATAATTCATGAAGAGATTGAGGTCCAACCTCATTATATTTGTATAAGTCATGAGGAGATTGAGGTCCAGCCTCATTATGACACTTGGCATGCTACTAATTGACTAACTTCTCTCTACTTTCACATTGTTTCAAGAAACAAGCTATTTTATGACATAAATGAACATAATGCAACTAAGCCTACCATTCACATGTGGGAACATGCTCCACACATGTGTGATTGTCATATGTACATGAAAATGTAAAATTATCAAGCTAATTTTTGCAATAATCTTCACAACCCAAGGGCTACATCATATTTCAGTATTTTTCTGAAAGCTTGTTTGCAATTTAGTGTTAAGATTTTAGTATTTAGATAAATATTGCAAAATGTAAAATTAAATAAGACTCCATACCTAGGTATTATCCAATATCAATCAGTTTAAGTGATACAAAACTTGATTTAGATTTATTTTTAAGAAAAAAATAACTAAAATTTGCAACAAAGACAAATTTAATTTTTAAAATAGTTAATTTTTCATTCAACAACCCTTTGAGTTTGAACTCATATGGATAATGAATACAAAACATGACAAAAGGAAAAGACAGATTAAAGTTTTATATTTACATTTCTAAAATTGAAGGCCAACTGAAAATAGTTGCCATATTTTGTTAGAATGTGAGTTGGATTCTTCTACTCAAAATGTAAGTCTGTCTCTTAGGCACACAGACACTTCAGCTCCGAGTTTTTGCACCGTTGTCGGGGAGTAATGTGAAAAATACAGATCCTAAGTGGATCTAAACTCCAAGATCATTGGCTTGAATGCTTGCACTCCAAACTACATAAGCTAGGAATTGGCAACACATTCTATGCTACCTAGAATGCAAAGAACTTGATCAAAAAGCATTTATCACAAATGGAAACTTCCATAAACATCAAGTGCGGCCCAAAATAGCATTATACAGTCCATAATACATCAGCCTATCACTTTTGGAAAGCACCTAAGATCATACACAATAGCTTGAAGACAATACACACAACAATGCTCTCAATGGAGGAAGAAACAATGACAATGATCTATTGATCTCAATGAAGCATACAAAAGGTTTCTCCAACCTGTTTTCCACGACTTCCCTACTATTTATGGATGAGGAAGATGACTCTCTCTCCTCTCTCTAGAAGGTACTTGACCCTAGATATTCCCTATATAGGAAAAATAGCTAAAAATGGCTTATATGACCAAAATACATCAAAATGGTCTCATTTTGAAGGGTATGAAGTTTGACACTTCATCATACTGAAAAAATACAGTAAATAAAAACATTGTGGCCTGGTTCACACGTGTGAAACTCCAGAACCAAAACTATTTACAATTTTAGCCAATTTAGGCCTCAAACTAGCTAGGAAATGTTGACAATTTTCACACTCCCTCTTCAACATTGGATGCTAGTTTCAACATAGTCTTTGAGCACATTCCAAGATTAGATCTATGCATTAAATATAGGTCCTTTCCCAATGGTTTGGTGAAGATATCAGCCACACACTCCTTTGAAGAGACATGTTGAAGCTCCACCTCTTTGGCAATGACTTGATCTCTCACAAAATGGTGAGCAATCTCAATGTGCTTGCTCCTTGCATGAAAAACAGGATTGCTTGCCAAGCTTTGGGCTGAAAGGTTATCACAAAGTATGATTGGAGTCTTCTCTGGTTCCAGCAAGTGAAGATCCAATAACATCCTCTTGATCCAAAGAATCTCCTTGGTGCATGTTGTTAATGCCTTGTACTCGGCTTCGGTGGAAGATAGAGAGATAGTTGGTTGCTTCTTTGATAGCCATGAGACCACTCCATCTCCAAGATAGATTGCAAAGGCACTTGTTGACTTCCTATCCATTTGATCACCTGCAAAATCTGAATCTGAAAATCCACAAAGGTTAGGTGTAGTACCTCCATACAAGATGCCAAAATCTCTAGATCCCGAGATGTATCTAAGTACTCTCTTTCCTAGCTTCCAATGAGCCTCACTAGGATCTTGCATAAATTGACTTAGTTTACCAACCACAAAGCTTAGATCAGGTCTTGTGATGGTTAACCATATAAGAGATCCTATTAGCTTTCTATAGAGAGTAATGTCCTTGAAGGATCTTTCATTACTTCTTGTAGTTAGCTTTACATTTGATTCCATAGGAGTAGAAACAACTTTACAATCTTCCATATGAAACCTTTTTAGAATAGAGTTAACATACTTTTCTTGACATATGAATGTAGATTTAGAAGTTCTAATAATCTCTATTCCTAAGATATAATGAAGTTTACCAAGATCTTGAATTTCAAACTCTCTTTTGAGTGCCATCTTGATTTCATCTATATCTAGATTGTTACCACCACTTAAGATAATGTCATCAACATAGATCAAAAGTAAAGTGATATCATTTTCATTCAATCTAAAGTAGAGAGAATGATCATACTCACTCATAACAAAGTTTTGAGAAAGTAAGAAGGAATTGAGCTTAGCATACCAACTCCTTGGTGCTTGCTTTAGCCCATACAAACTCTTTTGGAGATAGCACACATGATTAGGCTCATCATGTGAAACATAGCCCTCGGGTTGCTCCATGTAAATATCTTCTTCAAGATCACCATTCAAGAAGGCATTAGTAACATCCATTTGCCACATATCCCAATCATAAAGAGTTGCAAGAGAGATTAGGATTCGAATAGTTACCATCTTTGCCACGGGTGCAAAGGTCTCATCATAGTCAATACCATATTCTTGAGCATACCCCTTTGCCACCAACCTTGCCTTGTACTTGTTGATTGATCCATCTTGATTTGTCTTGATCTTGAAGATCCACTTACAACCAATTGCCTTCTTGTCCTTTGGAAGCTTTACCAACCTCCATGTGTTGCTTTTGATGAGTGCTTGATGCTCATGATCCATGGCTTGGATCCATTCCTTCTTTTGAATTGCTTCACCTACACAAGTTGGTTCATCAAAAGAGGTAAGAAAAGCAAAGTTAGAGTTGTCCACCACTTGCTTTCCTTTTTCATCATAGGTTAGCCTTGATGGCTTAGCCCTTTGCCTTTGAGTCTTCCTTGAAGTTTGCTTTGGAGTGGCATCTCCATCTTCATCCAAGACATCTTGCACATCATGATGATTAGTAGGCACATCAACATCAACATCAACAACATTGGAAACATTCTCTTCATGAAAGATGACATCCCTACTTATGACAACTTTCTTTGTAGAAGGAATGTACACTTTGTAAGCCTTGCTTACTTCACTATAGCCAACAAACACACCCTTCTTTGATGAAGGATCTTCTTTAGTTCTATCATCAAGTGTGATATTGACAAAACATGTACATCCAAAGATCCTACAATGCTTGACACTCGGCCTTCTACCATAAAGAACCTCATGAGGAGTTTTACCATCCAAGGAAGCACTTGTCCATCTATTACATAGATAGTTAGCACATGCTAAAGCTTCCCCCCAAAAAGACTTAGCAAGATTAGCATGTAGTCTCATTGCCTTGGCACATTCACAAAGGGTTCTATTCTTCCTCTCGGCCACTCCATTCTGTTGTGGAGTCCTAGGACTAGACATCTCCCTCTTAATCCCATGTTCTATACAAAAGTCTTTGAACCTATTTGAGGTGTATTCCCCTCCATTATCAGATCTTAAGCATTTGATCTTTGTATTGAATTGGTTTTCCATTTCATTCTTGAACTTGACAAATGCAGCAAACACTTCATCCTTACTTTTAAGAAGATAGATCCAAGTATACCTACTAAAGTCATCAATGAAAGTTGCATACATCTTTGCCCCACCATTGCTAGTTGTACTAGAAGAATGAATATCAGAATGCACAAGTTGAAAAGCTTCTTTAGATCTAGAAGTAGATCTAGAATAAGCAAGTCTATGAGATTTGGACAAGGCACAATGTTCACAAACACTATTGTTTGCAACAAGACTTTTAGGGAGACCAAGAACAAGCTCTTTCTTTGCCATTACCTCCAAAGATTTGAAGTTGGGATGGCCCAACCTCTTGTGCCAAACTTCTTGGTTTGTCAATTGCTCCCTAGCCATACATCCTTCATGATTAGAGATCACACATGCATCAAGCTTGAAAAGTTTACCATGCCTCCTACCTTGAGCAATCAAGGATCCACATCCACATCAAGTCCTTTGTCAATCATTTGACTTACACTAAGCAAATTCTTAGTGATTGAAGGAATGTACAAGACATTTTCAAGATTTGCTTTCCTATTTGTTGAAAGGGAAATAGGAATAGTGCCTATGCCTTTGATGTCACATTGACCATCATTTGCAGTGTAGATGATGTTACCTTCTCCCTCATAAGACAATAAGGATGTAAAGTATTCCTTATGTCTTGTCATGTGAGATGAGGCTCCACTATCAATCCACCAAGGATCATTATCATCTATGTTGGCTAACAAACTTGAAGTCATAACAAGTGATTCACATGTGTTATGTTCTTCCTCATCTATTGTAAGATTTCCTTGCCTCTCTCCTTGCTCTCTTTTCTTCTTATAACATTCATTTGCAAAATGACCTTTTATCCCACAATAAAAGCACTTGAACTTTGACTTATTCTTCTTAGTAGAAGAGAAAGAGGAAGAGTGATCATCATGATCAAAGTTACCACCTTTGGACCATTTCCCTTTGCCTTTACCTTTGCCCTTGAATTTGCCTTTTGTGAAGAAAGCCTCTTCACCTCCACCTTGCAAGGATGCACCATCAAGCTTTGATTGCAACCTATGTTCTTCAGCCAATAAGATTTCTTGCAAGTCAACCACACTTGGCAAGACTCTTTGAATGGCAAAACTTTGCACAAGGTTAGCATGTTCATTTAGCAAACCATTCAACATAACTTGGACTATTTCACCATCTTTTATGTTCTCATCAATGCATGCTAAATCATCACTTAGGGACTTAACTCTCAAGATAAACGCATGAGCACTTTCACCCTCTCTTTGCCTACTAGAAAATATTTGTCTCCTTAGGGTCAATACCCTAGATGTGGACTTTGATTCAAAGAGCTTCTTTAAGGCATTCCATGCCTCACTTGCACTTTGACACTTTCCAACTTCCTTGAGAAGTTCATTTGTAACATTCATTTTAATGATATGAAGAGCCCTTTTGGCCTTCTTATCAAACCTTTGTTGCTCTTGAAGTGTGAGAGGTCTCTCTTCAATTTCTGCAACTATGTCCATGAGTTCATTCAACTCAAGTAAGGACTCCATCCTCACTTTCCAAGTAGAGTAGTTTGATGAACTCAACCTTTCACTAGACTCTAGCATGATCCCACCATTGGAAGCCATGATTCTAATGTTTCTTCAACTTTTAGGTTCTGTCCTAAAGCACTTAGCACTCACTTTTCTCTCAACAAATGATAGATAAAGAGATCTATGAAGATTTAGGACCCTAAAACACTTCTATCTTGAACCTAGATGGTTTCCAAGCATAGAAAGGAAGATTGAAACACATGCAACACTTTGCACACACTAAGAATGGATTACAAAATCAAACCAACCTGAACACACTCTTGCTTAAGCTCTCAAACTTTCCAGCAAGTGACCAAATCAAGTTATGGTGTGAAGAGTTACTTGCATTCTTAGAAAATACCCAAAACTAGGATGCCAAGATTACCTAGTAATGAACAAACTTGATCAACATATGATCAACACACTAAGATATTGATTCAACCTGTAAAACCACATGTAAACCACACTTCTAAAAGTTTATAAACTCCAGCAAGTGATAAATACAAGATTTAGAGGTGAATGAATGAGCACACTTAGTGAATCACAAGACTAGCTTCACTATCTTGTCAAATCTTGGTGTTTAGATGTAGATCTAAGATCACTTCACATGAGAATGTTCCTCAACCTGTTAAGAACCTGAAAACACACTTGCATAATGGTTAAAACCTTCCAGCAAATGCTCCAATCAAATTACATAAGAAGAGTTACTTACATGCTCAACAAAGTACACCAAAATTTATGCCAAAATTGATGACAATCTTTACAATATGCTCTTCACAATGGAGCTTACAATATGTTCACCCAAAAAAGGGGATCTTTCATCCAAATGGGAGCTTTGCTCAGCCTTTAGGAGAATTACAACTCACTCAAAAGAGCATTTGTCATCCACTTAAGGAGAAGTTTCATCCACTTAAGGAGAGTGTTCATCCAAGAATGGAGATTGTCAACAATAGGATTGAAAAGAACATTGTTAGTATTGAATATGCACAAGCCTCACAATCACAAATGATTAGGTGTTATGATCTGATCCAAAATAGTTTCTTTTCAGCCTCTGATCTTCAATAGACCTGAAATATGCTTTTGATCCACAAGTTCAACTCACAAAACAAAGGTTAGTAAGATTTGATCAACAAAGCAATGCAAAATCATGCTAGAACTTGATCAAACATCCAAATATCACCAAAAATGGAATACTTATTGTAAATAGAAGCCAACCAGCTCTGATACCATGTGAAAAATACAGATCCTAAGTGGATCTAAACTCCAAGATCATTGGCTTGAATGCTTGCACTCCAAACTACATAAGCTAGGAATTGGCAACACATTCTATGCTACCTAGAATGCAAAGAACTTGATCAAAAAGCATTTATCACAAATGGAAACTTCCATAAACATCAAGTGCGGCCAAAATAGCATTATACAGTCCATAATACATCAGCCTATCACTTTTGGAAAGCACCTAAGATCATACACAATAGCTTGAAGACAATACACACAACAATGCTCTCAATGGAGGAAGAAACAATGACAATGATCTATTGATCTCAATGAAGCATACAAAAGGTTTCTCCAACCTGTTTTCCACGACTTCCCTACTATTTATGGATGAGGAAGATGACTCTCTCTCCTCTCTCTAGAAGGTACTTGACCCTAGATATTCCCTATATAGGAAAAATAGCTAAAAATGGCTTATATGACCAAAATACATCAAAATGGTCTCATTTTGAAGGGTATGAAGTTTGACACTTCATCATACTGAAAAAATACAGTAAATAAAAACATTGTGGCCTGGTTCACACGTGTGAAACTCCAGAACCAAAACTATTTACAATTTTAGCCAATTTAGGCCTCAAACTAGCTAGGAAATGTTGACAATTTTCACAAGTAATGCCATTATTTTCATTTTCAACATGTTATGATGCTTGGATGGATGTTAGCTTGCATTTAGGCATTGTGGTTTTTGCATGATAGAGTTAGATTTGCACTTTTAGAGTTAGATTTTGGTGAATTTTATGATTTTGAGTGGATTTCTTGCTTGTAATCACTTGAGATTGATCGACAAGAAAGGGGAGATAGTACGTCATTGCTAAAATCCAGTTTGAATCCAAAAAATTAAAGAAAAATATAAAATCGCTCATTTTCTGCATTTTGGAAATAAAAGAAGGCAAAATTGTTATCAGATTTTGATAACTTTCTATTTTTTTGCAACCAACCTTTGCCGACATGCAGGCAGGACCACTCTAATGCAATGAAGCTACAGTTTGCCAAGTGAAGATTTCTTTCTAGCCATTTTTCATAAACTTGAGGGACTTCACTATGTTGGTTTGGTATATCTAGCGGCACGTGTGTGTGATATTCAAGCATGATACATCATCGTGATAATGGTTTATATGACTAAATGGGTTGAAGCAAGAGCTATGTGAGTTGTTGATGCAAAATCAACTGTAAAGTTTTTGTATGAAAACATCATTCTTCGATTTGGATTCATGTTGAGATCGTAAGTGATAGAAGTACCCATTCTGTAAACGAGACAATTAGAAGCCTATTGTGAAGAAACAAAACATTTCTATCTACAAAGCCTTGCTAGCTTTCAGCCCTCAGCCTCAAGAAGATTTTCCCTAAAAACACGAAAGTCAAAGGAAATGAAGACGAACAGTTCGCGAACACAAAAGTCAAGGGAGACGATCACGAACGGTTTGCGAACACGAAAGATTCACGAACGAGAATCTTTTGCGGTCCAGTACGAGAGAAAGGCAGACAAGCAAAATGAAACCAACGACACGACATGAAAAATGTCGCGAAACCCGTTTTGCCCTCACACTCCAAAGAGTACCAACAAAGATCGTGCAAGTACCCAGAAGTACAAAAGTCTGATCTGATGGCATGACGTCAGCAAATACTCTCTAGGTCATGGCTAATCTGCCACTCTTGTAATTCCCTGATTAGTTAATCACTCTAATCTTAGATTTACATAGAGCGACTATACTTACTGGATGACACTTGACATATAGATAAATAGAATACACACATAGTGTAAGAGTAGTAGTCTGATGCTAGTAAGCAATCAAGACAAAATACAGACAAAAAGTCTGTCTGCGTGCGAGACGAGTTCTATGATCAGGATCCATAGAGATCCAAAAAAAGTCCGCCAGTAAGTGAGACATACATTTGTGAGAGAGGTGTATCCCTCTCACGCCAACGCACTGTGTGGATTTACATGCAGTGCTTGAAGAAATCAAAAGAAGATCAATATAGATTATTTTTCTTGTTGCATATAATCTCGAATGCAAATGCATCTGCTATTATTCGTATGTCTGAGTTTTCTTGTTCATTTGAATTTCCGCACCTTGGTTGAAACTATGTTGAATGTTGCATTAGTTTTATAAACGTAGATCAGTACTGCCTGACTACATTCTGGAGGACTGTAGGAGTGATTCAGCTAGCAGTGTCCAGCGATCGCATCTGAACTCCATTCGAAAGCTAAAGAGGATCGTGGTTGTCACGATAGTTTCGTGATTCATTCTCAACAATGGTATCAGAGCATATCTCGCGAATTCCCATTCTCATCAGTGGTATCAGAGCATATCTCGCGAATTCCTCATTCTCATCAGTGGTATCAGAGCCAGTTGTCCTGTCATATTCTGACATAGTCGAGAAGCTAGCAGATCCAGAAGGCCAAGCATTCAAACAAACAACCATCAACAAGGGAACAGACTCAAGAAGCAATGGCTTCAATCAGCAGCATGCAGAGCAAGATCTGCACAATACTTGATTCTTCAGGATCTAACTTTCTAGCCTGGAAAGTTAAGACATCACTAATACTCAAGGGAGAAGGACTCTTCCCCTGGGTGGATGGTACAGAAGAAATGCCTATGACAACAAGCATGGAGCTACGCGAATGGAGGGACAAAAACGACAAGGCAGTAGCCTTGCTATCATCTTCCATCGAAGATAGTCTCGCACTTGACCTGGCTACACTCTCCAAAGCTAAGGAGATGTGGGATGCATTACTCACCAGATTTCAAACGAAATCAAGAAGTCAAAGATCAACTGACGAATTTGCAGTGGGATGGAAAGGACCTCACTTCTTTCGTAAGAAAGATGAAGGATCTGTTTCTATCACTACATAACTCTGGAGTAGAGAATGTAGTGTCAGCTGAGAAGCAGCTCACATACCTGTTGAGAGCCTTACCCAGATCATTCTAGACGACGAGGACCCTGCTCACGAAAGATCCTACCATGAACCTCGAGAAGGCGATTGTCGAGATTCGAGAGGAAGTCGAGGCCAGAGAACATCTTGCTCACAAAGATGGTTTTGACCAGGCCCTCTACAACAACAAAGAAAAATCCAAAAAACAATTTAAGCCTAAGAGGGAGTCCAATCAGAGGCAGGATCATGACCAGCAAGCAAAGGGGACCAGCAAGAGTAGTTGGAAGACCAAAGGGAGGTCAAAACAACAAGGTGCAGACAAGAAGACTTGTGTGAGATGCAGAAGAGACAGGCATACAATAGATACCTGCTGGCTCAATCCCAAGATTGAGTGTATCCATTGCCACAAGAATGGTCATGCAGCCATGGAATGCCGCCAGAACCCGAGAAACAAATCAACATAGAACAGACAGGAGAACAGCAATAGTTCATCCTATGTCGAGGAGCCCGAGAGCTCAAAAATGGGCGAAGAAAGAATGAATAGAAATTGTTCGCCCACCTATATCTGTGAAGATGTGTGTGCAACATCAACATCTAACACACATGAGGTGATTCTAGACTCAGAGCCACCTCACACTTCGTGACATCAAGACGAATCATGTCTGATTTCAAAAGTGCAGATCCCTCAATATTCATCGTTCTTCGAGATGGATCTAGACATCAAGTGATCGGTATTGGTTTACTATGGCTCAACACCAATGGTAGAGACAAACGACTCGAAGATGTTTTGTTCGTGTCTCCTCTGCAACAAAACTTGCTATCTGTAGCAAGAATAGTAGATGCAGGGATGTGTGTGACGTTTTCGGACGAAGCATGCAATGTGATTGATGCTAGTACCAGTACTCTCATTGCTCAAGGCAGAAGGACAAAGAACCTATATCATCTGAAGGTACACCTACTTGTAGATCAGGTGCATCAGACTCATGACGACTCGCCAGACACTGTGGCACAGAAGACTCTACCACATGAACTAAATGGCACTTTACCAGGCAAGCCATCATGGAGCAATAACAGGAGTCAGCATCTCGAATGCAATCAGTGCGACCAACTATGATGCATGTTTGAAAGGCAAGATGTCACAAACACCATTCGTCAAAGACTCCTACAGAATGACAAAGATTTTGGAGCTAGTGCATTTTGACATCTGCGGTCCATTCAACGTGATCTCAGTAGGAGGGTCAAAGTATTATATAACCTTCATTGATGATTATAGCAAATTTTCCAAAGTGTATTTTATTCAAAATAAATCTGAAGCACTTGATAAATTCACAGAATATGTGAATTGGGTTGAGAGATGTACAAGAAGTAAAGTGAAGCAAATTAGAACAGATTGAGGTGACGAATACATCTCAAATCGCTTCACTGACTTTTGCAATGATCATGGTATCATTCACAGAAGAACTACAGCCTACACACCGCAGCACAACGATGTTGTTGAACGAAAGAACAGGACCCTGATGGAAGCAGCCAGATGCATGATGGCCTAGTCAAAAGCTCCAAGGGTGCTGTGGGCTGAAGCAGTAGCTATAGCCGCATACATCCAGAATAGGATAGGTAAGTCTGGTGTTCCTCACACGACACCACATGAGCTATGGTGGGGTAGAAAGCCCAATCTGTCTCACGTCAGAATCTTTGGTTGTGCAACTTATGCACATATTCCTGATAAGCTTCGAAAGAAGCTTGATGAGAAAGCCGAGCAAGGATTTTTTGTAGGTTATGACAACAATTCATCATACTACAGAGTCTACATGCCAAACACAAACATTGTAAAAATAGTGAGAGATGTCACATGCGATGAGAGCAGGACACTGGCCAATGACGATCCTATCAGCTACGAAGTTCTGGAGAGACAATACTATGACTTGCCGCCAATGACAGAGGGAGCAGAGGGCGAACATGAAAACAAAGGTTTTTGAGTCGTCTCCCATTCGAGCGATGAATCTGATGAAGAAATATTCGAGAGGCAACCTGCCGTCATAGTTCCTGTAAACCAAGATGGTTCCGGACCAAGCAAAGCAAACAAAGACAAGGACATAGCTGTTCCAAGAGGATCTCCCAGAAGGTCGACAAGACCACAAAGAGCGCCAGCAAGATATGTGCCAGGCAGCTCAGCTTCCATATCAGAAGAGTTCTACGGATTCACTGGCAAACACAGACATTCGAGGAGGCGATTGAAGGTCCAGAAAAAGACAGATGGATCCATTCTAGAACAAAGCATATTGCAATCAAGTATCACTTGATCAGGGATCTAATTGAAAAGAAGATGATGCAGACCACCTTCATAGGAACGAAAGACATAGTTGCTGACATCTTCACCAAAGCCCTGGACAAAGGACTCTTTGAGAGACAAAGGAGCAGCCTCGGGATCGTAAAGCTATCATGCTTTGAGAGGGAGCTAAAGAAACAAAACGTTTCTATTTACAAAGCCTTGCTAGCTTTCAGCCCTCAGCCTAATGAAGATGTTTGCAAACACGAAAGACAAAGGAAATGAAGACGAACGATTTGTGAACACGAAAGTCAAGGGAGACGATCACGAACGGTTCGTGAACATGAAAGATTCACGAACGAGAATCTTTTGCGGTCTAGTATGAGAGAAAGGCAGACGAGCGAAACGAAACCAACGATGCAACACAAAAAATGTCGCAAAATCTTTTTTGCCCTCACGCTCCAAAGAGTCCCAGCAAAAATTGCGCAAGTACCCAGAAGTACAAAAATCTGATCTGATGGCATGACGTCAGCAGATACTCCCTAGGCCGTGGCTAATCTGCCACTCTTGCAATTCCCTGATTAGTTAATCACTCTAATCTTAGATCTACATAGAGCGACTATACTTACTGGATGACACTTGACATATAGATAAACAGAATACACACATAGTGTAAGAGTAGTAGTATGATGCTAGTAAGCAATCAAGACAAAATACAGACAAAAAGTCTGCTTGCGTGCGAGACGAGTTCTTGTGAAAATTATTACAATATTATCTTCCTATCTCGAGTTTAGGGCCATGTCCATGTGATTTCCAGTAAATGTTTAGTAAACTATTTCTCTGTTATTAGGCCATACAGTAGCTGTACTTCACATGTGTGAAGCCATGGGTCATCATTTTTTATTGTTCTTTCTTGGAAACACAAAGATTGTCAAGTAGAAGCTAGTCTTGATATAGATCAAGATCCCAAGCTACCAATCACTCTTTGTGATTATTTGTAGATCAAATTCAGTCCTTTACTCTGAAATTTGACACCTGTCTCCTGCAAAATCTGAATCTAAAAAAGCAATCAAAGTCAAACTTGTACAATAATCCATAATCTAAGGTAGGAGCCCTAAACCTCAAGATTCTTTTACCCAACTTCTAGTGATATAACTTTGGATCCTGCACGTGTTGACTTAGCTTATGAACACAAAAGCTTAGATCAGGCCTAGTCACTATTAACCAAATAAGTGAGCCAATAAGACTCCTATAAAGAGTGATGTCCTCAGAGGATTTTTCATCATCTTTCATAGGAACTTTTACAGTGTGCTCTATAGGTGTATCTATGCCTTTACAATTTTCCATCTGGAATTTCTTGAGCATGGAAAGTGCATATCTACTTTGGCTTATAAATGCATGACCTTTCCAAAAATCTATTTCAAGGCCTAGAATATAGTGAAGAACTCCTAAGCCCTGCATCTTAAAGTCACTACCAAGTGCATGCTTAGATTCTGCGGTTTTTGGTTTTTCTTGTGGAACTTCCAAAAAGAAACATTTGAACCATGCCTTTAACAGAAGAAAACAAGGGCTATACACATTTCTAGAATTGGGAGTATTGATTATCTTTAACTCTCTCTCTCTCTCTCTCTCTCTCTCTCTCTCTCTCTCTCTCTCTCTCTCTCTCTCTCTCTCTCTCTCTCTCTCTCTCTCTCTCTCATTTCCTTTCTTCTCTCATTCTCTATTTCAAGATATATAATCTACAATACACTATATACAACTCAAAATTGCAAGTCCAACAAAAAAAAAAAACTTAAAATTGCAACTAAAAAGCAACTCAAATTTGCAAGTTCAACAAAAAAAAAAAAATCAGAATCGATATTGTTGGTCTTCGGAATTGACCTCAGAACAGGCGCTAGTATATGTAAAAATTACAGCAAATAAGGATCCTAAAACACTTGAAATGATGAGGGAAACAATAGATTATGATTTCATAAGATTAGCACAAGTTGAACCATCAAAATCCATCAAAAATCTATGCTTGAACCTCACTAAATGGCCCAAATCCTTGAAGAAGGCTTCACATGTGTGAAAGTACGGCCTCCCACAGTCTGAGTACTGTACACCAGACCTACATTCAATCCTATAATCATTAGTAATCACAAGTACTCAAACAATTATGAACATAGAGAGCAATTGCACCATTATGAGAGAAAAAACATGAAATTGCTTGATTGATTTTGGTGAGATATCATCACCTATATATACATGATCCATCATGGTTTTGGGCAGGTATGAGTAGCCCTAAACCTATCCCTAATGCTAATTTTGGTGGATCTTTCATGCCTACCAAGTTAGGGTTGGAATCTTGGAGATCCCTCAACAATGCAAAAATTACCAAAAATAGCTCCTATTTTTTCTCCCTTGTATCTAAGCATAATTTGGACTCATTCCAAAGGTTCTAACACTTAGGTCTACTTGAGAACATCCTTATGAATGGAATCCTATGCTATTTGGCACGTGTGACAAGCCACATCATGACCATCTAACTATTTACAAGTCATATGACCAAAACTAGTCAAGCTAGAATTGTGAATTTTTAACACTCCTCCTCACTATCTAGCTTGGTTCAATCATTGCTTTACTAATCACTCCAAGTGATGATCTGAACTTCATAAAAGGTGTCTTTTGAAGTGGTTTAGTAAGTAGATCAGCTACACATTCATTGCTTGGAACATGCTCCAAAGCAATCTCCTTGGCTTGCACCATTTCTCTCACAAAGTGATGGCATATCTCAATGTGCTTAGATCTTGCATGGAAGATTGGGTTAGATGCAAGGTGTTGGGCTGATATATTGTCATTGTAGATGATTGGTGCCTCCTCTGAATCCATGATCTTTAGTTCCACCAATAATCTCTTGATCCAAAGTACCTCCTTTGTAGTGGTTGTCAAAGCTTTGTACTCGGCCTCGGTTGAAGATAGAGATATAGTTTCTTGCTTTTTTGAAAGCCATGAAACCACACCTTCTCCTATGAAAGTTGAATAGGCACTTGTTGATTTCCTATCCCTCTTGTCCCCTGCAAAATCTGAATCACTAAATGCATGAAGTTTAATCACATCTCCTCTATATAGAATCCCAAAATCCAATGTACCCGAGATGTATCTTAGAATCCTCTTAGCCTTTTTCCAATGGATATTCAATGGCTTTTGCATGGATTGGCTCAACCTACATACACTAAAGCTAAGATCTGGTCTAGTTATAGTGATCCACATTAAGGAACCTATAAGTTGCCTAAACAAAGTGATGTCCATGAAGGATCTTTCATCATCTTCATTTGGCACTTTTACATCTTGCTCCATTGGTGTGTCAACACTTTTGCATACTTCCATCTTAAACTTCTTCAAAAGACTTTGAGCATAGTTTACTTGACTTATAAAGATAAAATCAGACCCTCTAAGTACTTCTATGCCTAAGATGAAGTGAAGACACCCTAGATCTACCATCTTGAACTCTAAGGATAGATCTATCTTGATTTTTTCAATACCATCAACACTATTTCCACTAATGATGATGTCATCTACATAAATGAGTAAAAGTACAATACCAACATCATCAAACTTAATGTAAAGAGTGGGATCATATTCACTTTGAACAAAAGAAAGTGAAATAAGATAGCAATGTAGTCTTGAATTCCAAGATCTCGAGGCTTGCTTCAAGCCATAGATGCTTCTTTGGAGATGGCATACTTTGTTCTCCATTCCATGCTTGATGAACCCTTGTGGCTGCTCCATATAGATATCCTCTTCCAAAAAACCATTCAAGAAAGCATTAGAGACATCCATTTGACATAGAATCCATCCAAAATGTGATGCAAGTGCAATGATTAGTCTTATTGTGACCATCTTGGCCACGGGTGCAAAAGTTTCCTCATAGTCTATCCCTCTCTCTTGAGCATAACCTTTTACAACTAATCTTGCTTTATGTTTGTTAACACTCCCATTTGCATTCAACTTAAGCTTGAAGACCCACTTGCATCCTATTACATTCCTTTGAGGTCTCTCAACAAGCAACCAAGTTTCATTCTCAATCAAGGCATCATACTCATCCAACATAGCTTTATACCATTCTTTGGAGTTCAATGCATCTTCAACATTAGACGGTTCTTCAAAACTAGATAAAGCATAAGAAGTGGATGATATACCCTCAACTTGCTGTCCTTTGCCTTGATATGTGAGCCTTGATGGCTCCACTTTTGCCCTTGAAGATCTCCTTGGTGTGATAGGTGGGTTTGGTGCTTGCTCCTCCATGAGCTCCTCCTCAAAACCAAGATCTTGCTCCTCGGCTAACATGACAACATTAGTATCCACAAATGCATCCAGCTTATAAAGTTTGCCAAGTCTAGTGCCCTTAGCCACTATCTTACCCTTCTTCTTGATGAAACATTCATTTGAAGCAAAGTCAACATTGAAACCATTGTCTACCATTTGGCCAACACTTAGTAGATTCTTTGTTATTGTAGGAATGTACAAAACACCTTCTATGTTGATCTTTTTGGAAGATCCTAAGCAAAGGGGAATGCTACCAACTCCTTCAATCTTACAAGCTTCATCATTTGCTGTATAGATAGACTTTATAGGTCCATCATAAGATAAGAGAGAAGAGAAAAACTCCCTTTTACTAGTCATGTGTGAACTAGCACCCGAGTCAATCCACCAAGGATCTTCTCCTTTGAAGCTTGTTGAAGAAAATATGGACATCATGAGAGAGTCCTCATGTGAACTCTCCTCCTCCTCCTCTTTGCTCATGTTGGCTTGGCTTTGATCTTGCTTCCTCTTGAAGCATTCCGAGGCATAATGCCCCATCTTGCTACAATAGTAGCACTTCACCTTTGATTTGTCCTTCTTGGCTTTGGTGGTTGATGGAGATGCCTTTGGGGGTCCTTCTTGATCCTCAAGCTTTGTAGACTTCTTGAATGTTGATCCTTTGCCTTTGGACTTGCCTTTGCCTTTGGTGAAGAGAGCTTGGTCATCTCCACCTTGGATGGAAAGCCTATCCATCCTCTCTTGCATTTGGCTCCTTCTTGATTCCTCGGCCATGAGTGTGCCTTGGAGTTCTTCAAGTATGGGTAGCTTACCCATAATTGCATATCCCTGAACCAAATTGTCAAATTCAAAGCTTAGTCCATTCAATATGAGTTGAACAAGCTCTTCATCCTTGATAGGGTCACCTATAAAGGCTAGCTCTTTGTTCAATTCCTTTACTCTTAGGACAAAAGTATGTGCACTCTCTCCTTTCTTTTGATAGCTTCTATAGATTTGATTCTTCAAAGCTAACATTCTAGTTTGGTTCTTGGATTCATAGACCTTTTGCAAAGTCTCCCAAGCATCTTGAGCTGAAGTGCAATCTCCTACCTCTCTTAAGAGTTCATTTGCAACATTCATTTTTATGCAATGTAGTGCAACATTGCACCTCTTGATGTATTTGGCTTTTTCTTGAGGATGAATAGGTTCACCCTCCTTACCATTTACAATTTCCATCAGATCTTGCATGATCATGATAGATTCCATTCTAACTTTCCATATGGAATAGTTAGTTTTGTTGAGCCTTTCATTAGTATCCAAAAGATATGCATTTATAGATGCCATCTAGTCTCCTAATCAAGGACTTGACACAAATGAAGGTTACTTCTATTGATTTGATTGAAGGTCTACCTTATCCCACTTCTTAGGGACCTGAAAAGATCAGTAATAGACTTCCTATAAAGATCTAAGAATGATCTCTAACAAAATCAAATCATAGAATACTAGAAACAATGCACTTGCTTGATTGAAGTAGACAATACTAGTAGAATTGCCCCTCTTTCTATAAAGAACATTTAAGCTTCCAAATGATCTGATCAAGAGTGAATTTCAGCAACCTAATATACTTCCAAAATCACTTGTAAAAGATCTAAATGGAACTTAATGAGGATGCAACACAATCTACTATCCAATCACAAGCAAAAAATGATCAAAATTAATGAAAAATTGATCTAATTTGGTGCATAAGTCAAGCAATGGTTGGACTGAACCTAAATCACTTTAGGAGGTGCCTACTACACCTTAGAACAGCCTTGAAGAGTCCCCAAAACTCTGATCTTCCCTCTCCTTGAATGCTAGAAAGCCTTCTCTATGAAATCACCTCCAAAACTCGCTTAGAAATCAATGCTTGGAGCAAGCAAAACTTGCTATCTTGGTAATGTGAATTGAATTCAACTTTGCCTCTGGTTTTAGACACCTAAACACCTGCAAATGAAGTCACACAACACCAATCTCCAATGTATTTGACTCACTTTGAGTTCTAGAATCAATACTAGATGCTAAGATCCAATCTACACAAGATTTAGATCAAAGTTTGTGATAAAATTGAATGCAAACCAAGGATTTAGCTCATTTCAGCCTTTAGGCTCTGATACCATGTAAAAATTACAGCAAATAAGGATCCTAAAACACTTGAAATGATGAGGGAAACAATAGATTATGATTTCATAAGATTAGCACAAGTTGAACCATCAAAATCCATCAAAAATCTATGCTTGAACCTCACTAAATGGCCCAAATCCTTGAAGAAGGCTTCACACGTGTGAAAGTACGGCCTCCCACAGTCTGAGTACTGTACACCAGACCTACATTCAATCCTATAATCATTAGTAATCACAAGTACTCAAACAATTATGAACATAGAGAGCAATTGCACCATTATGAGAGAAAAAACATGAAATTGCTTGATTGATTTTGGTGAGATATCATCACCTATATATACATGATCCATCACGGTTTTGGGCAGGTATGAGTAGCCCTAAACCTATCCCTAATGCTAATTTTGGTGGATCTTTCATGCCTACCAAGTTAGGGTTGGAATCTTGGAGATCCCTCAACAATGCAAAAATTACCAAAAATAGCTCCTATTTTTTCTCCCTTGTATCTAAGCATAATTTGGACTCAGTCCAAAGGTTCTAACACTTAGGTCTACTTGAGAACATCCTTATGAATGGAATCCTATGCTATTTGGCACGTGTGACAAGCCACATCATGACCATCTAACTATTTACAAGTCATATGACCAAAACTAGTCAAGCTAGAATTGTGAATTTTTAACAGTATATTGTATGGAATAGATCGGCCTATTCTGAGGTTAATTTTGACCCCTGGATTACTCACTCTTTGGTAAAATTTATACTCTCTCTCTCTCTCTCTATCTATCTCTCTCTCTCTCTCTCTTCTTATAAACAACATCAGATATTGTAAGCTTGAAACCTAACAACATGAAACATGAACCAAAGAATGAAACATAAATGATTATATAACACATAAACTAATATACTATGAATTAAAGTAACATGAAGTAGTAAGCATGAAACATAAACTAATGGCATCATACTTAAACGCTAAACCATGAAACGTTAAGCTTTGAGAACAAAAGCATGAAACATAAACTAAACATAAAGCAAGACTAAGAGGAGCACACACACACACAAACACACCGAAAAGTAACAAAAATTAGAACATTATAGAGTGCTAATCAAAACTCTCGAACCATAGGATTACATCCTATTCTAGAAGATGTGCAAGCGCACAAGAGCCACCACTTTCTCCGCGTGCACATGCGGACTTGCACGAAGATGTGTCTGAAGGAGACACAATATATGAGGATGTGCCATTCACAATGCATGATCATGAGGGCGACATGGACGACATGATGGATGCATTCTTCACGAACCACATTGATGAGGGAAGAAGAGATGGTGTGTGGCTTGGCATCCACTCATTTGTACGAAGGTGGGCAAATGTCATAGTTGCGAGCTTGTTTATCACTTTTGAACTTGCAAACTAAGTACGGGTGGTCGGATGTGAGTGTCACATAGTTATTTAGGTGAGCTTGTCTTTTGGTGTACTATAGCTAAACTCAAGTCTCATTTTGTATTTCATGTGTTGTGATAAACTATAACTAACTATAGGAATATATTCTTGCAATTTGCTCAGAAAAATACTGCCTCCAAAAATAACACCATGGCGGCATCTCGACAAGAAGCCAAGAAAATGCTACCATCGATCGGCATGGATTACAAGAGTATTCATGCATGTCCCAATGATTGCATTTTATATCAAGATGAGTTTGAGGAGGCAAGCACATGTCCACGTTGTGGGGAACACCGCTACAATCAAGATCTACAAGGAGACATCATACCTGCCAAAGTGGTAAGCCATTTTCCTATCATATCTATGATATGCCATATGTTTAAGTGCAAGTCCATAGAGGAGCTTATGACAGTGGAAAAGATGACCGATTTATGGCCACAAATGGTGGGGAATTCAATTGTCCTCCCAAAGACTCCATGGATCTTCTAGAGGAGAGAAGAGACGATTGTTAAGTAGGCAATAACCTCATTTCGAACTCTGACAATACACATGCAATGCCTAAAGGGTGTCTTCACAAGGGACAACAAGCTAAGTGGACTAAAGTCTCATGATTGGCATAAATTTTTACAGGTTGGCATGTTTTTTGACGTTGACTCCACCTCAATATTGAACATTACATTTTATAGCATGCCTTGTTTCATGATCTCATTGCACATACATGCATCTCAATGACCAGATTGTTTTTGCACATGCAGTTTGTGCTTGCCTTGGTGTTGAGAGGGTTTCTGACGGAGGAGTTAAGGAGTGCAATCTACAACATTAGTGGTTTGGTGAGGTACGATCAATGCGATATTTGATCATTGATAATTTCATATCATCCATGTCTATTTGGACTTTGAAGCTGGGAAGGTGTTTATTACTTTGGGACAATTTGTCTCTACAAGTTACAATGAAAAGCTGAAACAACCAATGTAACCTTTGATTCAAAATCAAAAAAAATCTTAGAGAGAGGGCTTTATCATCTATAAGCAAATCTGTAGAGGACATTCATAAGATCCCACACAAGGTAGTTGATGATCCACTTTATGATGTTCCCTAACATTTTAAGGATTACACCACTGATGATGTCATCACCAGTATGGTAAAGCCGAAACGGGAGCCTCAACCACCATCAACTTCTTTTGAGAGGTCACCTACAAAGACAATACATCTTAATCTGAAGGATGATGATGCAGACATAGACCGTATCGTACACGTAGGAGCCCACCTAAATCCAACCCAACTACGGGATTTGGAAAAGTTATTGCGCAAATACAGAGATGTGTTTGCATGGAGTTATAGAGAAATGAAAGCGGTTTCTCCTGGCATTGCAGTCCATACAATCCCATTACAATATGGTGCCATACATGTCTGAGTGAAACCTTATCGCACCAATCCTACCTATCAGCAAAAGATACGAGAAGATATTCAGAAGCTTCTCGATGCTGGTTTCATTTATAAAAGCGAGCTTCTGAATTTCGCCTACTAGCAAATCCCTCATATGATTAGCCATACGGATGACTAATTTTCTCTTTTGTAGGGATATATTATGCAATTTCTTGTATATATCTTCAGACATGATATTAACGCCTGCTCCGGCATCAATTTGGATGCCCCGAATGTCTATACCTTGGATAGTAATTTCCAACATCAGAATAATATGTTGTTCCATAGATTGCACAATAGTATTAACCGTCATTGAAGGTAGTCCTTTTGGTAGCTTACATCCTGGCAGCTTGGCACGAATGGATGCTACCAAATATGGCGCAATCTGAATCAATTGTCCAGCTGTAACTTGGAACTTATAATTGCTAACAAAGTTAGCTATCTGATTAGCCATGACATCGACTAGTTCTCGAGAGGAATTTGCTCCATGCGATTGATGCAACTGAGTTAACACCTCCTGAGTGAATCTGGCCATTTGACCCACATCTGTATTAGATGTTCGGCTTGTACTTGGCCCTACTTCTTCATTATAACCCTCGTACCACCTTTCCTTTGTCCTTGTGTCGACAAAGTAACAGCTTGCACATCCTTCAGTACTGGCTCCTCAACTGTCACCACCTACACAGGAGCTTGCTGCTTTGGAATATGTACTTCTCCTTGATATGGTTGTTGGTTTAGCCCTAGATTCTGATCATTAAACTAAGTGTTGCTCATGGTGGGGGTAACCCACATTCTAAATTACCAACACACTGGCGATGGTACATCGTACAATTAAAATAACGATGACCCATTTTATTACAAAAATTACATACATCGTCAGGGTGATAGCGTATTTGCCATTGGAATGGTTGTTGTGGCAACTGGCCTTACATCATCGACGGACCCGTTTTGGTAAGCCATCGGCCATGGTTGCATTGGTGGCTGTTGCATATGTGGTTGCTGCATTTGCGGTGGCTATTGTTGGTGCGCTTGAATTGCAAATGCTCCGGTACTTCTTACTGCTTGTAATCTTTGATAGTCGTTCTTCCAATGATTGTACGCATTATAGATAACATAGAATCAGGTACTATTGGGACATTCATTGATATAATGTCCCTCCTGACTACAATTTCTACAAAATTTAACATTCTCATGTCGAAATCCAGTGGTAACCATGTCATTATTCCGAACATATACTTGCTCTTTAGCCTTGACTTTCATTTTATGCTTTTTAGACTTTTTTCCATCATTCGAAGAGGAATTGCCATATGATTCCGTGGAAGTATCAAAGTCTGATCCAGTGCGTGAGTCCAAACTTGAAGAACTGCTTCGTCGGTGTTGCCGTCAATGCTTACGATATCTCTTTCCGGTCTCCTCCTCTTTCAGTTGTGGAGCAGCCTCTACAATGTGTTCCAATCGTTGTCCTTGCAGAGATGTAGTTCCTATCCAAAGAACCTTATGCAACCCATGCTTGAAATACTTGATGCATTTAGCATTTGTTAATGGTTCTTGCAGCCTTTTCTCCAAAACCTTGAACCTCTGGATATAAGCTAGAACATCCTCCTTTCTCTTCTACTTTATGGCTTGTAGTTTGTCAAAAATATCTTCATCCTGGTATACCACTAAAATTCGTCTCAGCAACGGAACCAAAAAGGTGTTGGGGGTTGGGGGGAGGGGGGGGGCGGGGGGGGGAGGTGTATTTATATCCCTTAACTACTTGGTCCTACCTATGACAACGGAACCTCTAAATTATTGAGATCTTTTCTAACATTAACTGCTATTGAGTCTATTGTGAACTCTTTGCAGCATAATAGGGCCTAATTTAATAACAGTCACGGTCTATTGTGAAACTACTGAATCCGAGTGCACTCCACATCAGCAGGATATCCTACAACACTACCATAGCTTAACGGAGAGGTACTATTATAAACTATTGTCCATACAATGATTACTATAAGATTCATGCAAAGAATCAAACAACCATGCCAAATCCACATATTATATAACATTTCAGTGTCATTTCCAAGAAAATTTGCTAATGCATAAAACCATTTACTCAATTGCATTCCATGATACATTGCCAAATGTGTAAGGTTACAGACTGAATAGCAGTAAGAGACAACATTGCTACTGTTTAAGAGGTCTTAGGCAAGGAAATCACTTCTTGCTGCTTGCAATACAATATAGAATCTGAATCACTGAACATTGAAAACACTTGGCTCTCACCCTTTGTCTTCTGAACGTACTTTTGTTCAAACAGCGTAAAATCCAAGAGCTTGTAAACCAACTCCAAATGTCCTACTTATACAACTGTGAGAATACTGCAATCCAACATAATGACTGCCAGTGGTCGGTTCAGCTTCTCATAGAGCCAAAAAAGGAGACCACAATTGACGACCTTGTGGTTGCTTACAGACTGCCTAACTTCTTTGTGAATATGACTAGACGTCAACTAACCTAACAACTTAACTTTGTAACATCAATTACTCTAAAAGCAACTTTGCCTACCTTATTTATCTAACCATGTGAATACATTTCCATCGTACAATAAAACTACACATACATAACTAATTAACCTTTGATTACATTTGAATTAAACTCGTATTTACAATGTATATTCCCTTAACTACCTGGTCCTACCTATGACAACAGAACCTCTAAATTACTGAGATCTTTTCTAACATTAACTGCTATAGAGCAGTGTTGTGATGTTTCTGCAACATAATCGAGGATAATTTAATAACAATTACGTTCTATTATGAAACTATTGAATTCGAGTGCACTCCACATCAGTAGGATATCCTACAACACTACCACATCTTAACAGAGAGGTACTATTATAAACTACTATCCATACAATGATTAATATAAGATTCATGCAAAGAATCAAACAACCATGCCAAATCCACACATTATATAACATTTCAGTGTCATTTACAAGAATCCTTGCTAATGCATAAAACCATTTACTCAATTGCATTCCATAATACAGTGCCAAACGTATAAGGTTACAGACTTAACAACAATCAAAGACAACATTGTTGCTGCTTAAGAGGTCTTAGGCAAGGAAATCACTTCTTGCTACCTGCATTACAATATAGAATCTACATCACTGAACATTGAAAACACTCGGCTATCACCCTTCATCTTCTGAACGCACTAATGTTCAAACAACGTAAATCCAAAAGCCCCTAAACCAGCTCCAAATGTCCTACTTATACAACTGTGAGAATACCCCAATCCTCCGTAATGACTGCCAGTGGTCGGTTCAGCTTCTCATAGAGCCAGAAAAGGAGACCGCAATTGACAACCAATCGCTTACGAACTATTCAACTTCTTTCCGGATATGACTAAACATCAACTAAACTAACAACTTAACTTCATAACATCAGTTACTCTAAAAGCGACTTGTCCTAACTTATTTATCTAACCATGTGAATGCATTTCCATCGTACAATAAAACTACACATACATAACTAATTAACCTTTGATTACATTTGGATTAAACTCGTATTTACAACATATATTCTAGTAGCCACAATAGGCCTAACACTCTTGCTCCATGACAAGCATTCAATGTAATATAGAAACAACACTTTTTCATATCTGTGTTTAACATAGATATGTGTGTGTTGTGATTGATTGCACTCTTCTGATTACTCGTCTTAGCTCATTCACTCAGTCTGATCAAATCACGGACGTCTCTGACTTCTCAGAATTTGACCAGACGACAGCTGTCTTTGATGCCTGAGGAACAAATGCTATCGTTCTGCACCATTACTTTGAATTCTATATTGAACCTTCACATTCAAACTAATTAACAGTAATTCTTGAACACACAATTATTTTAACGGTCACGCATGAGTTGTGATTATAATTTGTCATTTACAATCTCTCCGCTAATACCAAGAGATTGTTCTTGTTGGCAGTTAGTCATCGGGAGAGTTATTATGCACTCCTTTCTCTCTCCCATCCTTCTTTCCACCAAGAGATTAGGTTTCATTCCCCATCAGAGACTACTGTTCTTGTTTAGCTCATCTTAGTACACCTGGGCTACCACTTATTTTACCTCTCAATTCATTTCACAAAGTCGGCACTTGAACAAGGTCATCTTTCCTCTCTATGTATTCCAAGCTCATTCCCTTGGGTGCGATTTCTCTAGATACTAGATAGGAATAGTAGAAATATTGTTAATCTAGTAATATATATCAATAATTAGAGGACGAGGCATTAGTATACCTTAAGAGAGCCATAGTATTGGATTCACACCGTCCACTAGTGTCTTTTCTGAGCATTGATCAACACTAATCCACTAGTTTCGCTCACGGTCGGCTGCCAAGTTGTACGTTGGGCACGACCACCTCCTCTCGTCCACTGTTGTCCAGCAAGGTGATCTGTTGGGTCCCCTCCTCTTCTCCTTGGTGCTCCACCCGCTCATCCATCGGCTCAAAGAAGATGCCAGATCGACTTGATGGCAATCTACCTGGATGACGACACCATCCTTGTTAACACGAAAAAAGTGGCCCTTTCTATTTGCCTCATCAAGGAAGTTGGTCCCGACTATGGTCTTGAGTTGAACGTCTCCAAGATTGAAATATTTTGGCCTTGTGACAACCCACGACTATCAGCTCCCGACCTCTTCCCCTCCAACATCCCTCGCATCATCAACACATAGTCGACCGTTGCAAAATCACATCCAGGGCCCAAGCCGAGCCTCCATCTCTCTTAGCCTTCAAGACTCATTGCTCAGACTCAGGCTGCCACTTTACATCCTCCAGGCTTCCAAAGTTTCAATGTGCTCCACTGCTCAATGTGACACTCACTCCAGGCTTCCAAAGTTCCAGCGTGCTCCACTGCTCAGCATGGCACTCACTGGAGGCTTCCAAGTAAAACTCTACCGTAGAACATGTATCTATCATATTGTGAATTTGGACTACAAACCCAGCGTAATGAGATGATGCAAATTTTTCAAAAAATCCTGGCAACGAGGTAATCTGAGTTCCTTACGCATATATTTAAGTATCTTCAGCATTTTGCAGATGAGACTGTTATAACGCATCATATGTCTCTGAGAGGACGTGCAAATGTGTAAGTTGTATTAAATTGTCTGAATACAAAATATAACTCAACACAAACAAGAATGATTCACATACATTTTGCTAATCGGAGGACTCACTAGAGTCTAAGTCCTTACATGATAGAATTTATTAGCAATATTGATAGTCTATACTTATTGTCATTTCATCATTCTTCCAGTTTGTGAATAAAAAAGACTGATTGCAAGGTTTGCAATGGGGAGAGGGACTCTAGGGAGTTACTACAAGCTCTTTTTTGGGACATGATGACAGATAAGAAACAAAAGCGCAAAGACGAACGAACCGTGCTCAGAACAAATGAATGCTCTGTATTCACTATCACCACCAGATCGCATGACATTGAAATGTGCATATTGATAATCTGCACAATAGTGAATACAATATCAAGCTAGGTTGATTTATGCAATATCAAGTTTGTATCAAGATCTTAACTTTCCAGCCATCGTGGAATAGAGTGAATGTTTTCTAGTCTATGATTGGTCAATGGAGTAAAGTAAATTACATGAACCTAGTCAATTTATGTTGTAGGTCTAAGCTTATCATATCCTTTTAAGCTTGCAAATCATAAATGTAAATTTGTTAGGAAGTGTACTAGCCTTATTGGCTAATACCATAAGGCTTGCTTGGTATTTTAGTAACACTGATGTGATTCTACTAGCTATAAATTCCCTTTCCATCAGCTGACAATTTCTAGAGGAATGTGTTAAGAAATAAGTGGAGGTGAAATATTATGGGGGTCAGTGCAACAAATCTGCCTACAACTGAAAGCTTTGACACCGTATTATCTTCAGAGAGAAATCAGCTTCTCAGATTAGGTTTTCTTTCAGAGATAACGTGACGAGCTGTATTATAGAAAACCTTGATGCTGGCTGGCTGTACGTAAGCATAGAGTCTAGAAAGCTCCTCTTTTTGCAATGCTCTTGCAAAGAACTTGCATTGATTGTACAGTATAGAACATTGATTTACAGGCTGCAATTTGAACAACTAAAAAGAGTGTCTACTCTTATCATCAATAAAAGAGATGAAATCCAAAGCACCACTCCTACTTGGTTTGGACATTTTACCACACAAATCAAAATGTACAATACCAAGAAGCTCACTTGCCCCCCTCTTTCCTACTATTGTGTAGGATATTCGGTGTTGCTTGCCTCTCATGCAAGCTTCACATATTGGCTGAGTTGAGGAATTTGTAGAGGTGGCATGCCAACCACTAGTTGTTGCTTTTGCATAAGGTCAATGGTCTTGAAACTGATATGGCCAAGCTTTTTATGCCATAATGTTGTTTCTTCTTCGCTGGCCATACGCTTGAGAGGTAGGAAACATCTCCATTTCATATAAGTTGCCAATTCTGGATCCTCTTGCAGCCTCCTCCCCAATAATGCTTACTCCTTTCTTGTAAAAGAGGACTTCATGGTCATAAAACACACTCACAAAACCTTGATCAGCAATCCGAGCTACTGACATCAGATTCTTGCGAAGTTGTGGCACATGTAGAGCTCCTTCAAAAATTGCACATTCACCATGAGAAAGGGGCAAACAGACATTACCAATGGCTTGTACTTTAGCTTCAGCGTTAGTGCCTAGCTGCACTCCACCTTTATCGCTCCTCCTTGAATTACTAAGAAGCTCACGATCTTTGAGCATTATGGATGTACATCCAAAATCGATAGTGAGTGTGGCTGGTTTCTGAGAGGCATAGGCTGCTTCCTCCACAAGACATGACTCTTCAACAACGGCGTCTCCTTCCCCTATATGTGCTTCCTTCTTGGGCTTGTAGGAAGGTCTGCTTGGGCATTGATTGGCCACATGCCCATAATTGCTGCAGTTCCAGCATCGTATGCCTTTGTGCTTGGAGTGATTCTTACCATGACTCTCCGCCTTTTCTTGGTGGTCACTATCTTCTTGGTGATCGTCATCGTTTTGCTGCTGTTTAGCTTGTCTTTTTGCTGAAAACTTCCTTTGCTTCTGCTTGTTTTTGGCAAGACAAGCTTGTTCATCACTTGAAGAGCCTTCCTGCAAACTGGTCATGGTTTTCAAGTCAAGCAAAGTGCTCACAACTGAGCTTCACGATTCTCCACGCTTGGTAGCAGTCAGCATCTCAACTGTGCTGGCCCACGACTTGGGTAAAGATTTGTACAGCTCAAATTTCTTTTGTATGTCCTTGAGAGCTTCATGCTTACTCAGCTCTACAATTTGGCCGAACAACTCCTCCATTCTACTGATATGATCTTGAAGGCTTTGTCCTCAACAAACTTCAGCTCATCCAATGCAACTTCCAACCACAAAGCATCCATTGCTGACTTATGTCCATAGGTTGCTTGCAAGGCATCCATAAGATCCTTGTTGTGGGTCATGTGAGACGTCATCATATTTCTCACATTAAGGGCAAGGAAAAGGGCAATGCATGCAATTGCCTTGTTGTCCTTCCGCATCCATTCGATTAGTTCATTTTGTTGAGGTTTGGTTGGCTCAGGTCCAAACACAAGATGTGTCTCAGTTCCATCCACCACTTCATACACCATTTCACCTCTGAGGTAGAGGCACATGGTATGCTTCCATCCTTCAAATTTAAATCCATTGAATAGAGCAGTTCTGAGCAATAGAAATGAAGATCCTACACTTGACATGGCTTTCTCCTTGCACTAAGAGAGTAACTTCAACAAGCACAGAGGGGCACACAAGTTGCAACCAATCCTTGTCCTTGAGAAACCCCCTTGAGCAATCCTGGGGTGAGTTAAGCCCTCCATCAATGCTATCTATTGAGAGATTGATGAGTAGTAATGAATTTGTTTTTCAGCTCATTAGGCTGTCCGTGGATTGTATTTGGAGCTTTTGGATGCCTATTCAAGAGTGCAATTTTCTTCTGTTTTCTTCTATGACATTTTTTTTCCAAAGAGAAGAATTCAGATTGGAATGTTTGTAATCTATAGTATGTAGAGATTTTTTCCTTTAAGTTCTCTTAGATCAAGTATGGCGGAATTAATGGATATATGGGAAAGTTTTCCCTACATGTTTTCCGTACACTGTTTTCTAGAACATCTCGTAGTTTAGAGTCAGTAGAATCTGATATGGTTGGTTGGAAGATACCCTGCATGTTTTACTATAAGTTTTCCTATAAGTCTCTATGTTATAAGTGAGCATAATCAATGGCAGTTTTCCTAGATTGAAGTGAGCTTACTGGGGAATTTCCATACTAGGAAAAGTGGCACAACTTTTTTCCCTATATACTGGGGATCATCTAGGGAATATTTCCTAGAGGATTTTCGCTATATAGGAAATTACCTACTTTGGTTCATTTTAATCTAGGGAAACATCTCTTTTTTCCCATATGGAACACAGTTTCATTTTTCTTGTAGCGCTGAATTCATCTCAAGAAAGAAGGAAATTCATGAGTCCACGACCCGGTAGTTCCAGTGATGATGGCAAGAAGATCGATTGTTGTAGCTACTAAGGAGAAGCGTGATGGTGAAAGATAATCTACCTATGAAGGGAAGGTAGCCTACTCACAAAAGCAAGCGTATTATGATGATTGTGAGCTTGAAGAAACCAATCAGGTCACAAACTTATGCATGCCAACTCATAAAAACTTCAAAGTAGAGAAATGACATCTTGTTCATCACATTACACGTGGCTGGAGAGATGAAGAAGGCATCATAATTGTAGCTTGAACAATTTTTATCTTTCTATAGCTTCTATTTTTGTGAATTAGAGTAGGATATTGTTCTTCATGCATAGGGCGTACATGAATAGGAGACTCAATGAAATAGGCTTAGATGTATGTAGAGGGCATGAATATTACAAGGATACTATACCACATTGAAACGACGAAGCACAAGAATTAGTTCACACTCCTTTTAGGTGCATATTCTACACACAAATATGGTACTGTGCGAAGATGCATGGGCTACATGCAGGTGAAAGTAATTCAGCTATGACATGGATACAAAAGTGTTAGATGTTTTGATTAAGGTTCAGATTGTTGGATGTGGACAATCAAATTTACCCTCCACCGTGGCAATCCCAAGTACTATTTTCTTGGCATGAACACGCTCCTGCTCTTTCATAGGCACGTATACAGTTCAAAACAAAGAATTTAAAAGCTTTATGTACTTTGTTATTTTTTAACATCAATAACGATGTAGTAGTTGGGTTATACTCTAAGTTCTTTGTATTATCTCTCTTCCTTCTCGTTTCTTGGTGGCACGACGCACGTAATGGAGCTACGATGAGCGATTCTTGGTTCTATCTTCTTTTACTCAGTACATGGATCTGAACATCACTCCATACGTTTCTTTATTTCCAGCAGAGTTCTCTAGCTTAGGGGCAGCTTCAAGTCCTTCACCACAATCGGCAATCCCTTGATCATCCTGACTATTGGAAAGTACACCTTTCTGTCTTGCTCAACTGGCGCCCAGCTGCAATATCATGAAAACAAAAAACAAAACAGATTAGAGTTTACTACAATTTGCCATCCATATATAGTAGTCTTGTACACTATGAGCCTTAGCTTTGATGACTGTCGTTAATGATGGTTTAGCAGCTGGGTTTGTGCAGCTGTAGTACTAGCTCGCTGAAGGTGCGAGCGCCAAGTATTATGTTCAGTCAAATTTTTTCATGCATGTAAGACTAGCTTATTCAGTTCCGAGACATTCGATACCACTGTGACGAAATAATCCTGAATTTTCAAGCTTAGATGAAGAGTTTCTGCTGACCTGAATTTGGTCACAAGATGATGAAGGAACATTGCGATTTCTAGCTTTGCCAGCTCGTATCCTGCGCATTGTCTGGGCCCTCCTCCAAATACCACGAAGTTGTTGATGGTCGGAGACATGGTCTGATTCCATATTAAAGAGTCAATAGTAAATATGTACTTATTGTAATTTGTAAGATGCAGCGAGCATACAGAAAGAATGAATGAAAATTGACTCAGACATGGTTAAAGGAGCTGTGCTTGTTGAGTACCTTCCAGCGCAATGGGTTGAACGCCAAAGGGTCTTCATAGATGACTCCATCAAGGTGCACCGCACGGGAGTATGCGAGCACAGTCCATCCTTTTGGGATAGTGTAACCTGATGAGGAGATTCAGTACAGTACAGCCTTTAGTATTATGTCCAGAAATTAGTATTAAGCACTCCAAGCAATGAGTTATCCAATTCTTGTGTTCTAGCTATCCATTTTGAGATCTCTTTTAGCACTTGGACTTTCCAAAATAGCATAAGACTGAGAGCGGTTTTCGATTATGTGCAGATTGTACAAAAATTGAGAGCATGCGCACTGGAATCAATGATTGAACACACAAGTACCTTGATACTGAATGTCCTCTATTGGTGTGCGGTATAATCCATGACTGATGTTTGTAAGTCTGAGCGTCTCATAAATAACCTGTAGAAGCAAAAGCAGGATGAAGGGTATGGAAAAGTAAGGCCTAGTAAGCAATTGATCTCGGGGTTAAAGTGAGGGAAATAGAAATAATGCCGCAGGCTCCTTACGTCCAATGTAAAAGGCATGCTATTCTTGTAGTCATTCCATGACAGTCTTTGCCCCTTTAGGTTACTTTTAATGGCCAAGTTTTCTTCCTGCAATTCCGGGCCCGACATCAGCATAAGCAGTCGTTCCAGCTTATTGTGGAAACTGTAAATCAAGCCTGTAGGTCTCACGCTAACGCATGTTCCAGGAAAGCAAACTTCGGACTTCTCCAGTAATTCATTGATAGAGAGAAAGGACTTACTCTCAGCTGGTTTAAAGCCTTTGGGCTGTCGGTCAAGAATGCGATCGCGTAAACAAGAACTGTTGCTGTGGAAATATGTCCAGCCGAGAGCAATCCAAGAAAGTAATCCATGATCTGCTCGTTAGTCATCCTATCCTCAGGCCGCGTCTCATTACTGAACACAGTCGCAAGTAAGTCCTTGTGATTGTCTTCTTCAAGGCTTTTTCTTGAATCAATCACTTGGGTGAGTCTCTTTAAAATTCTCCCCCGAGCCTGCAGACGCAAGCGATTCTCAATTGACAAGCTCCTCTATCTTTAGTCTTTCTTGTGGTCATCATTAAGATGGAATGAGGAAGCAGCTTTGTGAAGTACTAAGATTTTCTGTGGCCCGTATAAAGAGGGATCAGGCACTGGATTTATTATGTACCTGCACTGCCTTCGCGTAAGTGGAGCCAGGAATTTTAAGCGGAAGAGAAAATATGCCGTTCAACAGATGATAGTACTCCTTCATGAGACTGTCACACGCTTCTCCAGGGCCTAAACTGATTAGCTGCTTCGCCACCACACGAAATGTATACTGCGTTCATAGTACACAGATTAGTGTAGAACCTATGGTGAAATACTCTCACAAAATGACAACATCGTATGAAAAGATTTGATTTTTGGATCCAAGAGCTTCCTGCATACAGGCTACCGCCTAGCTTGAGTTGAACAATTGATCAAACTAAATTTCAAGCATTCCATAATTTCAAATCTTAACTTCTGCAGCAGATTGATCTGTTTAAAGCAACAATATAAGAGATTAAGGCATAGTAGCCCACTGATAAGTGTCCAAATCTTACAGCTCTAGCCTCATCTTGAACGTTGACCACCCGGCCTTTCCAGGTGCTCAGGACCAGCAGCGCATAGCTATCAATGTCGTTGAGCAGGTAGTCCTGTAACTTTTTGGAATTCAGGAAGGTCATGGCATACCCGCGCATTTTTTTGTGCAGCTCACCGTTAACCATGAGCATGTCATAGGTACCTAGAATCTCAGTAAAGGACGTGGGGTAGCCCATGTTGAAAAGCTTCTGGTCGTTCTGCATCACAAACTTGTTGAATTCCGCATCGGCGGATATGATTGTGGGTTTTCCAAACAGATGAGACTTGAAAACCTTTCCATACCTGCCATACAAATAGTAATGCACATGAGCGCGCGAGGATGCGACAACTGGGGAGGATCTGCTGTATGTACTGCAGATGAGGATGATCTAGTCACACCAATCTGAAATCCATTTCGATCAATCGTCACGATGGTTGGTAGGCTACTTCTAACACTCACAATTTACGAATTGTAAACGTATAAGAAAGCTGCAGGAGGGGTAATATCATTAGTAAATAGACAAGCTAGTTACGGATTGCTAGCAGTTGGAGCAGTTTATAATATACAGACTTGGCGACGCGCTTGTTCACGAAAGGTTCGGGATCGGAGGTGGAGAAGTAAGACATGAACTCCATCGTCTCTCCCACCCACGGTAATCCCACACAACCTTTTGGCAATCCTTTTACGTCGTTGCCCTGATTTCTCCATTTCCGCAGAAACAATGCCAATATTGTTATCAATACAACTACTGCCGCCCACAACACCGCCATCGCCATCGCCATCGCCATCTAATTTACTCTCTCTTGTATCTAATATCAATTCCCCACCCTCATTCTCGCTCTCGCTCTCGCTCTCACTCTATGCTCTCTAAACAAAGAAAATATGGTTTACAAGAACTTGTAATATTATAATTTAGTAAGGGGAAGGCCCAGGGCGGGGACCTTGGCGGTTTTGAGGCGCCCCTAGCTGCCGGCCTCGGGGCGCCTCAAAACCCGGAAGGCCCCCGCCCTGGGGCATTCTCTTGCGTAAAACACCGCATTCTCTTGCGTAAAACACCTGCAGGTTTTTTTTTTTCCTTTTTTTTCTATTTTTAGAAAGTTGACTTCCAAAAATAGCAAGTTAAATCTTGTGCACCTTTCCAAAAATATAAAGTGTGCCTTACAAAAATGTAATGTGATTCATAAACTTTCTAAAAATAGCAAAAGTGCATTACAAATTATTAATGTATTCATTGCTCATAATTTTCAAAAATAAATTTTTTTACCATTTAAGGCAACTTTCAAATGAACTGCAAAAGGTTTTTACGTAATGCTCTTGGCACGCGTGTTATTCCCTAGTTTGTGTATGTATATATGTATATATATAGTGTGTGTGTGTGTGTGTATGTGAGTGTGTAGTAGTAGCCGACCCGCCATGTGAAGCATGCAATGTTGTTTTACATTCACACCGATTCACAATGGGATGAATAAAAGTCTCACAAGACGAGCAAAGAGTTGTGGAATCTTGGAAGTAACCAAATTGATACATTATTGGAATCTAGATTTGTAAAAAAAGGTGAGTAATTAGTGGCTCTCGGGTCTCATGGCAGTGTTTGAAAAACTTTTTTTGTGGCGATTCCTTTCCAACTTCCTACAATTTTTGAAGTTTCGACAACGACAAGCTCCACATGCTCAGTGGATACATAGATGCAGGTTGGCGGGAGATGCAGATACTCATATATCCACATCTGAATTTATATTCTCCTTCAACGACGGTCCTATTCCTTGGAATAGTCGCAAGAAAACCTCTATCACTTTCTTCTACAGAGTCAAAGTGTATCGGCCTCTGAAAATTTGTCTTCTAAATCTTGCATCTCAATTTTTTTGTGGCGATTCCTTTCCAACTTCCTGCAATTTTCGAACTTTCGACAACGACAAGCTCCACATGCTCAGTGGATACATAGATGCAGGTTGGCGGGAGATGCAGATTCTCATATATCCACATCTGAATTTATATTCCCCTTCAACGACGGTCCTATTCCTTGGAATAGTCACAAGAAAACCTCTATCACTTTCTTCTACAGTCAAAGTGTATCGGCTTCTAAAAATTTGTCTTCTAAATCTTGCATCTCAATTTTTTTGTCAGCAAGGCATCATAAACATGCCATAGATGGTCAAGCCTAAAGCCAAATGATTCACCTCACAACTCTCTTTCTCTCTCTCTCAAAGCATTATTTACTACACACCAATTTACTCCATATGACAATGACAAACATAAAATTTCCTGCATTTAAAACAACGCATAGTCGCAAGTCACAAGGGCCCTACTTTTGTGAAATGCTAGTTGAGAAGGTGGTAAGAAATTCAAGTTGTGTTATTTCAATTTGTGGCATGTAGAGATAGCGTTCTAAAAGACGGGTACATATTTTTCAACTGAGAGGTGCTATGAAGAACTAAGAAGGATTTAAAACACATGATAAGTGAGTACCAAAAAGTTTGTTAACCTTGGCAACAATAGTACATGTGCTATCAAAGGTGAGGACATTGTAAGATTAAGCTTCCAAAATGATCAATTCAAACTACTCTCTAAAGTTTTTTATGTACCTAATCTTTCTACAAATATGCTATCTATCAGTAGAATTACTAATTTAGGACATAGAGTAGAGCTCGAATTTGATCAATGCATAATTGTCGATAGGACAAATAAGATCCTTGCACTCAAAAAGACACATAGATACTTAAATAAAGTAAGTCACTGTTATTCTTCTACCAATCAAGCCGTCAATACTTCTATTCATATTCATAAAGAACTACTTTGTCACTATAGGCTTGGGAACTTAAATCATGCATTTGTTTCAAACATGTTTAGACAATCTCTTATCTAGATAAGAAAGTTGACCTCTCAATTTGTCAGAGTTGCATTATCGAAAAGCAAGCTAGAATTCCATTTAGATCAATTCATCAACATGTAGCCAAAGATTTAATAGACATTGTTCATACAGACACATGTGGCCCAATGCAAACCTTATCATTGGTAGGTGCAAAATTCTTTTATTACATTCATTGATGAATATTCTAGAAGAACAGTTATATATTTTACCAAGCATAAATCAAAGGCATTCAACTTCAGAACATTCAAGGAGCGAGCTAAGAAGCAAATTGGTAAAAGTCTTAAAGCATTAAGGTCATAGAGTGATTCTCAACTGAATTCAAGGAGTATTGCCTTAGCCAAGGCACTAAGCAACAATTTATCACTCCTTATTTGCCTCATTCCAATGGACTTCATGAGAGGAAGAATCAAACTTTAGTCAAATAGGCTAACGCATCACTGCCTAAGTATTTCTGTGTTGAAATTGTTTCCAGTGCAGCTTACATTCAAAACAGATGTTCGACTGTTATTAGATTCCCACAAAATTTTCTAATGGAATTTTACTATTGCAAATCATACGAAAATATCCAATTACAGAATCGCAACCCCTAAACTACGGAGAGCGTCGACATGAGAATAACAACAGGAGCTTCAAAACTCATAACTACTAGGGGCGGTAGCACCAAGGAAAGTTGACCAGTAACAGACCGGCCAACAAGCAAACAAAAAGCCTAAAGTCTCACAACAATATCTTACGGCGACAAGAACAAAAGCATGGCAGAGTCAACAAATGTAATTAAGGCTATCAAGTATTGTAAAGTTGGACACCAATGAATAGATTCAAAAAGATGTCGCGACAGCTAGGATGCATGGAGTATAAGACGATCCTAAATTGGTTTTGACAAATATTAAAGTTTTTGGCTTTTAACTGCTAAATCTTAAGCCTTTTTGTTTTACCTCAATGCATAGCATATTCATAGCTGTATTTATTGCTCAAAGTGTCAAATCTGGTCAAATTTGGTTTTAATGGCACTGAGGCCCATTTGTTGCCTAGACTTTTTCCAAGGGCGCTAGTCATTGCTAAAGGCATTTGCTTCACGACCTTAAAATAATATGTTTCTATACATTTGCCAAAGGCTTATATTTAAGGCAATGTGAATTGGGCCTAATTTCTCTATGGCCTAAAACTCCAGCTTTTGAGAAGTTGAGCTTAATTTTCATGTCTTTTAAACTCCTTCCTACTTGCTTAAACTATTGAGACATGGCTATTTTCTGCCAAGGCATAGAATAGCTATTGCTATGCACTTATTAAGAGGCAATGAATTGTCGTAGTGGGCAAGTGAGGCCACTATAGTCTATATCACAGGCAGTTTCGAGTAGCAAGAGACTCAAACCAAAATTGTCGACCAGTCGATGGATAGAATTTGGAGTCTATGAAGATGTTTGAAGGACTTCATTCCATTCGACAGCTAGGCGATTGCTCTCTTCAAAATGGGTAGCAGTTGTGTCTCTAACTTTAAAAGCAGTAGTCACTTCATTTGGAGGCCACTATAGCATGCATATTCATAAGGTCCTTGATCCAGCTGACCCCGATCAAGATTGTGAAGACTCTAGTTAGGATTTCAAAGGGCACCCAGTCACATTTCCTTAAGGATGTATGGCAGTATTTAGGGTAGCAAAGAAGCACCCAACTGTGCCTTTGATTTCCACCCACCAGCGCATTACTCTGAGGCAGCGTGGTAGATTTCTAGCAGCGACAGTTTCCAGACCTACAGCCAACCCACCATTGCATTTCCTACAGCCTTATGCATTTCTGAGGGCAGCCATCATTCTTGTTAGCGGTTGTGTGCCACGAGCCAGTCCAACGCATCACCATAGGTAGATTACAACCAGTATTTGAGTGCTCTGGAGCAGGGCATTTTTGCACATATTTTTCATGCTGCTGTGTCTGCTCGTTTTGCAAATTTAAAGGCAGTTTGCAAACTTCTTGGAGACCTTCCAACACATCCCAAGCGGCTGTCTACAAGCATATTGACTGTTTATTGTGGGGAATGACTTTCTTCATGACTTCAAGGGATATTTTTCCACAGGTTGCAAACCACCCTCGCATTACCTCCAAGCAGTTTCTGGACATCTTTTGCAGTTCACAGTAGTTGGGTAGCCCAATGCATCACCGACCACCCTCTTCTTTGCTCATATGGCTGTTTTTGGACGTTTTACAGCCACCAATGGGTTCTTTTTGGACTGTCTCTTACTTACCATCGTGTTTTCCTTGTGGCAACATACCATTGGCTTCTGAGAGCCTTCTTCTACATATCAAAGTTTCATTGGCTTGTTCCTTGAAAGCAGTTACTAGGCCTTTTAGCTTCTATACGAGTTCCATTTTGGCTATATGTGCCAAGCCTCTGTATTTTTCATATTCATTCATTATGTTCTCTGTGTAGAAGGCAGGAGTAGGACGTAGTTGCTCTATTTCTCTGTTCTTAATATTCTAAAGCAGAATAAACTGTAACACCACAGGAATCTGAAGAAGTGTGTGACAGACAGTTTCAGCTTTTCAAGGACGTTATATTGCATTTCAGTTTCTTGGTGAATGAATCACAACATCCATACTTTATTTCTATTCAGAATGATCCTTTGAATGTCATTGTGGTTCTGTTGAATAATTGATTCTACACTCTGTAGATTTGTAACTAGTTTTAACTAGTATTAATCATTTTCAATGCTTGCGAGGTCGCTGTGCAGCTGAGGAGGGGGACATGTTGTGGCATGGTTTTGACAATTATTAAAGTTTTTGGCTTTTAACTGCTGAATCTTAAGCCTTTTTGTTTTACCGCAATGCATAGCATATTCATAGTTGTATTTATTGCTCAAAGTGTCAAATCTGGTCAAATATGTTTTTAATGGCACTGAGGCCCATTTGTTGCCTAGACTTTTTGCAAGAGCACTAGTCATTGCTAAAGGCATTTGCTTCACGACCTTAAAATAATATGTTTCTATACATTTGCCAGAGGTTTATATTTAAGGCAATGTGAATTGGGCCTAATTTCTCTAAGGCCTAAAACTCCAGCTTTTGAGAAGTTGAGCTTAATTTACATGTCTTCTAAACTCCTTCCTACTTGCTTAAACTATTGAGACATGGCTATTTTCTGCCAAGGCATAGAATAGCTATTGCTATGCACTTATTAAGAGGCAATGAATTGTCGTAGTGGGCAAGTGAGGCCACTATAGTCTATATCACAGGCAGTTTCGGAGTAGCAGGAGACTCAAACCAAAATTGTCGACCAGTCGAATGATAGAATTTGGAGTCTATGAAGATGTTTGAAGGACTTTATTCCATTCGACAGCTAGGGCGATTGCTCTCTTCAAAATGGGTAGCAGTTGTGTCTCTAAATTTAAAAGCAGTAGTCACTTCATTTGGAGGCCACTATAGCATGCATATTCATAAGGTCCTTGATCCAGCTGACCCCGATCAAGATTGTGAAGAACCTAGTTAGGATTTTAAAGGGCACCCAGTCGCATTTCCTAAAAGATATATGGCAGTATTTAGGGTAGCAAAGAAGCACCCAACTGTGCCTTTGATTTCCAACCATCAGCGCATTACTCTGAGGCAGCGTGGCAGATTTCTAGCAGCGACAATTTCCAGACCTACATCCAACCCACCATTGCATTTCCTATAGTCGTATGCATTTATGAGGGCAGCCATCATTCTTGTTAGCGGTTGTGTGCCATTACAACCAATATTTGAGTGCTCTGGAGCAGGGCATTTTTGCACATATTTTTCATGCGGCTGTGTCTGCTCGTTTTGCAGATTTAAAGGCAGTTTGCAAACTTCTTGGAGACCTTCCAACACATCCCAAGCGGCTGTCTACAAGCATATTGACTGTTTATTGTGGGGAATGACTTTCTTCATGACTTCAAGGGAATGTTTTTCCACAGGTTGCAAACCACCCTCACATTAGCTCCAAGCAGTTTATGGGCATCTTCTGCAGTTCACAGGTAGTTGGGTAGCCTTCAATGCATCACCGGCCACCCTCTTCTTTGCTCATATGCCTGTTTTTGGACGTTTTACAGTCACCAATGGGTTCTTTTTGGACTATCTCTTACTTACCATCGTGTTTTCCTTGTGGCAACATACCATTGGCTTCTGAGAGCCTTCTTCCACATATCAAAGTTTCATTGGCTTGTTCCTTGAAAGCAGTTACTAGGCCTATTAGCTTCTATACGAGTTCCATTTTGGCTATATGTGCCAAGCCTCTGTATCTTTCATATTCATTCATTATGTTCTCTGTGTAGAAGGCAGGAGTAGGACGTAGTTGCTCTATTTCTCTATTCTTGCTATTCTAAAGCAGAATAAACTGTAACACCACAGGAATCTGAAGAAGTGTGTGACAGACAGTTTCAGCTTTTCAAGAACGTTATACTGCATTTCAGTTTCTTGGTGAATGAATCACAACATCCATACTTTATTTCTATTCAGAATGATCCTGTGAATGTCATTGTGATTCTGTTGAATAATGGATTCTACACTCTGTAGATTTGTAACTAGTTTTAACGAGTATTAATCGTTTTCAATGCTTGCGAGGTCACTGCGCAGCTGAGGAGGGGGACATGTGGTGGCATGGTTTTGAGATTATTAAAGTTTTTGGCTTTTAACTGTTGAATCTTAAGCCTTTTTGTTTTACCACAATGCATAGCATATTCATAGCTGTATTCATTGCTCAAAGTGTCAAATCTGGTCAAATCTGGTTTTAATGGCACTGAGGCCCATTTGTTGCCTAGACTTTTTGCAAGGGCACTAGTCATTGCTAAAGGCATTTGCTACACGACCTTAAAATAATATGTTTCTATACATTTGCCAGAGGTTTATATTTAAGGCAATGTGAATTGGGCCTAATTTCTCTAAGGCCTAAAACTCCAGCTTTTCATAAGTTGAGCTTAATTTTCATGTCTTTTAAACTCCTTCCTACTTGCTTAAACTATTGAGACATGGCTATTTTCTGCCAAGGCATAGAATAGCTATTGCTATGCACTTATTAAGAGGCAATGAATTGTCGTAGTGGGCAAGTGAGGCCACTATAGTCTATATCACAGGCAGTTTCGAGTAGCAAGAGACTCAAACCAAAATTGTCGACCAGTCGATGGATAGAATTTGGAGTCTATGAAGATGTTTGAAGGACTTCATTCCATTCGACAGCTAGGCGATTGTTCTCTTCAAAATGGGTAGCAGTTGTGTCTCTAACTTTAAAAGCAGTAGTCACTTCATTTGGAGGCCACTATAGCATGCATATTCATAAGGTCCTTGATCCAGCTGACCCCGATCAAGATTGTGAAGACTCTAGTTAGGATTTCAAAGGGCACCCAGTTGCATTTCCTTAAGGATGTATGGCAGTATTTAGGGTAGCAAAGAAGCACCCAACTGTGCCTTTGATTTCCAACCACCAGCGAATTACTCTGAGGCAACGTGGTAGATTTCTAGCAGCGATAGTTTCCAGACCTGCAGCCAACCCACCATTGCATTTCCTACAGTCGTATGCATTTTTGAGGGCAGCCATCACCAAAGGCAGATTACAACCAGTATTTGAGTGCTCTGGAGCAGGGCATTTGTGCACATATTTTTCATGCGGCTGTGTCTGCTCGTTTTGCAAATTTAAAGGCAGTTTTTAAACTTCTTGGAGACCTTCCAACACATCCCAAGCGGCTGTCTACAAGCATATTGACTGTTTATTGTGGGGAATGACTTTCTTCATGACTTCAAGGGAATGTTTTTCCACAGGTTGCAAACCACCCTCACATTAGCTCCATGCAGTTTATGGGCATCTTCTGCAGTTCACAGGTAGTTGGGTAGCCTTCAATGCATCACCGGCCACCCTCTTCTTTGCTCATATGCCTGTTTTTGGACATTTTACAGTCACCAATGGGTTCTTTTTGGACTATCTCTTACTTACCATCGTGTTTTCCTTGTGGCAACATACCATTGGCTTCTGAGAGCCTTCTTCCACATATCAAAGTTTCATTGGCTTGTTCCTTGAAAGCAGTTACTAGGCCTTTTAGCTTCTATACGAGTTCCATTTTGGCTATATGTGCCAAGCCTCTGTATTTTTCATATTCATTCATTATGTTCTCTGTGTAGAAGGCAGCAGTAGGACGTAGTTGCTCTATTTCTCTGTTCTTAATATTCTAAAGCAGAATAAACTGTAACACCACAGGAATCTGAAGAAGTGTGTGACAGACAGTTTCAGCTTTTCAAGAACGTTATACTGCATTTCAGTTTCTTGGTGAATGAATCACAACATCCATACTTTATTTCTATTCAGAATGATCCTGTGAATGTCATTGTGATTCTGTTGAATAATGGATTCTACACTCTGTAGATTTGTAACTAGTTTTAACGAGTATTAATCATTTTCAATGCTTGCGAGGTCGCTGCGCAGCTGAGGAGGGGACATGTGGTGGCATGGTTTTGACAATTGTGAAAGTTTTTGGCTTTCAACTGCTGAATCTTAAGCCTTTTTGTTTTACCGCAATGCATAGCATATTCATATCTGTATTTATTGCTCAAAGTGTCAAATCTGGTCAAATCTGTTTTTAATGGCACTGAGGCCCATTTGTTGCCTAGACTTTTTGCAAGGGCACTAGTCATTGCTAAAGGCATTTGCTTCACGACCTTAAAATAATATGTTTCTATACATTTGCCAAAGGCTTATATTTAAGGCAATGTGAATTGGGCCTAATTTCTTTAAGGCCTAAAACTCCAGCTTTTGAGAAGTTGAGCTTAATTTTCATGTTTTTAAACTCCTTCCTACTTGCTTAAACTATTGAGACATGGCTATTTTTTGCCAAGGCATAGAATAGCTATTGCTATGCACTTATTAAGAGGCAATGAATTCTCGTAGTGGGCAAGTGAGGCCACTACAGTCTATATCACAGGAAGTTTCGAGTAGCAGGAGACTCAAACCAAAATTGTCGACCGGTCAAATGATAGAATTTAGAGTCTATGAAGATGTTTGAAGGACTTCATTCCATTCGACAGCTAGGCGATTGCTCTCTTCAAAATGGGCAGCAGTTGTGTCTCTAACTTTAAGAGCAGTAGTCACTTCATTTGGAGGCCACTATTTCCTTAAGGATGTATGGCAGTATTTAGGGTAGCAAAGAAGCACCCAACTTTGCCTTTGATTTCCAACCACCAGCGCATTACTCTGAGGTAGCATGGCAGATTTCTAGCAGCGGCAGTTTCCAGACCTACAACTAACCCACCATCGCATTTCCTATAGTCGTATGCATTTATGAGGGCAGCCATCATTCTTGTTAGCTGTTGTGTGCCACGAGCCAGTCCATCGCATCACCAGAAGTAGATTACAACCAGTATTCGAGTGCTCTAGAGCAGGTCATTTTTGCACATATTTTTCAAGCGACTGTGTCTGCTCGTTTTGCAGATTTAAAGGCAGTTTGCAAACTTCGTGGAGACCTTCCAACATATCCCAAGCGGATGTTTATTGTGGGCAATGACTTTCTTCATGGCCTCAAGGGAATGTTTTTCCACAGGTTGCAAGCCACCCTCGCATTAATTTAAAACATTCTTTGATAAGTCAACAATACATAAATTTGGTGTTCATTTTCAAATGTTGTCAAAATGCATCCAAGTCGTGTTCTTTTTTTTAGTGGAGTAAATCTAGATGGGATAGGAAGAAGAGGAGATTCTACACAAGGTATGTGAGGTGATGTGAGATGGATAGAATTGATGTGAGGTGTCGTGGGATGGATAGAATCGATGTGAGGTGTCATGAGATAGATAGAATCGATGTGTGGTGACATCATGGAATGAATAGATTCTATGTGTGGTGATATCGTGCTTTAAACAATTGTAGAAAAAAAACAAAAAAGTTATATTCAACATACAATGCTACAAATCCAAATCTTAAGTACATAATATCTACTGTACATTTAATAAATATACTTGGCATTTCCTCAGTAGAAGACATATTCGCTAATGAACGATTAAATTTTATCTGCAATTTTTTAACAAGAATATTAATGATATTGACAAAATATACTTGTCAAAATATACAGTTAAAATTGATATGTACACACAAATTTAACAAGATCCACAAATATCTTTATCGCTAAAATATTTAGATATCTTACCAATGTCAATTTGCTTGAACGAATATGATATTGTCTAATTCATGAAGAAAAGAAGCAAATTTAAACAAACTATGAAATAGAAGTGTGATTTCTTTTAACTATTTAGGAAACTAAACAATAATTAATACATATTTGTCATTTTTAAAAAATCATCAAAAATTAAGTAACTTGAATTTGATACATGTGAAACAACTCTATTTTGGTCCCTATCGCTTGACATAGCATTGAGTAATCATAATTAACTGGTATCACATGAGATAGCTCAAACAACTTGATGTCTATCAATGTAAAAAGTCTCATTTTGGCACTTCTCACCTGAGGCTCCTGATCAACTTTGAGAGAATTCATCCAAATACATTAAATTTGTTGCCTATCGTTTGGGAATGCCAAAATTTGATATCCAATGTGTAATTTTTTTTCTTATCACCCAACATGGCTCATCAAGTTATTAGACTCTAGTTTCAAATCTAGTATATTTTGTTGCACCATTTATTGTTGACATTTGATCCCTATCACATCACATAGCTCAAATTTGCTATCTACCGTTCATTAGAGAAAATTTGAGCACAAAAGGGGCCTTTCAAAAGGATACTTTTTATTTTTTTCTCAAAAGTTTTTCCACATGGTCCAATCAAAACACTCAAATTTGAAATCTACGTAACGTAGTTCCTTCAAGTTAATTTTCTTTTCTTTTTAGAAGAATTGTAATTTTGCGTCGCAAGCAGCCCGTAAATAGGCCATTTTATCTGTAGTATAGTATGCAACTCAGCAGAAAAACAGTGTTTCAAAAAGAAGAATGCACAAGGAGAGAGCAAACAAGGCAACCTCACTCTTGAGGAAGATGAGGATGAAGTGGATTCATCCTTGATGGCTTCTACATCAACATCAAAGAGCTACTCCAATGACACATGGCGGATTGATAGTGGGGCTAGTTCCCACATGACATTCCAAAAGGATTTTTTCTCAACTCTTGTACCTTTTGTAGGTTGTAAAAAGTCTATTCTAACAGCAAGTGATCAAGAATGTAGAATAGATGGAGTGGGAACTATTCCCTTAAGTCTTGGATCCTCTAAAAGAGTAGATCTTGATAATGTACTCTCTGTTCCTACACTCACTAAGAATTTGTTAAGTGTAGGACAATTGATGGATGATGGCTTAGCTGTCCATTTTAAGCAAGGTGTTTGCTCCATAATGATGAATAATACTTGCATTGTAAAGGGATTCAAGCAAGGAAGGCTTTTTAAGCTTGATGCTAATGTTTTTCTTGGAAGTGTGAACATGGTGAAGGAGGAGCTCAATCAAGTGGAGCTTTGGCATAAGAGGTTGGGCCACCCCAACTTCAAATCTATGGAGATGCTATGCACCAAGGATCTTGCTCTCGGCCTTCCAAAGACACCCTCAAAGTGTGGAAAAATTTGTGAAGCTTGTAGCCTCTTAATGGCACACAAGCTACCTTTTGATATCTCTTCCACTAGATCTACAAAATCATTAGATCTTATTCGTAGTGATGTGCACTCTTTTTCTCAAGAATCTAATGGAGGTGCATCTATGTATGTATCTTTTATTCATGGTTACTCTAGATACACTTGGATTGAACTTTTGGATTCCAAAAGTAGCGTGTTTGAAGCTTTTGTTAAGTTGAAATGTTGACATTGCTTTCACCTCTCCTTCATCCTTCAATGTGTTCTTTTCATAGATGGATTTCAATGTTTTTCTAATGGGGTGTGGATGGTTCATCGTGAGAAGATGAGGATGACGAGGATGACGCTTTCAAAACTCTAGTTGAAAATCAACTTGATGCTAGAATTAAAATATTGAGAAGTGATAATGGTGGAGAGTATATCACCACCAAGATGATAGAGTTTTGTAAATCCAATGGTATTAAGAGATAACTTACATGTACTTATAGTCCTCAACAAAATGGTACAGCCGAGAGGATGAATAGAACACTATGTGAGTGTGCTAAGGCTTTAAGGATATATGCATCTCTACCTAAGTCCTTTTGGGGAGAGGCTATTATTTGTGCAACTTATTTGTGTAATAGATTGCCATGTAAGCCCATTGGAGACATAACATCTTATGAAGCTCTATTTTGTAAGAAGCCGAATCTTAAAGATCTAAGAATTTTCGGATCTACTTGCTATGTTTTTCAAGCATTAGATACAAGAAGAAAGGATGACCCTACTTCTATAAAAGGGATCTTTGTTGGTTATGCTGAAAATAGCAAGGGATATAGAGTCTATAATCCAATCACTAAGAAGATTTTAGTGAGTAGAGATGTTAATTTTGATGAAGGTAACTACTACAAGTTGAATGTGAAAGCTTCTAATCCATCTTATGTCAAGGATCTTGTAAGGTTTGAGGAGGAGCCTACATGTGATCAAGATCTTGAAGATCCATCTCAAGATCCAAGGACTCCAAGGAGATCTACAGGAAGGAAGGCCAAGCCCTCAAGGCTCACCTATGTTGACAAAGGTGAACAAAGGGAATATCTACATTCACTTACCTCTTACACTTTTCTAACTTCTATGTTTGATGAGCCAAGTTGCTTTGAAGCAGCTATGGAGTCACAAGAATGGAGAGATGCCATGCAAAAGGAGTATGATGCTCTTATGGAGAATCATACGTGGAAGCTTGTGGATCTTCCTCACGGAAGAAATCCACTTGAGTGCAAATGGATCTATAGATTGAAGTACAATCAAGATGGGAGCATCAACAAACACAAGGCAAGGCTAGCGGCAAAGGGGTTCTTGCAAACCAAGGGAGTAGATTTTGATGAAAGTTTTGCTCCTGTTGCTAAGCTAGTTTCTATAAGGTTGATAATTTCTCTTGCAACTACTTTCAATTGGCCTCTATTTCAACTTGATGTGACTAATGCATTTCTCAATGGATATTTTGAAGAGGAGATCTTCATGAGGCAACCCGAGGGCTTCATCAAAGAAGATCAAGATGAAAACGTGTGTTTGTTGCTAAGAAGCCTTTATGGGCTTAAGCAAGCACCTAGAGCTTGGTAATCTAGGTTGAATACTTTCTTGAGCTCTATTAAGTTTGTTGTAAGTGCTTATGATCCTTCTTTGAACTTAAGATTCAATGATGGTAAGATCATAATTCTCATTTTGTATCTTGATGACATTATCCTTAGTGGAAATGATCAAGAAGGTATTCAAGAAGTGAAAGTAGCATTGTTTAAAGAGTTTAAGATGGTGGATCTTGGTAATGTTCATTTCATATTAGGAATAGAAGTTTCAAGAGGCAAGGATTTGAGTTTTATTTGTCAATCCAAATATGCTTCTTCTATCTTAGAAAAGTTTGAAATGAAAGATTGTAAAGGAGTAGAAACTCCTATGGAGCAAAATGTAAAAGTTTTCAACAGTGATGATGAAGCATCCTTTGAGGACATCACACTATATAGGAGACTTGTAGGCTCCTTGATCTATCTTACTATAACTAGGCCTGATCTAATTTATAGTGTAGGTAAACTAAGCCAATCTATGCAAAATCCATTGGTTTGTCATTGGAAAAATGCAAAAAGGGTGTTGAGGTACATCTCGGTCACCAAGAACTTTGGCATTTTATATGATGGATCTAATCTTGCCTTAAGGGCATATTCGGATGCTGATTTTGTAGGTGATAAGTGGATAGGAGGTCCACAAGTGCTTTTGTTACCTTCCTTTGCAGTGGCATAGTGCCTTGGCTTTGCAAAGAGCAAGATACTATTTCTCTATCTTCAACCGAATCGGAATACAAGGCACTAACATCCACAACAAAGGAGATCCTATGGATCAAGAAGAAGCACAAAGCAACAAACAACAAGCAAAAAAAAGATAAGGAAGAAGGCCAATGAAAGCTCTCCCTCTGGCATAACTAATGGCCATTGGTGCTCCCCTGCCAAAAACAAAGTTGTTTTGGTGATGGCTGTTGGTGCTCATGCTGAAATGCAGCTCCAGTGTCTGGAAAGAGGCAAAACTGATGAGAGTGGCTAGGGGCACATCAACAAATGGTGTTAGAATGCGGCTGGGTGCAAACATTCAAGAAATGGCCTCCTCCCAAATCAACTAGATGGGCTTAGAATATCTTTTAGGGCATGGAAAAGAGTGGGAAGAGGGTGTGGAAAAGAGTGGGAAGAACAAGAGTGGAATGAACAAGATTTAAACTCTAAAAACCTAGCAAGATGCTAAAAGAAGCAAAACCCCTAGCAAGCAATAAGCAAAAGATAACAAGTAAGAAAGAGCTTAAAAAAACAAAGGGTGTTTAGCTAGAAACGTAGAGAAAGCAAAAAACGTAGCTAGAAACGTAGAGAAATCGAGAAAAAGAGCGGCAACGGTGCCAATGTTGTATCTTCAACATCCTTCCAGCTATGGCTCCAACTAGTACGAGTTATGGCTTCTCCCAACTAACCCTCACTAAGGCTATTTTCAGCTAGAAGACAAACATGAGCATGATGGAGAGTATTCTGATGGGTAAGATCCACTCTTCTGAATCTCTTTTCTCTACTTAGCAACTAAACCCAAATGATGGCTTAACCTAAAATCCAGCTTCACAAAGGCTTAACCTACTTGTGAAAGGCCAAACAAGGAAGACGACTTAACCTAAAATCTCCTCCTCTAAGGCTTATCCTACTAGAGAATGGAGGGCCTGGATTAACTTAACTTGTTCAAGATCAATACTATACAATACAATGTGACGTAACACAATACATGAAACCACACAAGGGAGAACACAGAGAAAAAAGATAGGCATATATTGCAAATGAGGTTCTTCTTGAAAATGGACTCTTCCACTCCTATATATACTTGGAGTAGAGGTCACTTACAAAAAGACATTATGGGACTAAATTTACTTTGAATCACATTGGTGCCATCAGACAAACTCCCAATAGGCCTTTGTGACTAACTCTTACATAACTTGAAATCACATATTTATGTGCAGTATCCATGGCAATTTAAACTTAGAACTAAATAACTTAAGCCAGTACGGATAACGTAAAAGCCTAAACTTGATGGGCAAGTTGTACGTTGAAATCCTATCTTGCTTGTAATTTCAAAGATGTTCCGCAGGATGGCTAGAATATTTCTTGGAATATCAGCCTACACTAGGTTCTTTCTGAAATTTTTCGTGACTTTTCTCCTATCTTTTCTAGAATTGTTCGTGAATTTTCTGCCACTTTCTAGTATTTTTCTAGAATTTTTTTTCATCTTTTTGAAATTTTTTTCTAGTATCTTCCTCCCAGTTTTCGAGAATTTTTCTAGTATTTTTCTCCAATTTTTCGAGAACTTTTTGTAGTTGTTTTCTCCTAGCTTTTCGAGTATTCTTCTAGCATCTTTCTACCATTTTTCGATAAAATTTCTACTATATCTTTCTCCCATTTTTCGAGAAATTTTCTACTATAAGAATATTTCGAAAAATTTTCTACCATCTTACTAAAAACTTTTCGAGAATGTTTCACGAGTTTTTTCTATCATCTTTTTCAGAATCTTTTCGAGATTCTTTTTAAGATTTTTTCAAGATTTTTCTGGAATCTTTTCGAGAATATTTTGAAAATCTTTCTATAGTCCTTCCAAAACCTTTTTTTGAATCTTTTCGAAAATATTTCTAGACTCCTTCCAAAACTTTTCTAGAATCTTTTCGAGATTCCCTTCAAGAATTTTTCAAGGCTATTTTGAAATCTTTTCGAGAATTTTTCTATTTTCCTCCTCACACTTTCTTCTTGGATTTTTTATGCTTTCTTTTGTTACTTACGATCACTATCTTTGCGATCAAGTATTTTATTATGAACTGTTGCGATCTACATAGCTTTCATCATTTATAGCTCTTCTATCACGTGAAAAGCACGCACAGAAATCCGGCTGGCATCAATCCAGTCCTTTTTGGATCAATGCAGATTGGGAAGCTTGAAAGTGGAACCTTCAATTATCCTTTCTGAAGTTAGCACTAAGTTCGTGAATTTCATTCACTCAGTATCTGATGCTGATTTTAAAGTTTATGTGCAAGACAAGTTTTTTATTGTCTTTGAGGAAGTGTTCTCGACAGCTCTGGGATTACTACTTGATGGTTAAATTATTTCTATGAACAGAGATGCCATAGATGAAGACACATATTTTTTGAGCAACTGCTTCATACCTACAAAGGGTTACAAAATTTCTATAATCAAGGATGACACATTCAAAATGTTTTGTTGTTCGCAATGTTTACACTCGTTCTACCACAAAATTTCTCTATGAACAAGTTATAGTTCGTTTCGGATGTCCTCTAGAACTTATCAGTGATAGGGGTACACATTTTCTTAACTCTGTCATAGCAGATCTCCTTTCAAAAAAATTTGTGATACATCGCAAAAGTTCTCCATACTATCCACGATGCAATGGCTAGCTGGAATCCACCAATAAAATCCTATGTGGAATTATCACCAAAACCGTCAAATTCGCCTGACTCTTTTTTACAATGCGTGATTCATTTTTTGCCTCCACAAATTCTGTTTCAGAGACAAACTTTCTAGAAATAGAAAACGTTAGCTGTTTTCATCAGCTATCCACTATCCAAATTCGCTGACAATTCACTGAAGCTTAAAATGATCCTCACGATTTCTTTGTGACCTTCGTGAATTCTGATTAGACACATTTTTTGCACTGTCAGACACTTTTCCTATTTTGGCATAAAAAATCACTTATAGGAATTTGTCGACCCTCAGAACGTTGTTTCAAAATTCGCAACAATCATTACCAAATCGTGGACACTGAGGACAACTTCTGGGTAGATTTGTGAATTCATGACCAAAAAAATCTATATATAGACCTCCACCCTCCTCTCCACAAATCCATTCTAGAGTTCTGCTCTCAAGTTCATGCCAAAATTTTTTAGAATTTTCAAACCTTCTAGAACACTCTAGAATCATTGTGATCATGGCCTCGTGTAACACATTGGAAGGCTCTTATCATAGTCATGAAATATCTTTGAGCTACTATGGACTTTTACATTTGTTATGGAGTAGTCGGCAATGACAAACTCAATCTATTCAATGGTTTTACAGATGCAAGTTGGTGGGCAAGAGATGTAGACACTCGTATATCCACTTCCGAATTTACATTCTTTCTCAACAATGGTCCAATTTCCTAGAATAGTTGCAAGCAATTTTCGATAGCTCTATCTTCTACTGAATCAGAGTATATCGCAGCCTCTCAAGCTACAAAGGAAACAATTTGGTTGAGGAACTTACTATCAGATATCAGTCTGAATCAATATGCTCCGACGACATTATTTTGTGATAATGAAAGTGCCAGTGTTTTATCAGCCAACCCTAGGTTTCATTCCAGGAGTAAGCACATTGAGATTAAGTATCACTTCGTCAGAAGCAAATTTCTCAACAAGGAGATAGACTTGTAGTACTGTAGAACGCAAGATATGACAGCAGATATTTTTACCAAAGCATTAAGCTTGGAAGAGCACAAAAAGTTCTATGTAGAACTAAGTTTGTAGGTCAAGGCATTCAAGGATTCAGATTAAGGAGGAGTGTTGGATTATTTTCCTTCCTACTGATCGACTAATCGGTTTTAATCTTCGTCCATTTGTGTATCCAGTTCTACCAATTTTTCCGTGGTTTTACAATCTACAAAATTACAAGTGTTTTTACACAATCTATAAAAATACACGAAATTTGACAATAGTGTCAAAAATTCTCTCTCTACAAAACCCAACATTGTCATCTTTTTGCTACAGTCAATTTTCCCTAAAAGCGACACTATCAAAAATTACGAGTAAAAATATACAGTGTCACCTTTTTCACATTTTTCGCCTGTCAAGAATTACGTGTAAAAATGCAGTGTCATCTTTTTCGCATTTTTTGCCTGTCAGGAATTGCGAGTAAAATGCAGTGTCGCATTTTTCGCATTTTTCAAAGTGCCTCAAATATTAAGGAAACGACTTTGGCATAGTGTGGGGCTACTTCAATATTAAGGAAATGAGATTTTGCGACATTGTCGCATTTCTCCAAAAAGCTGACACTGTCATCTTTTTGCGACATTGTCACTTTTTCTTGATGACAGTTTTACGTTCATTTCTGCAGAGTGACAGTCCCGTTCATTTATGCAGATAAACTGTTTATGGCCAAATTGTCGTCGCTTATCAACAATCAATTTCTGAGAAGGAACTGGATGAATGCCAGTGAACTCCAGCCAACTGGCAATTGCATTTGACGACCTAAATACTCAGCATAAACCAGTTATTCATACATCTCATTATCAATGTTGTGAATTGTGAAGGAGTTGAGTGTTATTACACGACGCTTCCTGCTCTCTTATCAAGCAGATCATTCACGACCAGGAAGTATTGTATATATCTCTCTATCAAGCGTTCGAGCTTGAACACTCTTGAGCATTCTAGCTCAGTCTTTTAGCTATTGCGCTACTGCTTATTAGCAGAGTTTCTTATTATCAGACTTATTCTCAGTTACTCAGAGATAGCTTAGAGTGCGCGGTTTCTATCCTTAGTTGCTAAAGATGTTGAAGTTCACAGACTTATTACTTCTTATGATATAGCTATGTGTAATGTTGTTGGCCCTGATGATAAAATCTTTTGCCTTGTTAACTTGATGACCACCATGGATTGGATCAAGATCTATCTGGAGTTTATTAAAAAGAAGGATACACTAAGCATGGAGTGCAGGCCTTAAGCCAAATTCATACTCAAGTTACCTAAGTGTGGATACCAACCTATTTTGGCAGTGCCACTCATCCATTGAATTTTACCTTAATGTGCCAAACAAAATCACTTCTATGTGGTCTTAAATGTTATGAAAATATCCTTCTGAATGGCCCGGATGGGCTAAAAACTGTTATTCGTAAGATGATATTATATGCATTTAAATTTTGCAAGAACGGAAATCCTGCCTATAAATGAAAACCTAACCATGGGAAATTTAAATGAAGGTGGGTAAACAAATCGGCTGAAAAATGGACTCATATGGATAAAATACTACTCTGCCAATGGAATGATTTATTGATTGATAATTGCATTGTGAGACTAGGTAACGAGACTTGGAAACAAGTTTGTAGAATTTCCATGGGCTTTGCATGTTTCCCTACTTGGTGTAATTGGTATCTGTCATTTTATAAATTACACTTTATGAAGAGACTTGCCAAACTTGGTATAGATGATATATTTTTTATTAACAATCCAGATGTGCTTTTATTTCTGGATAAAGAACAACCACGTGCCAATGATAATGGTAAATGGAATTATCCTTCGGAATATATGACCATCGAAAATGAGGGGGCTAGTGACAATACGGTTAGTTTTTTGAATATTACTACTACCTTTGATCATATTGTAGTTGTTGAATTGCAACATTATCATCTTCTGATTCGCCATTGATATGTTGTTCGTCGAAAGTAGATGAGCTTGGACTTTCAATGGGAATAGTCGACTGAGGAATCTCGAAGTACAATATGTGAGGAGTGAATATCTTTGACTCGATGGGATCGAACAACTTATAGGCTTGATCTGAAGTAGTTGTGAAGATTAGTAAAATAATATCTTCCTATTTCGAGTGGGGCCATGACCATGTTATTTCCATTGTAAACTTTATTTGTACATAAAGGTATGTGAATTGAGCACATAACCTTCTAGAATAGGTCGAGTTTGAGTTAGGTAAATTCAAATTTGATGTCATGCAAAAGTTTAGATTACATGCAATGTCATTCAGTGTGCATGCAAGCCACACGCAATCAGTGCATGCAACATGCAAAGTAGTTTTCATGATCTACACATGTCTAGGCATTTTTGAGAAGTGACATGCAGTACATGCAATATCCATGCATGCAGTTACACATGTGGATCCCTGCTAGTTGAGTTAACTAAGTTAAGTGGACTTTCCATGCAACTCCACTGTAGGAATTCGAGTCTCTTTGATGTAGGGAAACTGTGGCATGTTTTGCCATATTGTGAATATTGAGATTTTGGTATTTTGGAATCATTCTCTCTCTACCCGAGTTGTAAAGCTTTGATTTTCTCACTCTACACGAGAGTAGCCTATTTTTCCAATTTTGAGCACTTAGAATTATTTCTGACATTCATTCCTCATAGTGAGAAGTTAGTTTTTTCGGTCTGATGTATGTCATTGTGCTCTTGCCTTAGATTTTTCAAGTAATCTGTTCTTTGATCAATCTTGTGCAATCACAACACCTCAGTAAGATCCTGTAAGGTGTATGGTTAAGTTCACACGTGCTAAAAACTTCACATGGTATCAGAGCTTCATGCTTTGAAGAGGTGAGGGTGTATACATCAAAACAACAATGCTTTTTGTTGATTTCACATGTGTGGACTGTCCACAACATGTACTTGTGTTCTCCTAAGGTGTGTAGATGCACCAAGATCAAGACTAGATTGAGATTCAAGATCTATCTTTGATTCTATGGCAAAAACAAACTACTACATGCATTCAATCACTTCCAACTCTCACTCACACATGTGGGAAGTGTTCCAAAAATAATCTAAGTAAAAACAAACTGCTCTTCTCGGGTAGAGAGAGAAAGCTAGAGATCCAATAACACTCAAAATCCACTCAATCTCCAAATCAATTAGATCCAAGTGAGGAGTACAATGATACTAGTAGATCCACGAGCTACCACTATGCTTAACTGTGATTGGACCACACTTTGACACCTCTTAATCCTATTGGACCATTGATCCATGCACCTCTTAATTCTATTGGACCATTTTCAAGCAAAAGCTCTTCTGTTGATGCCACCATATCAGATCAAGGATTTGTACTTCATAGTACTTAGTTGATCTTCTTGGTCCTTTGGAGTATGAAGGGTTTTATGTCACAAACATTTTTGTTTTGTGTCTTGTCGTGATATTCATGAACATTTTCATTTCGTGTCTTTTCGTCAAATTGAGAGTTGAAAGCTAGCAGAGCATTGGTAATAGAAACGTTTTGTTTCTTCACCTCCCTCTCAAAGCGTGATAGCTTGATGACTCCAAGACTGCTCCTATATTTCTCGAACAGACCTTTGTCTAAGGTCTTTGTGAAAATGTTAGCAACCATCTCCTTCGTTCCAATGAAAGTAGTCTGCGACATCTTTTTTCCGATCAGATCCCTTATCAAGTAGTACTTGATTGTGATGTGTTTCGTCCTTGAGTGAAACACAGTTTCCTTTGTCAGATATATTGCGGAGGTATTGTCCATCTGCAAAATCAAAGTTTCATTCCTCGTTTCACCCAGTTCGTCAAGGAACTGTTGGAGCCAAATGATTTCATTGGCCATCTTTGCTGCTGCTACGTACTCTGCTTCACAGGATGACTGAGCCACAATGGTCTGCTTCTTGTTGATCCAAACAATTGTTGCTCATGATGTGATGGTACATCCTCTTGAGATACTTTTGCAATCATCCTTGAGAGATTCCCAGCTAGCATCACTGTATGAAAGCATCTGGAATCCCGCATCACAAGAATAACACAATCCAAAAAAATTTGTTAATTGAAGGTATTGCGAAATTCGTTTCGCAATCTTCCAATGAGTCGAGCTTGAATTCGTACTAAATTGGCTCATCTTGAACATGGCATAAGAAATGTCAGGACATGTGTTATCTGCAAGATACATTAGTGATCCAATTAGCTTTCTGTATGGTGTATGCTGCATCAATTATCTTTTCTCTTCAGTCTTCGAACAATCTTCATTTGTCAGGATTGTTCCTACAAGCATTGGAGTATTTGCTCCTTTGCAATTCATCATTCCGAAATCTTCTAAGGTCTTCTGGGTATATCTGGAATGATGAAGGTACAATCTCCCTTCCTCATAGTCTCTGTCAATCTGTAAGCCAAGTTAACATCTGGCTTCTCCTAGGTCTGCAATCTCAAAATGTTTTGAGATGTCGTACTTCACCTCAGCTCTTCACTTTTGCAGAGTATCAGAGTGTCGTTCACATATACAGCTACAATGATGATCTTCCCATCTGTAATTCCTACATAAACATTGGAATCAGCTAATAGTGGCTTGAAGCCTAAGGATTGCAGGGCTTGATCTTTCTTCTTATACCATTGTCATGTTGATTGCTTCAGATCGTAGATACTCCTGTGCATTTTGCATGCATAAGTAGGAAGTGAGTTAGAAATGTAGCCTGGAGGTTGATCCATGTAGACTTCTTCGTCTAGCTCACCATGCAAGAAAGTTGTCTTTTCGTCTATGATGTGAATCCTGAGATCATAAGCAGCTGCATATGTAAATAGTAGGTGTGAAAATTGTCAACATTTCCTTGTCTAGTTTTAGGCCAAAATTGCTAAAAATGGCACATAGTTTAGGATCTGACTTTTCACACGTGTGAAACAGGTCTAGATATTTTTAGTAAGTGTATTTTTTCAGTATGAAGAAGTGTCAAACTTCAAGACCTTCGAAATGAGTCCATTTTCATGTATTTTGGACATATATGCCAATTTTACCTATATAGGGCATATTTTAGGTAAGGAGGGTCTAGAGAGAGGAGAGAGAGTCATCTCTCTCAGCTATATATAGCAGGTAGGCCGTGGAGAAACAGGTTGGAGCAGATCCATTGTATTCATTTGCTTAATGAGAGATTTTTCTATTGGGTTCTCCTTCCATTGTTGGCATTGTGTAGTGATTGAGTTCAAGCTTTGTGTGTATGATCTTAGGTGCTTTCCAAAAGTGGTAGGCTGATGTATTATGGACTGTATAATGCTATTTTGGGCCGCACTTGATGTTTATGGAAGTTTCCATTTGTGATAAATGCTTTTTGATCAAGTTCTTTGCATTCTAGGTAGCATAGAATGTGTTGCCAATTCCTAGCTTATGTAGTTTGGAGTGCAAGCATTCAAGCCAATGATCTTGGAGTTTAGATCCACTTAGGATCTGTATTTTTCACATGGTATCAGAGCTGGTTGGCTTCTATTTACAGTAAGTATTCCATTTTTGGTGATATTTGGATGTTTGATCAAGTTCTAGCATGATTTTGCATTGCTTTGTTGATCAAATCTTACTAACCTTTGTTTTGTGAGTTGAACTTGTGGATCAAAAGCATATTTCAAGTCTATTGAAGATCAGAGGCTGAAAAGAAACTATTTTGGTTCAGATCATAACACCTAATCATTTGTGATTGTGAGGCTTGTGCATATTCAATACTAACAATGTTCTTTTCAATCCTATTGTTGACAATCTCCATTCTTGGATGAACACTCTCCTTAAGTGGATGAAACTTCTCCTTAAGTGGATGACAAATGCTCTTTTGAGTGAGTTGTAATTCTCCTAAAGGCTGAGCAAAGCTCCCATTTGGATGAAAGATCCCCTTTTTGGGTGAACATTGATAAATTTTACAGTTTTTAGGACAATAATGATTGTACTTTACAATCATAGAGAGTTATTGGTTGCTTAATCAATGAATCTATCAAGTTCTACACATTAGATCTTGATCTAGATTCACTACACTTGGATTTAAGCAAGAGCAATGGATCAACACATCATTTTTTAGTGAGAGCGGCTTCACACGTGTGGAGTACTGTCCACTGTACGGCCTGCACCTGAAACAACAAGTACAATGATACTAGATAGCAATCATGCATAAAAATCACAAGACAAATGACTAGAAATCTCACAAAAGTGTAGAGTGCAAAAGTCTCATCAATTTTCTTAGCAAAATGATGATCCTTTTATGGATCAAGTACATCCATGAGTCTGGTACAGTCCAGCAGGCCTTCACACGTGTGAAGAGTGCCACATCACTCATATCTATCCATTTGATCCATCCTTGATCCTTATCCAATAGTTGACCTTCTAGAATATGACTAAAATCCAAAAAGCTAGTCTCCTAGAATATAGGAATATTCCCTACAAAATAGGATCTAAGAAAAATGGTCAACTCTTATCTTCTAGTACTCTATACACACATGTGAACATCCACTTGCCATGTGGGAGCATTTACTCATGCACATGCAAGGAAAAGCTAATTTGTAGGTGACTAGTCAACTTGACTAAAAACTAGTCATTTCATGTTCACACTTACTAGAATGATACAAAATCAATTTGGATATATACAAACATGAAAAGTACATCCTTTCACACATGGGAACATGCTCCACACGTGTGAAATCATATCATCAACATATTCTAATGTTTGATCAATATTTACATGAACCAATGTCAAGTGAGAAGTGACAATTTTCAACACTCCTCCTCACTTCTAACTTGGCAAATCTAGTGTACATCTATCTACAATTCCAAGAGCATATCTTAACTTAAAAAATGGATCTTTGGACAATGGTTTGGTTAAGATATCAGCTATGCATTCGGATGATGGTACATGATGTAGTTGCACTTCCTTGGATTGTACCTTCTCCCTCACAAAGTGGTGAGCTATCTCAATATGCTTTGTTCTAGCATGGAAGATAGGATTTGAAGCAATTTGTTGAGAAGCTTGATTGTCACAAAATATGTAAGGGATCTCCTCGGCCTCTAGCACATGTAGTTCCATCAAGAGTCTTCTTAGCCATAAGAGCTCTTTGGTTGTTGAAGTCAATGCCTTGTACTCGGCTTCACAAGAAGATAGTGAGATTGTATCTTGCTTTTTGGAAAGCCAAGATATCACTCCTCCACAAAGAAATGTTGCAAATGCACTAATGGACTTCCTATCCATCTTGTCACCTGCAAAATCTGAATCCGAGTAGGCTCTCAAGTGCAAGTTAGATCCTTCATAAAGTATACCAAAAAATCTAGTACTAGAAACATATCTAAGTACTCTCTTGGCACTTTTCCAATGATGAATTAAAGGAGCTTGCATACTTTGACTCAACTTGCTTACACAAAAACTTAAGTCAGGTCTAGTGATGGTTAAATAGATTAGAGAGCCTATAAGCTTCCTAAAGAGAGTGATGTCCTCAAAGGATGCTTCATCACCTTCATTAGTTGCTTTCACAACATGCTCCATAGGGGTGTCAATCCCCTTACAATCTTTCATACCAAATCTTTCAAGAATGGAAGTAGCATACTTAGATTGACTTATGAAAGTACAATTGCTACTTCTAGACACTTCTATCCCAAGTATAAACTTTAGGAAGCCTAGATCTACCATCTTGAACTCACTAGATAAGTCAACTTTTACTTTGCCTATGCCATCATCATCATTTCCTGTCATAATGATGTCATCAACATAAAGAACCAAAATGATGATCTTTCCTTCATTACATTTGAAATATAAAGAAGGTTCATAAGCACTTAGTACAAAGCCAAGGGAATAGAGAAAATCATGCAACCTAGAGTACCAAGCTCTAGGTGCTTGCTTCAAGCCATATAGGCTCTTCCTTAAGTAGCACACCTTTTGCTCCTCACCAATCTTGATGAAGCCCTCGGGTTGCATCATGTAGATTTCCTCTTCTAAGAAGCCATTCAAGAAGGCATTTGTCACATCCATTTGGTAGAGATCCCATTTGAACAAAGTAGCAATGCAAATGATTAATCTAATAGTTACAAGCTTAGCTACAGGTGCAAATGTTTCTTCATAATCCAATCCTTTTATTTGAAGAAATCCCTTAGCAACAAGCCTAGCTTTGTATTTACTAATAGATCCATCTTCTTTCCTTCTAGTCTCCAAAGGAATGTGTACATAACAAGTACATCCAAAGATCTTAAAATATTTTACATTGGGTTTCTTATCAAACAAGGCTTGATAAGGTGAGATCCCATCTATAGCACTACTAGGAAGTCTATTACACAAATAATTAGCACATGTTATGGCTTCTCCCCAAAATGAGATGGGAAGTGATGCATCAAGCCTCAAGGACTTTGCACACTCACATAGACTCCTATTTTTCCTCTCGGCCACCCCATTTTGTTGAGGGGTGTAGGAACAAGTGTGAAAAACTCAGATCCAAAAGATGCTAAAGTTTCATAAAGATCTTGGCCATGGAAGTTATGCACATCTAGATTGAAAAAATGATAGAAATTGTGATGTTAAGCATACTAAACATCAACTAAACATCAAAATCTGATCATAAGCTTCCACAAACAGAAACTTGCTGTCCCTGTCCGTACTTCAGAGCCTACAACCTGCATTTCACACGTGTGAAGCCATAGCAACAAAGAAATCACAATTCTAGTGGCTAGAATGCAAGATATGAACAAAAAAGTGAGAGAGAAGAAGATGGATCTTCAAAGAGCATAACATTCATTCAATAGAATGAAAATGAGATGTGTACATACTCGTGGAGATGGCTATTTATAGCAGCCATAGTGCCTCTTGGCCACTTGTCTTATGATAGGCTAAAATTGGGGTCCAATAGGATTCACCCATATACCTAGAAATTTGGTCAAATAGGAATGCACCAAATTATGAGCCAATAGAAGAGCTCCACACTCGACCTCCTCTAATTAATGTGACCTCAAAAGTAGTGTACACATACTTTGGGCCTCTACATACATGTATGAACCTATCTCTAACTTTTATTTGGCCATAGGCCTACAAAATCTCAAGTTAGGAAAATACTACTAGTTGACAATTTTTCACACTCCCTCTTCAACTAGTTTTAGCATAGATTTAGAAAGTACACCAAGACTTGTTCTATGCTTGAAAAATAAGTCCTTTCCCAATGCTTTGGTAAAGATATCAGCCACACATTCCTTTGATGGGACATGTTCAAGCTTGATCTCTTTTGCCAACACTTGTTCTCTCACAAAATGGTAAGCCACCTCGATATGTTTGCTCCTTGCATGGAAAACCGGATTGCTTGCTAGACTTTGGGCTGAAAGGTTGTCACAAAAGATGATTGGACTCTCTGAAAAATCCAGCAAATGAAGCTCCATAATCATCCTCTTGATCCACACCATCTCCTTTGTGCATGATGTCAAAGCTTTGTACTCGGCCTCACTAGAAGAAAGTGATATAGTTGCTTGTTTCTTCGACATCCATGAGATAGCTCCATCACCTATGAAAATAGCATGTGCATTTATGGATTTTCTATCCATAAGGTCTCCTGCAAAATCTGAATCTGAAAAACCAAATAAGTTAGGTGATGAGCCTCTATAAACAATGCCAAAATCTTTTGTTCCCGAGATGTATCTCAAGATCCTCTTTCCTAGTTTCCAATGTTCTATGCTAGGATCTTGCATGAATTGGCTTAATCTACCAACACAATAAGATAAATCAGGTCTTGTGATGGTTAGATATATAAGAGAACCTATTAGCTTCCTATAGAGAGTAATGTCCTCGAAGGATCTTTCATTACCTCTTATAGTTAGCTTTACATGTGATTCCATAGGTGTATCAATAGGATTTGCATCTACCATATGAAATCTATTGAGAATAGAAATAGCATACTTCTCTTGTGAAATAAAAGTGATTTGAGAAGTTCTAATTACTTCTATTCCTAAGATATAGCTCAAAAGACCAAGATCATGCACTTCAAATTCCTTTTTTAGTGCTTTCTTGATATCTTCTATATCTTCCTTGTTCCCTCCACTTAAAATAATGTCATCCACATAAATTAGAAGGATTGTAACATCATTAGCACTAATTCTAAAGTAAAGTGAATGATCATACTCACTCATAGTGAAGTTTTGAGAAAGTAGAAAAGAGTTAAGCCTAGCATACCAACTCCTTGGTGCTTGCTTAAGACCATACAAACTTTTTTGTAGAAAACACACATGATTAGGCTTGCTATGAGAAACATAGCTCTCGGGTTGCTCCATGTAGACTTCCTCTTCAAGATCACCATTCAAGAAAGCATTAGAAATGTCTAATTGCCAAAGATCCCATCCATAAAGAGTTGCAAGGGAAATGATTACTCTTATGCTCACCATCTTTGCCACGGGTGCAAAGGTTTCCTCATAGTCAATGCCATGCTCTTGAGCATAACCTTTAGCCACCAACCTTGCCTTCAACTTGTTGATAGATCCATCTTGATTTGTCTTTACCTTGAAGATCCATTTGCATCCAATTGCACTTTTGCCCTTTGGAAGCTCCACCAATCTCCATGTGTTGTTCTTCATAAGTGCTTCAAACTCAAGATCCATTGCTTGGATCCATTCCTCTTTTTGCCTTGCTTCATCTACACATGAAGGTACATCAAAAGAAGTTAGGAAAGCATAGTTGGATCCATCCACCACTTGCTTACCTTTGCCATCATAAGTGAGCCTTGAGGGTTTCACTTTATGCCTTGGAGTTCTCCTTGGAATTTGACTTGAAGAGGCTTCTTCAACATCCACATCCAATGTGTCATCAACTCCATTGTCATCAAGCACATTAGTTGCAACAACACCATCATCACTTGAAACAACTTTTGGAATGTTACCTTCATCAAAAATGACATCCCTACTTGTGAACACTTTCTTGATTGAAGGAACATAAATCCTATATGCTTTGCTTACTTCACTATAACCAACAAAAATGCCCTTTCTTGAAGATGGATCCTCCTTAGTTCTATCATCAAGAGTAATGTTGAAGTAGCAAATGCATCCAAAAGTTCTTAGAAACTTGACATTAGGCTTCGTACCAAACAAAGCTTCAAAAGGGGTTTTTCCTTCCAATACAACACTTGGCCATCTATTGCATAGGAAATTTGCACACAACAAAGCATCACTCCAAAAAGGTTTAGGAAGATTAGCATTCAATCTCATTGCCTTTGCACTCTCACACAAGGTTCTATTCTTCCTCTCGGCCACTCCATTTTGTTGTGGTGTTCTTGGACATGTGTACTCCCTCTTGATCCCATGCTCATCGCAAAAGGCTTTGAATTTGTTAGAAATGTATTCACCACCATTGTCGCTCCTCAAGCATTTGATTTTGGTTGTAAATTGAGTCTCAATAGCAACTTTGAACTTGACAAACACATCAAACACCTCATCCTTGCTCTTTAGTAGATAAACCCAACAAAATCTACTAAAATCATCAATGAAAGTTACATACATCTTAGCACCTCCATTGCTAATTGTAGTAACACCATGAATATCCGAATGCAAGAGAGAAAAAGGCATCTTAGATCTAGATATAGATCTAGTATATGGCAATCTATGTGATTTAGACAAAGCACATTCTTCACAAACATGATTCAAGCAAGTAAGAGACTTGGGAAGTCCCCTTACTACCTCCTTTTTGGCTATTACCTCCAAGGCCTTGTAGTTGAGATGTCCCATCCTTTTATGCCATACCTCTTGAATTGACATTTGTTCATTTGCCATGCATCCAACTTGGTTAGCAACAACACATGCATCAAGCTTGAACAATTTCCCTTGCCTTTTCCCTTTTGCAATGATACTACACCCCTTTTTGATCAAGCAAGCATCACCATCAAACTCAACTTTGAATCCTTTGTCAAGCATTTGGCTTACACTAAGTAAGTTCTTGGTAATGGATGGAATGAGCAAAACATCTTTCAATTCTATATTCCTATTTGTAGAAAGTGAAATAGGAATTGTGCCAATCCCCTTGATTGTACACTCACCATCATTTGCGGTATAGATTACCTTCCTATCACCATCAAATGCCATTAAAGATGAAAAATACTCTTTATGATATGTCATATGAGAAGTGGCTCCACTATCAATCCACCAAGGATCAATGTCTCCATGATTAGCCAACAAGCAAGATGACATAACAAAAGCATCATTTGAAAGAAGCTCATCCCCACCCTCATCAATAGTTAGATTGGTTTGCTTTTCCCCTTGATCCCTCTTTTTCTTGAAACAATCACTAGCAAAATGCCCTTTGACTCCACAATAGAAACATTTTAGCTTAGATCTATCCTTCTTTTTGCCAAAAGTAGAGTGCTCACCTTGGTCTTGCCCTTTAGACCAATTGCTTTTACCTTTGCCCTTGACCTTGCCTTTAGAGAACATTGCCTCCTCTTCTCCTCCTTGAGATGTAGAAGATGCTCCCACTCTTGCTTGCAACCTGAATTCTTCAGCCAACAAGACCTCTTGCAAGTCTCCAACACTTGGTAAACATTTTTGGATAGCATAACTTTGAACAAGATTAGCATGATCATCCAACAAGCCATTGAGAATCACTTGAACAAGCTCCTCATTATTTATGCCATCATTAATGCATGCTAACTCATCATTCAATGCTTTAACTCTCAAAACAAAAGCATGTCCACTCTCACTCTTCTTTTGCATACAAGAAAAGATTTGCCTTCTTAAAGTCAACACTCTAGAAGTAGACTTGGATTCATAAACCTTCTTCAAGGCTTCCCAAGCTTCACTAGATGATGTGCACTTACCAACCTCTTTGATAAGCTCATTTGTCACATTCATCTTGATCATGTGAAGGGCTTTCTTTGCCCTCTTGTCATACCTCAATTGTTCTTGAGGTGCCAAAGGTCTCTCCTCCACACCTACAACAATATCCATCAACTCATTCATCTCAAGCAAAGACTCCATCCTTACTTTCCAAGTAGAATAGTTGAGGGAGGTAAGCCTATCATTGCTTTCCAACATGTAGCCTCCATTTGTAGCCATGTTGCAATGATTGATCTCTGATCTTTGACCTGTTCCAATGCACTAAGCACTCTCTTGAATCAACAAATGAAACACAAGAAGAAATCACAAAGATTTGGAACCTAAAACCTTACTTTTTCCTCACTTTTTCCTCAATTTTAGCCACTAGTTTTATGATTTCTTGATCAAACCAAGACCAAACCTCAATATACTTGCTTTTCCCTCACTCCTAAGATTGAAATACACTCTTGAATCATTCAGCAAACTGAAAATCAGAGGGTTACATCAATTTTGAAGTTTTTGACATGAAGAAGCAAGAAATTGAATCAAAAAACTATATGCTAGAATGGAAAACTAATAGGATCTTGTTGGATCTTGCATCTCCCTCTTTCCAAAACAAATTTTGTCTCCTTATTCTGATAAGTACAGAGGGAATTCGCCCTACTTCAATTGAAATGCATACAAATGATGTTTTGATCACAAAGATCCAATTTCTACACATAAATCAACAAGATTTTTAGCTAGAAACTTGATTGGAATGCTACAAAAGCAAACTCGCCCACAAATCTCTTCTAAATCTGGCAAAACCTGCACATTTGGCCGCCTAATGCTCTGATACCATGTGAAAAACTCAGATCCAAAAGATGCTAAAGTTTCATAAAGATCTTGGCCATGGAAGTTATGCACATCTAGATTGAAAAAATGATAGAAATTGTGATGTTAAGCATACTAAACATCAACTAAACATCAAAATCTGATCATAAGCTTCCACAAACAGAAACTTGCTGTCCCTGTCCGTACTTCAGAGCCTACAACCTGCATTTCACACGTGTGAAGCCATAGCAACAAAGAAATCACAATTCTAGTGGCTAGAATGCAAGATATGAACAAAAAAGTGAGAGAGAAGAAGATGGATCTTCAAAGAGCATAACATTCATTCAATAGAATGAAAATGAGATGTGTACATACTCGTGGAGATGGCTATTTATAGCAGCCATAGTGCCTCTTGGCCACTTGTCTTATGATAGGCTAAAATTGGGGTCCAATAGGATTCACCCATATACCTAGAAATTTGGTCAAATAGGAATGCACCAAATTATGAGCCAATAGAAGAGCTCCACACTCGACCTCCTCTAATTAATGTGACCTCAAAAGTAGTGTACACATACTTTGGGCCTCTACATACATGTATGAACCTATCTCTAACTTTTATTTGGCCATAGGCCTACAAAATCTCAAGTTAGGAAAATACTACTAGTTGACAATTTTTCACAACAAGTGTATTGTAACTTAATACCATTGATCTCACAAAAGTCTTTCATTTTATTGGAGGTGTACTCTCCTCCATTATCACATCTTAGTGCTTTGATAGAAGTACTAAGTTGTTTCTCTACTAGAGACTTGAACTTAATGAAAGCTTCATAAACAAGATTTTTCTTTGATAGTAACTCAATCCATGTGAATCTAGTACAATCATCTATAAAAGTTACATACATCAAGGCACCTCCATTACTTGCATGTGAAAAACTATGTACATCAGAATGTATGAGATCCAAGGGAGAGAGAGATCTTGATGAAGATTTCTTGTAAGAAGATTTGTGTGACTTTGCAAGGCCACATGCCTCACACATTTTTCCACACTTCTTGAAAGCTCTTGGTAGGCCGAGAGCTAGTTCCTTGCTTGCCATTGACTCCATAGATTGAAGATTAGGATGGCCTAATCTCTTATGCCAAAGCTCCACTTGAGTTAGCTCCTCCCTAGCCAAGTTCACACTTTCACTTGCAACATTAGCATCCAACTTGAAAAGTCTACCTTGCTTAATGCCACTAGCTATGCACTTATCATTTTTCAAGATGGAACAAACTCCATTCTTGAAATGTACATCTAGTCCATTGTCCATTAATTGTCCTACACTAAGCAAGTTTCTTGAAATGGTAGGAACATACAAAACATTATCTAGATCTATCCTTTTAGATGTGCCTAAACAAAGAGGTATAGATCCTATGCCATCTATCTTGCATGCTTGATCACTAGCAGTGTATATTGACTTCTTAGAGTCATTACAAGATAGAAGAGTAGAAAAATAATGCTTGTTAAAGGACATGTGGGAACTAGCCCCACTATCTATCCACCATGTGTCTTGACTTGAAGTTGGTGTAGATGCAACCATTAAGGATGTGTTGAATCCATCCTCATATTCTTCCTCTTGAGCAATGTTCCCTTGATCTCCTTTGGCTTGTTGATTCTTCTTCAAGTAGCATTCTGAGGCAAAGTGTCCTTTCTTTCCACAAAAGAAACACTTTAGTTTTGCCTTGTTCTTCACTTTGCCTTTGGAGGTAGATCCTCCATTCTTCATCTCGGCCTCCTTGCCTTGATTTTTCTTGAATGGATTTTGCTTTTTCTTGCCTTTAGATGTAAAGTTAGCTTTCTCCTCTCCTCCATTAAGTGACATGCTATCCATTCTTGTCTTGAGGTGTAGAAGCCTACTCTCCTCGGCCACAAGAACATTGTGCAACTTTTCAATGGATGGAAGAGAGTCTTGAATGGCAAATGATTGGACTAAGTTGGTAAACTCATCACTTAGACCATTCAAAATGATTTGTACTAGTTCTTGATCTTGGATCTTCTCTCCTATTGCACTTAACTCCTTGTTAAGAGATTTGATCCTAAGAACATACTCTTGTCCACTCTCTCCACTTCCTTTCATGCTTTGGAAAACTTGATTTCTTAGCATGAGGATTCTTGAAGTATTGTTGGATTCATAAATGCTCTTTAATGAATCCCAAGCCTCTTTGGATGAGGTACAAGAAGACACCTCTTTCAAGAGGTCATTGCATACATTTAACTTTATGCAATGTAGAGCTAATCTTGCTCTCTTCTTGTATTTGGCTTGTTCTTGGGGAGTTTGAGGCTCTTCCTCTACTCCTTGAACTATGTCATATAGATCATGGATCACTAGGAGTGATTCCATTCTCACTTTCCAAATGGAATAATTTGTGGAAGTGAGTCTCTCACTTGGTTCCATCAAATATCCACCCATGGATGACATTTTAGAATGAATGCTCTTTTAAAAATCACAAAGATTTTTGAATTTTAAAAGATCTATGAAGTGGCCTAAAGCTTACTAGAATGCCTATAGGCTTGTCTCTATCAAACTAACACACAAGCTTGAATGATACTCAAAGATCTTACCAAAAATTTCTAGCTTTCACTCTCACAAAAAAAAATTGCTTTACACTTTTCTTAGAGATTTCACTTCAACTAAGGATCTGAACAAATCAGCCTCTTAGATCTGATCTTAGACTCTAAAAAGAAATGCTTCAATGATCCAAAACACTATTTGGTCATAGGCATTAGTTAGAATGAATCTAGATCAATACTATGCTTCAAAAAGCACCAAAAATGAACTAGTATTGTGATTTTGGGACCAAAAAACACAAAGTAACTTGAATTGAAAGTTGCTGTACGGTTTCACACGTGTGAAAAGTACATACACAGCCTCCAAGTCGTTTTGATCCAAATGATTACAAGCTATCACTCTAGAAGAACTCGCCCTCACTAGTATTGGCCAAAAAACAAATTTTGCCAATGATCTTTACAAGATTTATGATTCAATGATCACTCTCTTACTTAGCTCTGATACCATGATAAATTTTACAGTTTTTAGGACAATAATGATTATACTTTACAATCATAGAGAGTTATTGGTTGCTTAATCAATGAATCTATCAAGTTCTACACATTAGATCTTGATCTAGATTCACTACACTTGGATTTAAGCAAGAGCAATGGATCAACACATCATTTTTTAGTGAGAGCGGCTTCACACGTGTGGAGTACTGTCCACTGTACGGCCTGCACCTGAAACAACAAGTACAATGATACTAGATAGCAATCATGCATAAAAATCACAAGACAAATGACTAGAAATCTCACAAAAGTGTAGAGTGCAAAAGTCTCATCAATTTTCTTAGCGAAATGATGATCCTTTTATGGATCAAGTACATCCATGAGTCTGGTACAGTCCAGCAGGCCTTCACACGTGTGAAGAGTGCCACATCACTCATATCTATCCATTTGATCCATCCTTGATCCTTATCCAATAGTTGACCTTCTAGAATATGACTAAAATCCAAAAAGCTAGTCTCCTAGAATATAGGAATATTCCCTACAAAATAGGATCTAAGGAAAATGGTCAACTCTTATCTTCTAGTACTCTATACACACATGTGAACATCCACTTGCCATGTGGGAGCATTTACTCATGCACATGCAAGGAAAAGCTAATTTGTAGGTGACTAGTCAACTTGACTAAAAACTAGTCATTTCATGTTCACACTAACTAGAATGATACAAAATCAATTTGGATATATACAAACATGAAAAGTACATCCTTTCACACATGGGAACATGCTCCACACGTGTGAAATCATATCATCAACATATTCTAATGTTTGATCAATATTTACATGAACCAATGTCAAGTGAGAAGTGACAATTTTCAACAAACATATTGTAAGCTCCATTGTGAAGAGCATATTGTAAAGATTGTCATCAATTTTGGCATAAATTTTGGTGTACTTTGTTGAGCATGTAAGTAACTCTCCTTATGTAATTTGATTGGAGCATTTGCTGGAAGGTGTTAACCATTATGCAAGTGTGTTTTCAGGTTCTTAACAGGTTGAGGAACATTCTCATGTGAAGTGATCTTAGATCTACATCTAAACACCAAGATTTGACAAGATAGTGAAGCTAGTCTTGTGATTCACTAAGTGTGCTCATTCATTCACCTCTAAATCTTGTATTTATCACTTGCTGGAGTTTATAAACTTTTAGAAGTGTGGTTTACATGTGGTTTTACAGGTTGAATCAATATCTTAGTGTGTTGATCATATGTTGATCAAGTTTGTTCATTACTAGGTAATCTTGGCATCCTAGTTTTGGGTATTTTCTAAGAATGCAAGTAACTCTTCACACCATAACTTGATTTGGTCACTTGCTGGAAAGTTTGAGAGCTTAAGCAAGAGTGTGTTCAGGTTGGTTTGATTTTGTAATCCATTCTTAGTGTGTGCAAAGTGTTGCATGTGTTTCAATCTTCCTTTCTATGCTTGGAAACAATCTAGGTTCAAGATAGAAGTGTTTTAGGGTCCTAAATCTTCATAGATCTCTTTATCTATCATTTGTTGAGAGAAAAGTGAGTGCTAAGTGCTTTAGGACAGAACCTAAAAGTTGAAGAAACATTAGAATCATGGCTTCCAATGGTGGGATCATGCTAGAGTCTAGTGAAAGGTTGAGTTCATCAAACTACTCTACTTGGAAAGTGAGGATGGAGTCCTTACTTGAGTTGAATGAACTCATGGACATAGTTGCAGAAATTGAAGAGAGACCTCTCACACTTCAAGAGCAACAAAGGTTTGATAAGAAGGCCAAAAGGGCTCTTCATATCATTAAAATGAATGTTACAAATGAACTTCTCAAGGAAGTTGGAAAGTGTCAAAGTGCAAGTGAGGCATGGAATGCCTTAAAGAAGCTCTTTGAATCAAAGTCCACATCTAGGGTATTGACCCTAAGGAGACAAATATTTTCTAGTAGGCAAAGAGAGGGTGAAAGTGCTCATGCATTTATCTTGAGAGTTAAGTCCCTAAGTGATGATTTAGCATGCATTGATGAGAACATAAAAGATGGTGAAATAGTCCAAGTTATGTTGAATGGTTTGCTAAATGAACATGCTAACCTTGTGCAAAGTTTTGCCATTCAAAGAGTCTTGCCAAGTGTGGTTGACTTGCAAGAAATCTTATTGGCTGAAGAACATAGGTTGCAATCAAAGCTTGATGGTGCATCCTTGCAAGGTGGAGGTGAAGAGGCTTTCTTCACAAAAGGCAAATTCAAGGGCAAAGGTAAAGGCAAAGGGAAATGGTCCAAAGGTGGTAACTTTGATCATGATGATCACTCTTCCTCTTCCTCTTCTACTAAGAACAATAAGTCAAAGTTCAAGTGGTTTTATTGTGGGATAAAAGGACATTTTGCAAATGAATGCCATAAGAAACAAAATGCTAGATCTAGGTTGAGATCTAATGTACTTCTTGGAGATGATAATTGTTGTGCTAACTTGGCAAGCTTTGGTGAATCTATGGTCAATTTTTTGGATCCAATGGATCTTGAAGATGCACTAGTGTTACCTACTAGTCATATGGAGTCATGTGGAGCTAAATTAGCATCATGTTTGTACTCTTCTACTCATGGACTTCCAAGGCTTGTTGGTTCTTCAATGGTGCTAGATGGCAAGTGCAAAAATGGAAAAGGTAAGGAAGGAGCTAACTTCATCAATGGAGTTGATGAAGATTCTTCTTTGGAAGTGATTGTTGCTAATGACTTGTTTGTTCATATGGAAAAAGATGGAGATGCTAAGTGTCATTCTTTGCAAGAAGATGGTTGTTCTTCTAATTCTTTTCATATTGATGTATGTAATCATGTGGGAAAAGATGATGGTGCTTTGAGCATGCTTGAAGGAAATGGTTCTTTTACATCTTTTTGTGATAAAGTCATTTGTGCAACAAGTGGTGTCACATTTCTTCATAAAAAGAGTAGATCAAAGGTTTCTATCATGAGACTTGGTGAGGGAGATCACAAGTCAAAAGGAAGAGAAGTATGTGAAGTGTTCAAAGTAGGATGTACTTTGAATGATGTTTTTATGAACGATAGTGAGGAAGAATCATTATCATATGACTCATTACCTAAATCATTGAGTAGAAGTTCATGTTTGAAAAGAGAGAGTACTTCAATCACTCTTATGTTGAAGGTACTAAGGATTCTTTTCTTGGCTTCTAATATTCAAGAGTCTTCTACTTCTTATGGTGCAACTATCAAGAGGGAGGTTTCTAACTTTTGTGGTGCTAGCATTAAGAGGGAGTCTTGTGAAGGAAAGGGCAATGGAAGAGTGGTTCTTGGGAAGATCCAAAGCATGGATCTAACATCTCTTCATCAACTCAAAGCATTCTATGATTGTGGTGGATTGTTCATTCATGGTCAAGATGGCAAAAGGTTGGTTGAAGAAGACTACATGGAGCAACTCAAGTGGCAACTTCTTCAAGGCAAGGGAGATATCATTGGTGAGCTTATTGAGGTTTGTTATGAACTCAAGAGGGCTGTTTTGATTAGGTTTGATACTCATCTTCACCTACTCTACTTCATGTTAAATGGAAATGTTGGAATCTATCTTTTGGTTTATGATGGTGGCATTGTTTTCACTAACTATAGTGAAGGGTCAAATTTGAGCATTGATGAGATCTTGTGGGATCTTAATCATGTGTTTGAGAGGGAGTATCTTCAGAGTTTCAGATCTGAATATGTTCACATATGCAAGATCTTTGATGTCTTATTGGAAGATCAAGAGGTTGATCTTGGATTGCTTCATCAACACCAAGAGACAAGTGGCAATTCGAAGCTAGTGAAAAGCATCAAAGAAGAGACAAATGGTCAAGGCATTTTGGATCTGTTTTTACAGGTTCTTGAAGGTTCAAGTAAGGTCTTTGGAGCTGCAAGGAAGTGTCTTCTTACTCTAACTCACTTGCCTAATCTCATGTATGAACATTGTTATGTCAATGTGTTGAAATTGTCAAATTTCAATAAAACTAGTTCCATAGTTTTGCATCCTTTGGATCTTGGAGATGGAATAGTTATCATTGCTGGTTTGTATGATCAAGTACATGAATTCATTCAGATCTTGAAAGGTATTGAAGTGGTCAATATGTTTTCTTTTGAACAAAGTTCAAGATCTAGTATTCTAGTGTTGGCAAATTGGCAACTTGTTGACATTGTAGGATCAAGCGTTGTGTGCAAATCTTGTGGAGGTACTTCAAGTATTTCAAGTTCAGGTTTTGGTCATTCAAATGGAGTAGGGAACACATCTTTTTGGCATTCATTCACTCAAAGGCTTTCATGGATTGAAGATCTACAAAGGCAAGGTGGTGATGGAAGTTCATTCATGGAGATACATGTTGCATTCACTATATGTATAGTGAAATGTGGAGGAGGCATGCAAACACTTGTTGATCACTTTCATTTACAACTTGTTTGCTGCTATTTTACAGAGAAACCAGAGATGGATACATGGAGGAATTCATTAATTGAGATTCTATGTTCTTTTACATGTACCATTTTTATGATTCTATGTAAAATTGATGTAAGAAATAGTGAAGCATCCTATATGGACACTATTATCTATATCAATTATGTTGTGTCCTATTTTGTACATATTAGGATCCTTGAGAAGAGATCTATTCTGATGATGGAGATCATTCTTAAGTTGGAACAAAGTAGTGTTGTAAAACTAGCAAGTTAAGTTGAAGAGGGAGTGTGAAAATTGTCAACATTTCCTTGTCTAGTTTTAGGCCAAAATTGCTAAAAATGGCACATAGTTTAGGATCTGACTTTTCACACGTGTGAAACAGGTCTAGATATTTTTAGTAAGTGTATTTTTTCAGTATGAAGAAGTGTCAAACTTCAAGACCTTCGAAATGAGTCCATTTTCATGTATTTTGGACATATATGCCAATTTTACCTATATAGGGCATATTTTAGGTAAGGAGGGTCTAGAGAGAGGAGAGAGAGTCATCTCTCTCAGCTATATATAGCAGGTAGGCCGTGGAGAAACAGGTTGGAGCAGATCCATTGTATTCATTTGCTTAATGAGAGATTTTTCTATTGGGTTCTCCTTCCATTGTTGGCATTGTGTAGTGATTGAGTTCAAGCTTTGTGTGTATGATCTTAGGTGCTTTCCAAAAGTGGTAGGCTGATGTATTATGGACTGTATAATGCTATTTTCGGCCGCACTTGATGTTTATGGAAGTTTCCATTTGTGATAAATGCTTTTTGATCAAGTTCTTTGCATTCTAGGTAGCATAGAATGTGTTGCCAATTCCTAGCTTATGTAGTTTGGAGTGCAAGCATTCAAGCCAATGATCTTGGAGTTTAGATCCACTTAGGATCTGTATTTTTCACAGTAGGCATAGGGACGAATGTTTCATGACAGGAGAGAAGGTCTCAGCATAGTCAATACCATATCTCTGAGAAAATCCCTTCGCTACAAGTCTGGCTTTATACTTTGAAATATTTCCATTCGGTCCATACTTCAGCTTGTATACCCACTTGTATTGTACAATCTTTCGATTATTTAGTAATGGTTGCAATGTCCATACCTCATTCTTCCTCATGGATTCCATCTCCTCATTCAGGGATTGGATCCAATTGTCCTTCTCTGGACATTCAATTGCTTTCTTGAATGTTTGTGGTTCTCCACTGAATCCACAAAACTCTTCTGATGTAGAAGTTGTGTTGCTTGACACAAATCTTGCTGGTGCTCTTCGTTCTCTTGTCGATCTTCTAGGAGATCCTTCTGGTACTGTAATGCTCTTGTCTTTATCTGATCTGCTAGGTCCAGAACCATTTCGGTTTACAAGTGTTGTAACAGTAGGCTGGTTTGCGAATCTTTCTTCATCTGATTCATCACTCGAATGAGGTGCGAATCAAACATCTTCGTCTGAGTGTTCGTCCTCTGCTCCCTCTATCACGGTTGGTAGATCATAGTATTGTCTTCCAAGCACTTCATAATTGACATGATCATTGTTGGCCATTGTTCTGCTCTCATCAAATTTGACGTCTCTGACTGTCTTCACTGTGTTTGTCTCTGGCATATAGACTCTGTAGTATGACGAATGATTGTCATATCTTACAAGATATCCTTGTTTAGCTTTCTCATCAAGCTTCTTTCGAAGCTTGTTAGGAACATGCGCATATACTGCATAGCCAAAGATTCGAATATGAGTCAGACTGGGTTTTCTACTCCACCATAATTTGTGTGGTGTTGTATGAGGAACACCAGATTCTCCTGTCCTATTATGAATGTAAGCAGTTATAGCTACTGCTTTAGCGCACAACACTCTTGGAGCCTTTGAATAGGCCATCATGTACCTGGTGTCTTGTTCTTTCTTTCTGAAACACTGTTGTGTTGTGGTGTATAAGATGCAATTTTTTTGTGAATGATACCTCGATCATTGCAAAAATCAGTGAATTGGTTTGAGATGTATTCTCCACCCCGATTTGTTCTGATCTACTTCACCTTATTTCCCGTGCATCTTTCTGCCTGTTGTACTATACCAACAAGATTAATTTAGATAATGTAGTAAATAATGTCGAACCCACAGAGGATAGCGTTAGAGAGTTATGTATTTGGTACAATTATGATTTATTTCGAGTGAAGTGGCTTCGGGCGTTATTCTAGTTGTCAACAGACATTAGAAAGTAACCAGTATTACTTGTGTTGGGGGTGTGTAGTGTTAATAATTCCAGAACAACAATCTTGTCTCTATCAAATCAACTGAAATGCGTTCTATATGTGAGATGTTATCAAAGTAGTACAGTAGTATTCCTCAGATAGGGACTGACATCTCAAATGTATACATACAGTTCTATCAATGATTGTGCTAGACCGTACCAAATGTAGACTTTATTTGAGCGCCGAAAAGAAAGTGTTTGTGACAGATGAATAAGATGATTTTAAGACAGTTTCTTAGAGCATATTTACGGACATACAACAAACGACTGTAATGCGCTAGAGAGTCTGTCTGACCAGAGAGTGATTCATGTAATGCAGTAGAGATTGCTAGTAGACTCGGGATCACTCACACTCAATAGTGCGGAGAACAGAGATAAGAGAGAACAAACTTCAGCACTCTATTCACTTCTTCAACCTCTCACAAATACATAAAGTCTTTCTCTCTGGATGATCGAGACTGAAGCGTGTGATCAATATATGTTCTACGGAGCGAACACACACACCTCTAAGACTACAGGTGCGCCACTCCCGTGAAAAGGTCTAGTTAACAATTAGGTTGAATGTATGTTCAATTATACCATAAGAGGTACATTTAACTAAGAGTTAAAATTACTCTAGTTTAATATGTCGATTCATATTTAGTCGTTTCACGTAGATGACCTATAAAGGCTATCCAAGGCAGTGTTTCGCTTTTAGAGGTCTTGCCCTTTAATACAAGACAAGCCTTTAGGAGATATATTCTTGAAAAATGACTTAGGCCTCTTCATGATTTATATTTATCCAGCTCATATCTTCATTTTCGAGTATATCATGCGATATTTAGGTTGATATTCAATATTTAACAATTTCCCCTTCCTCAAATGTGAAATGTCCTCGTGAACATATAATTCGAGGATCATTCGCGAATCATTCTATTTTTCAGATATTCGTTAAGGTGAAAATATCTTTCTTCATAGGTTCCTTCCTCTAGATATTTCTTCTGCTTTAGAGAATATATGGCTTGCTGCTTCTTGAATTGAATAGGTTGATTGGAGTTGATCTTTGAATTATTGATGAGAACAGGAATCAAACTTCGAAACATCTTCAAAACTTCAAAGATTCAGCATCCAGCATCACATAGAAACATCACCATTACATAGGCAAGAATGAATATTCATGACAGATTCAATTCTTCATGTAATCATTGGGCTAACTCCAAATTTTCTTGAGCCACGTACAACATCAAGATTTTTTTTGATTTCGTATAACGGCCAACTAGTAGGTTGTCGAATTCTTCAAGCTTAACAGGGAGCAATGTTCCATCAAACAGCTCATGAGTTAACTTTTCATCTTCATCTGAATCACTACAAAGTGTGATTTCCTTACAAAAGTGAGCTGAAAATCGTATAAAAGAGCTTTTAACATAAAGATTCTGGACCAAAAACAAAGTCTTTGCTACAAAAGTTCCAAACTGCCAGAACGAATATGTACAGAAGTTCTTGAAACGACTTGACTTTTTTTTATCTTGCAGATTGTGTTTAATTTCCGCAAAATAGTCAGCAAGATTTCGCTCCCAATCCATGGAAAGACTGAAAAGTTCTGGATACACCATATTTACATTGATAATCAAACCCACATCATCAAAAGCACCTAAGTCCGTAACATCTTTTGGTTTGTACAATTGGAACTGCTACTTCCGCTTCCAAAATTGTCACTTATTATCTTCATTATGCAAAAATTGATATCTACATAGCAGAAGAGCCTACGTATAACTCAGCTGATCCAAAAGGCACGACTGTGAATTTCTCTTGAATTATGCCCTAGCAGAGACATCAGGCGCAAGCACAGTTTCTCTCTTTATTCATGTCACTCGCTCCTCCTGCAAATGTTTCTGGAGAGCGACATTGTGTTTATTGGCATCCAATAGTTGTTGTTTTTGTGAAAGTACTATACTTTAGGACCATAAATGGATCCACGTGAGGTTGAAACAGAGGCTGGCTTTGTTGATTCAGTAGCAGTAGGTCCATCCGTATCCATGGCAATGGCAATGGCACCATCAACATCCATAGAAGTTATAGTTGTTACTTGGATTGGTGGCGCAAGTGCTGATGTGGTGGTTGTGGCAGGAATGGTTGTGGCAGGAATGGTCAGAAGACTGGATAGGTCGACTGGTGCTGGGGGCAACAGTGTTCCCACCAACAGACATTTCTCATGATCGGTTAAGCCTCCAAAATGCTCACACAGATGTGAGACATGTGCTCTGACTACCGAAAATTTCTCGTGTTTGATCCATCTCAAAATGCCTTGTATGCAATGATGCCAAAGCATACACAGGATTGCCGACTAGAGCGTCCAATAAATACCCAAAATTTTGCACCGCAATGGTAGCATCCGCATCCATCAAAAAGCCCATTTGGTGCAATAGTCCTTAGCTACAATGATGTAACGAGATTGTGTGTGTCGAGCAGCGAGACTAATAGGTCCGACGCAATCAATCCTCCATTTCTGGAATGCTTGATCAGTGGGTACAGGGTGTAAAGGCATGTAGTCAGTCTTTTAAAAGCATTTTGTGCGTTGGCAGACATCATAGGCTTTAGTGTAATTGTGCATATCCTTGAAGAGTGTTGGCCACCAAAAACCGGCCAAGAGGATTTTTTAGCAGTCATTTCAGAAGAGAAATGGCTTGCAACAATACCTTCATGAGTGAGGGAAATTACAGAGGGGATTTCACCTTCAGTAAGACATCGTCGAATGATTCCATCTAACCTTTGCTTGTAAAGTTGTCCTACAATTAACGTATAAGGTTTAGTTTGAGGATCAACGCACGTTGTTCAGGTTCAGACAAGGAAGGATCCATCTACCCTAAAAAATATTCTGTGATTTCCTTAGCCCAGACAGGTGTAGAGTCAACTTGGAAAAGGATGGCATCTGGTAAATCATCGTTGACATCTTGATCAGGGGTAGGAAGGTTAGGAATTTGGGACAGATGATCTGCTAGAAAATGTCGAACTCCCTTACGAACCACGATCCTAAACTCAAATTCTTGTATCAATAGGATCCATCTAGTAATACGGCCTGTGGTGCAAGTCTTGTTGATGAGATACAACAGTGCTTGATGATCAGTGAAGAATGCAAAAACTTTTCCCATAAGATAATGGCAAAACTTTTGAACCATATATACCATTGCCAAGGCTTCACGTTTGGTAGTGGTATTATTGACTTCAACAAGTATCAATTGTCTACTAAGAAAACGGATTGGGTAATCTTTTTTGAATTCTTTCGATTGGCTGAGCACAGCTCCAATGGCATACTTGGATGCATCAGTATGCACATGGAATTCTTTGGAATAATCAAGAGCCCGGAGGATAGGTGCATTGGTAAGGGGTTCTTTGAATTGATTGAATGTGACGCATTGTTCATCCGTCCATTCGGGAACTACAACTACTTTGTAGATTAAGCGTGCTTTGTTAGCGAAATCGAGAATAAAGCACCGATAGTAGTCGGCGTGGCCAAGGAAAGAGTAAATTGCGCGTATTGTACGCGATGCCGATAGATTTTGAATAATAAGAATCTTTTTGGGGTCAGTGGCAATGCCATTTCGGGAAATGATATGTCCTAGCAATATACCATGTGTTACCCAAAACTGGCATTTTTCAGGATTAAGGGAGATGCTGAAGCATTGACATTGGATAATTTGAGCACAAACAGATGGCGCGTTTCTTCTAAATGTGCACCTAAATTGCCAAGTAAACCTCTAGGATATCGCCCATCTGCTGAGAAAAGGCTGCTTGCATAACACGTTGGAAGGTGCTGCCAGCAGAAGGTTCCCCATTATGTGGCAAAAGCGGTTTTATGGTGATCTTCTTCAGCGATTTGGATCACATTGTATCCGCTAAAGCCATCTAAGGAGTAAGCTTCATCTCCTGCTAGATTTTCTAAGATGGATTCTCCTAAAGGTAATGGAAAATGATCACGTTTGGTGACGGCGTAAACTTTCTTGAAGTCGTCATAGATTCGGAGTTTTCCATTTTTCTTGGAAACTATAACAATTGGGGAGACCCACTCAGTATGCTCGATTTCATAGATAAATCCCGCATCTAAGAGGCATTGTAATTCTTCTTTGATCTTGGCCTTATAGATTGGATTGCATCTCTGGTAGGTGAATTAGTTCAGTTAAGTGGACTTTCCATGCAACTCCACTGTAGGAATTCAAGTCTCTATCATGTAGGGAAAGCTTCATGTTCTGCCATATTGTGAATATTGAGATTTTGGTGTTTTGGACTCATTCTCTCTCTACCCGAGTTTTCTATGCTTGATTTTCTCTCTCTACCCGAGAGCAGCCTCTTTTTCCCATATTGAACACTTAGAATTATTTATGACATTCATTTCTCATAGTGGAGTTAGATTCTTTCATCAGATGTATGCCATTGTGCTCTTGCCTTAGATTTTTCAAGCATACTGTTTTTTGATCAATCTTGTGCAATCACAACACCTCAATAAGATCCTGTAGGGTGTTTGGTGAAGTTCACACGTGCTAAAAACTTCACAGGATTATCTCAAATGTCCGCGAAATTATTCACGAAACTGTTTTGATCACGAATAATTTCTGCTCAAGAAGAATTCATGAAAAGATCAACCAAGCTTTGTAACGAAACGAGAAGAATTCGTGAAAAGATCAATCAGGTTTTGTAACGAAACAAAACGAAACGAAACGAAACTAGACAAAATGAAACGAAGCGAAACGAAACTTGAATGAGCTTTGAGATTGATTTATGCTGAAAGCCAAGTGATTGCGAAGCGAAATGAAACGAAAGACAAAACGAAAACATTCGCGAACAAAATCAGTTCGTGTGAAATTCAGATATGATTGCTAGTCACTGCCAACTATATCATTCCTACAATCCTCCATAATGTAGACAGACACTGCTGATCTATGTTGTAGATTAATATAGCATTCAACAAAATTAAACCAATGTGCGAAATTGAATAAACAAGTAAATGAGGTACAAGAATAGTAGCAGACAAATATTCATTCGAGATCATACAATCATTCAGAATAATATGCGCATAATAGCTATTATATTATCTATTGATCTTCTGATTTCAAGCACTGTGTGACAGATCCACACAGATTCACATTGGCATGAGAGAAATACAATTCGGTTTGGTTGTTTTTTCTCTCTTTATAACCCTCATACTTATATGTATCTATGTTTTGCGCTCTTAATCTAGTACCATCTACATCTACCCTCAACCTCTATCGTCCACCTCCCAGTCTTTTCTCTTTGATTGTTTAGCTGCAATTTCTGTTCTCAATCCCTTTGGGTGTTAATCTAGAATCTACTTTTATCACCTTGCTAGTTGGGTAAGCCTTAGTAAGGTTTTGTATTTTGTCATCTTAGATAGTTTCATTTATTTTCGAGCACTAGTTGGGTAAGCCTTAGTGCTTCTGTCATTATTCTTTATTTTTGCATTTTTGTTTGAAGCTTGGTAGGAACTTAAAAAGCGGACGATCATGTACTACATTGCATCATATTCTATTCTTGGGCCAAAATATCCTATTCTTGACCTTGGTGACAGGAAACGGTTCTCGCCTCGCTACTGGATAGTAATAAGGATTTGTGCGCATATAGGAGGGAGCTTCAATATATCGTGCCATCAAGGTCTTACTTTGTAGGAAGAGTTGATGGCGCCAGAGAGGTTGTGGATCCAGGAGTTTGATTGCTTCTTTATGTGTTTGACATTGGTCCAGATCTAGCAATATGTAGCCACCTCGCTCTTTTGTCATTGGATATTTCTTGGCAAACTCTTGAGAGGCGCGCAACTTCTTGCTTGGTTCTATGGGCATGATTCTGTGCTAAATGGTTGGTGCTTCAGAGGCAATCTCATGTTGAATTTGGGGATCAAGTTTATGAGAGAGGGGAGGGGAAGGGTTAGCTTCAGCAATTCTTTGTGACTCATGAAAAAATTGACATTGAATAAATGGGGGGGTTAGTGGTGTCGAGAGGGTTAGAAGCGGTGAAAGGAAAAAGATAATGTGAAGAGCTTGTACCACCAGAGCCTGATGGATTGGTTGGTGCTTGAGCTCCTTGCCCCAGGAGTTGGCCTTGAAAGGAGGAGCTTTGAGTAGCAGGAGGAGGCTGTTGGAATCTTGCTCTATCTCCACCATCTGGTCCATCAAAGTGGTGCCCGAAATCATGGAATTGGGCATGCTCTGCATGAACAGACGGTGTTGACTGGACAACTATCTTTAACCATTCTTCCAGGGTGGCAATGTGCTGGTTCAGGGCCTCAGTAGAAGCAAGGTATGATGGTTGTAATTTTGTGTGTTGTTCCGTCGTGGCTTTCAACTTTTGGGCTAGCATTTGACAAGCCACCATTGGAATGGGAGTTCTCTCAGGAATAGCTAGTGGTGCGAAGTCGTTGAAGTCCACCAATTCCAACTGTTCCTTCATAGTAGAACGTGCAGCTTGTGCATCTGCTACGGGCTCATTCCTTTTTGCTTTAATGTTATCGATGATATTCTGCATGTTGGATACCTTCAGTTGGAGCTGGTTCTAGAGGTGGAAGAGCATATGCTGCTATTGTTGATTATAAGTGGTGACATTTTGGATCTGCAGCTGCTGTTGCTTGTTTTCCACTTCCAGCCTTGCTTTTTCTTTCTGAAGGTCCGCCATAGCGCCATCATCGAATTATCGCATGGATATTGTCCCCCTAGGCTGCCGAATAGAATGTATTGGAGCTCATTTACCAACCATATCGCTTTTTGGACTGCAATGGGTAACTGCTTCCAAGGGCTAATGTCAGAGAGGGTGCGTGTATAGTTAGAATATGGCATTGGGTTAAAGGGTAGAAAATCATGAACATGATTACATGGAGATGAATGAAAGGCAGGTGGAGCGGATTGATGGATGATGGGTGAAAGAGGTGAGGAGATACTGCATGGCAGAGATGTGTGGAGTGGGTTAGTGGTGACAGTGGTTGATGGAAATTTGGTTAGTAATTGTAATGCAAAATCATCTACATTGACTGGAGAGTCAAGTAGGGTGGATATTTGTACAGGTGAGGGCTTTTGTGGAAGTGTGGAATCAAAGCCCATGTTGAGAGTGAGTGATGGTGTGGAGGTAGTAGTAAATGGTGGAGGTGGTGGTGGAAGTGTGAGAGCAAGTGAGGGAGTGGGGGTTGTGGAGGGTGTCGGTGTGGACAGAACCATGCCCATATGATCAGAACCAGAAGTGCTTGTCTCAACTAAGCTGTCTGCTGCTGCCGCTACTGCTTGTCTACATTGTTGGGCCTGGTGGAGTAAGGCCTCTTGCTGTGCTAGGACCTCCTGATTAAGCTCTTTGATGGAAGCAGCCGCCCGAGACCCGAGCTGTTTGGTGACCAACATGTGGAGGAGATATCCACACTTGGTAGTTGGTTTTCTAGCTTTCAAGGCCCTGCACAACTTTTCTGCTACCTTCTCAGCCCACTTGTAGTTTTGAGTGGGATCATCCATGGTGATGGTCAAAGGGAAGAGGTAGCTCAGTGGTATGCGATCCATCTTGGCAGTATGCACCTCAACCATGGTGATGAGGATTTATGAGGTAGCCCGGAGATGTGGATCCGTCATTGGTTTGGGCGATAGTTTTGCCGTCCTCTGTCAGAAGGTTTGTAAAATACTTGGCATCATAATTGGTGTCCTTGCCATCGATCATATCTTTGACATTAGGGAAGCCAATGTTTTGTATATGCTCAGGAGAGATGTTGATGATTGTATAACTGCCGTTTTTAGATGTAAGCTTAAAAGTTTGAAATTCATCCAAATAGGTTGAGTAGGCCACTTGGATCAGGCTCTCGTTCTGCTGGTCACGAAAGTGAGTCAGATCAAATCCAATTAGAACTTCAAAGTTTCTTAACTTAGGAAAACTTAAGACAAAATATTTCTAAAAGTCTAAGTTTAAGCTATTTTATTATTTTTTTAGCTTCTACTCATGGGCTTACAAACACATGCCATGGCAGGAGTTTATTAACAAACACTCGTATGTGGGCTTATAAAACACATGCCACGGAGTTTTATTTTTTATTTTTTTTTATTTATTTAGTATTAGCACATATGCTAATATATATATATATATATATATATATATATATATATATTTGTTACGCTTGTAGGTGTGCATACCTAGTGTCAAGCTTAAGTGAATGACATCCGTAATCAATACTGACCATACTGGTTAGTACTTTAAAAAAAAAAGAATTTAAAGAATCAACCCCAAACATCAGAACAATGAAAATATGTACTATGTTAGTGCATGACAAACTTGTGAGAAATAGTTGCATAATAAAAATGGCAATTGAAACTCTCTACAAGTAACAGTGATAAGACAAATGAATCTCATGGTGACTATACATGTGAGGCTTTATAAATGTCTCATAATTATTATAAAGTGACATTTGGAGAAGATTGCAAGAGCTTAACTTTCTCTGAAAAGATTCAAATGCGTGCTTCAACAATTTTTCAGGGAATCAATATAGCATTTGACATATTATCAAAATCCATCAAAAATCTATGCTTGAACCTCACTAAATGGCCCAAATCCTTGAAGAAAGCTTCACACGTGTGAAAGTACGGCCTCCCACAGTCTGAGTACTGTACACCAGACCTACATTCAATCCTATAATCATTAGTAATCACAAGTACTCAAACAATTATGAACATAGAGAGCAATTGCACCATTATGAGAGAAAAAACATGAAATTGCTTGATTGATTTTGGTGAGATATCATCACCTATATATACATGATCCATCATGGTTTTGGGCAGGTATGAGTAGCCCTAAACCTATCCCTAATGCTAATTTTGGTGGATATTTCATCCCTACCAAGTTAGGGTTGGAATCTTGGAGATCCCTCAACAATGCAAAAATTACCAAAAATAGCTCCTATTTTTTCTCCCTTGCATCTAAGCATAATTTGGACTCATTCCAAAGGTTCTAACACTTAGGTCTACTTGAGAACATCCTTATGAATGGAATCCTATGCTATTTGGCACGTGTGACAAGCCACATCATGACCGTCTAACTATTTACAAGTCATATGACCAAAACTAGTCAAGCTAGAATTGTGAATTTTTAACAGATTCTTCCTTGTGGTAGCTTTGAGTTTTCGGAAATCCTGACATATTCGTATTTTGCCAGTCTTCTTCTTTGGAACAACAACAATGGGAAAAACCCATTCACTACTTAAGACGAGATAAATAATACATGCCTTAAGGTGCTTGTTGAATTCATCTTTAACCATGAGGGAGTACTTTGGATTGAGACGATATTGTCTCTGTCGAATAGGTACATCTTCTTTAAGATCAATACGGTGCTCTCCAAATTCTGCAGGTATACCTTTCAAATCGTCGAGTGACCAAGCAAATACATCTTGGTACTCCTTCAGTAATTCTGTGAATTCAGCTAATTCCGTCTCTCCTGCTCACAAGCGGACTTATATTTTGTATTTTTCGTCTATCGGTATATGTTTGATGCATCTAGCAAATTGTGTATATGTCGCAAACATTTTTGTGTCGCTTCGAGTAACATTCCTAATCAGACAGATTAAACATCTATAACTAATCATGGATTACAAGAGTGGTGGATTAGGCACGTCCTAAAGCTCTTCTACTGATGTCACCATATCAGATCAAGTATTTGTACTTTACAGTACTTGGTTGATCTTCTTGGTCCTTTGGAGCACAAAGGGTTTCGTGTTGCGAACATTTTCGTTTCATGTCTCGTCATGATGTTCGCGAACATTTTCGTTTCATGTCTTTTCGTCAAATTCAGAGTTGAAAGCTAGCAGAGCTTTGTTAATAGAAACATTTTGTTTCTTCAGCCTAGGTTCTTACTCCCATCACGTACTTTACCCCCTTTCCATTGGATCAATACTCGATACTACATGCGATACTCACTCGGTTGTAGATCCATAAATAGTTAGAAATCAGTTTTGAGCTGATTCATAAGTATAAGCTCTAAATGTGATGATGTAATTGGTGTACAGTTTATTTGGTTTACTGTATATGGTTGTGTTTGGGACGTGACCCGTTAGGACAATATGATCGGGCAATGATCCCATAGACGGCTACTTGGGTTAGCTGGGTAGCCACACGTAGGAAGAAATTAGCCTGTACAGTGATTTTGAGTTCATTATCCTATACTCAGGGGCATGTCCTAGGTTTGTCAGTATATGTGGCCATAATGGGCCTAACTCTAGTTTGGCAGGTGGTAGGCCAGTTTAGTGACACCTGTTGAGCCCATGCAATTTAAGGCTTTGCTATATGTACAGTGTTTCTTCATAATAGACTTAACTTTTGTTGTGCCATCTTTGAGAGCTTGTGAGGAGTGGCTATGGTGATTGTGTGATGTGATCTGCATACTGCACTAGATCCTAACAGAATCTCAACTTGGTATCAGAGCGTCAAGGTGATGCAGGTATGCACGATCCGGTGGAGCTATGGGATAGCATCTTTCACCAAGAGAAATATCACTCAAAGAGTCTCAGGAGAGAGGACTGCATACGGGGTATCGGCAGTCCGGATGGCAGGATTGCAGTTTTGGTGGTTTCGGGGAAATCATCGATGTTGGATTCGTTATTCATTGTGTGGAAAGCCGTTTGGCGTAATGAGGCTTGCAAGGGATTTACAAAGAGCAATGATAGAGAGCCATGGCAATTTACAGGGTCAAATCTGGTTGAAAATGGAGGAAATTTGGGAAATTTCTAGTTTTGTGAGGTGTTGACGGATTTCTGGGAAATCAAGCTGGTTGGAGTCAATATCACAACGATTTCGGAGATGTAAATTGCATAAGAACACTAGAGATAGGGCAACCTCAGTGTGCTGAAGAGCTACAAGTGAAAGCTCAGGAAAATACTAAGCAAAGCCCAAGATATCTCTTTTCCTCAAAGGCAAGGGTTTACAGGCAGAAAACCTCTGATCTTTCATTGTTCAAAGTCTTTTTAGATGCTGTAAACGCATGTATGAGAGTGCCATGGTAAGGAGAATTGGTTGCTAGGAGGCCGTAGAGGGCCGTGGGTCAGGCAATGACTTGGGTTGAATTTTATCAAGCTGATAATACCCTTTCTCCAAAGCTATGAAAGCTTGAAGAAGTTGACTGGAGGAGAGAGAGAGGACCCGCGAGGGTCGCGCGCGGCCAGAAAGAATGGGCCATAGTGTACATTGGTGGTCCAGCGGCTACAAAAGCACTGTTTGCTACACGTGGAGGCAAATATTTATCCGATTATGAAGATTGAAGATCGATGGCCAAGATGGAAGGCTTGGGAAGAGCTATGAGCCATTAGATGAAGATGGGCCATTGTGATATGATTGAAAGAAGGTTTGAAGCTTTGAAGGGGTCCGAAGAGCTAGTGGCCTTCAACCTCAATAAATATCTTCATAATGAAATGGTTGAAGGGACCCGAAGGGCAGAAAATGCTCTTTCTTCATTAAAAATTTTCAAAATGAAAATCCAGTTCATTTTTGCAAGTAAAATGGTTTTGGGGATAACTATAGCTAGAGGGCACCTTTTTTGGCCATCCTTGGGCCAAAATGACCCCTGAAACTGGCTGCTTAGAACAACGTAATAGCTACGTCACAAAGTAGGGAGAAAGGTGTTTGCATCACCATTCTATCGAGCGGAGTGCGGGTGACCTAGTGATGGGCTACATTCGCCATTTGGGTACCGTAGGGCCAAATTTGGGGCAATTTTTGGCTGGTGAAACCTGCTACAGGGTGGTACAATGAGGCATTATCACTTTGGAATCATTATTAGTTACTCTCATTGAGAAGATGATGAAATTTGTGTGTAATGCAAATTTGAAGACTAAGCTCTTTGTGTCCTCTCTCTCTACTCGAGTTTTGGACATTCATATTCTCTCTCTAGCTGAGTTGAGGCATTTATTGCACTTAGTTTCATATTTTGTTGACAGATCTTACTTGTAACATAGTAATATTTTTTGTATGATTAGCTTTCCTATTGTCAATCAATGCTAGTCTGATCTTTATGGTATTATTGGGCTTAGGAGATCAAAAGTACATGTGTAGGGCATCCCACACGTGTGAATTCAACAATGCACACATTCCTGATAAGCTTCGAAAGAAGCTTGATGAGAAAGCCGAGTAGGGATTTCTGGTAGGTTATGACAATAATTCATCATACTACATAATCTACATGCCAGACACGAATTAACACTATGAAAACAGTGGTAGGTTATGACAATAATTCATCATACTACAGAATCTACATGCCAGACACGAATTAACACTATGAAAACAGTGAGAGATGTCAGATTTGATGAGAGCAGGACAATGGCCAATGACGATCATGTCCGCTACGAAGTTCTGGAGAGATAGTACTATGACCTGTTGCCAATGATAGAGGGAGCAAAGGACGAACACGAAAGTGAAAATTTTTGAGTCGTCTCCCATTCAAGTGATGAATCAGATGAAGAAAGATTCGAGAGCCAGCCTACTGCTACAGTTCCTGTAAACCAAGATGGTTCCAGACAGAGCAGAGTAGACAAAGGCAAAGGCATTGCTGTCTCATGAGAATCTCTTAGAAGATCGACAAGACCACGAAGAGCACTAGCAAGATATGTGCCAGGCAGCTCAACTTCCACATCAGAAGAGTTCTACGGATTCAATGGTGAACCACAGACTTTCAAGGAAGCGATTGAAAGTCCAGAAAAGGACAGATGGATCCAAGCCATGAACAAAGAGATGGAGTCCATGAGGAAGAACCAAATATGGACGTTGCAGCCATTACCACATAAGCACAAGACTGTCAAATGCAAATGGGTTTTCAAGCTCAAATATGGACCAGATGGAAATGTGACAAAATACAAGGCAAGATTGGTAGCCAAGGGATTTTCTCAGAGATATGGTATTGACTACTCTGAAACCTTCTCTCTTGTCGTTAAACATTCGTCCCTACGTCTATTATTTGCATATGCAGCAGCTTATGACCTTAGGATCCACATTGTGGATGAGAAGACAGCCTTCTTGCATGGCAAACTAGATGAAGAGGTCTATATGGATCAACCCCCAGGATATGTCTCGAATTCACTTCTTGACTATGCATGCAGAATGCATAGAAGCATCTACGGTCTGAAACAATCAATCCGACAATGGTACAAGAAGAAAGATCAAGCCCTGAAATCATTAGGATTCAAGCCTCTATTGGCTGATTCCAATGTATATGTCAGAGTTACAGATGGGAAGATCATCATTGTGGTTGTGTATGTGGACGACACTCTGATACTTTGCAGGAGTGAACCGCTAATTGTTGAAGTGAAGACAAACATCTCAAAATATTTTGAGATCGTGGATCTGGGAGAAGCCAGGTGAAACCTAGGCTTACAAATTGAAAAGGACTATGAGGGAGGTAAGTTATACCTTCACCAGTCCATATACACCCAAAAGATCCTAGAGGCTTTTGGGATGCTGAACTGCAAAGGAGCGAATACTCCAATGCTTGCAGGGACGGTGCTGACAAATGATGACTATCCAAAGACTGAGAAAAAGAGAGAAGAGATGCAGCACACACCTTACAGAAAGCTGATAGGATCACTGATGTACCTTATTGACAACACATGCTTTGATATTGCTTATGCAGTATTCAGGATGAGCCAATTCTGCACGAATCTAGGCTCGACACATTGGAAGATTGCAACAGCAAACTTTCCCAAATACGGACGAAACAAGTTGTTCATCATTTGCTGGAAAGTGGCCGGAGCGTTTGTTAACCCAAACGGTAATACCAAAAATTCATAATGACCAAATCTAGTCCTAAAACATGTCTTAGACACAGCTCTTGGATGAATTTGAATCTGATGATAGCCAGTTCGCAAATCAATTTTAGTAAAATATCTAGCTCCACCCCAACGATCAACCAAATCGTCCATCCTAGGTAGAGGATACTTATTCTTAATGGTAACTTTATTCAACCCCTTGTAATCCATGCACATTCGAAAAGTACCGTCTTTCTTATCCTTAAGAAGGACTGGCGCCCTCCATGGCGAGTTACTAGGTCGAATGTGACCATTCGGAAATACTCCTCAATTTGCCGAGTCACTTCCTCCTCTTCCTTCAGACTAAACTGATACGGTTGTCGGAAGATAGGTTCACTACCCGGAATAAATTCTATCTTATGATCTACTGACCTAGACAAAGGTAGACCATGTGGAAGTTCACCTGGAAAAACATAACTAAATTCTTGCTTTAAATCTGCTAACAATCGTTTCTCTTCATTATCATGATCTAAATTACCATACTGATTTTCATCGTTTCAATGAAATTACTATCAATAATTGACTTAGTACTATCATTCTCATCTGAAGACTCAGAAACAATTCCACTTAAGCAAGATTTTAAAACAAGACAGTAACAATCAAAATTGCGAGCATCCTTTATTAATTTCATCGATGTAACCATCGGAAACTGAGTTCCAATATTATCACCAAAAATGGATACAACTTTACCACTAGAATCTATGAACCATAATTCATGCTTCTTAAAATCAATTTGCAGACTATCAGATTTACTAAAGAACCACTCATATCCTCAAATTACGTCCAACTGGCCCAGGTTTAGGACATGGAAATTAATCTTCTCAATATGGCCTTAAAGATCCAGCTCCAAATCCAGAACCATTACTTCAAAAACTTTAGTATCTGCGCCCGACGCAAGCTTAACCACATAACGATGGTCAGTTGGCTTGGTAGGCACCTAGAGTCTCTGCACAAGTTGAGAATTAATAAAATTATGAGTACTGCCAGAATCAAACAATACATTCACATCTTTCCCGGGCCTAACAACTTGCCCCTTACACGAAACAAATTGTGAGACCAAAAGACAATGCACTGAATTGACATTCACAAGTACTATTAATAACATCAGTTTCCATTTTACCTGTTGGCAAATCAATTGTCATAAGATTAGATGAGGACTTGTTCTTTAATGGGAACTCTTTAGCCATATGGCCCGCCTTGCCAGGCCTAATTTGGACAATAGCTAAGTAGGACCTTAGGCTATGCTTGCATGCAGTATAGGCATGTGTGTTGCATCCTAGTATGGGATAGGATGTACATGCATTGTGTCTATGCATGGGTCTTTGCTATTATGAGTTAGGGGTGCCTACATCTAAGGTAGCCCCCTAATAGTACAAACCCCCCATTAGGGCCGTAACACCAATGCTCATAAAACAGAGTTATGTAAGACTCGTGTCGAGTATTTGGGTCATGTAGTGACGGTAGAGGGTATTTCAGTTGACCTTGCCAAGGTGGTTGTGGTCAAGCAGTGGCCAAGACCGATATTCATCAGTTGTAGTCTTTCTTAGTTTTTTGTAAGTTCTACCAATGGTTCGTTAGGAACTACTTCTCGTTAGCTGCTCCTTTGACAGACCAGTTATGAGGGTTTAATACTGTGGTTGTTTGGGATGCTGAAGCACACAATATAGTTTTGACCACTTGAAGCAGGCTGTGGCCACAGCTCTAGTGCTCAATATTGTTGATCCAAACAAGCCCTTTGACCTAGAGACGGAAGCAAGTGGCATTGTCATAGGTGTAGTGTTAAGTCAAGAGGGTAGAACTGTTGCCTTTGAAAGTAAGAAATTGATGCCAGTGCAATAGATATATCCCACGCACGAGCAGGAGTTGTATGTGATCATACATGTGCTCAAAGTGTGGCGACATTACCTGTATGGCGCTGAATTTTACATGTATATTGACCACCATACTTTGAAGTATTTTTGCACTCGGCCAAATTTGAGAGGCCGCCAAGCTCGGTGGGTTGAGCTAATGCAAAAATTTCATTTGGAAATTTGCTTCCGAAGAGAGAAGAAAAATGTGGTCGCCGATGCACTATCTCAGATACTGCATCAGATGAGCTTTTTTGTAGTTGACAGTGATCTCATGGAGGAGAACAAGAAGGCTCAACTGGACGATTTACATTGTCAGCGTGTGTGGCCTGAGGCCCACCAAGTTATTGATCATGCAGAAGAGTCAGTTGAGGTTGTCGCTCCTGTAGAGACACACACTGGGACATATTTAACATATACTTCATTGCAATGACCACGAAGGTCACAACTCCGCAAGTTGCTGAGTTGTTTATCCAGAATGTCGTCAGGCTACATGGTCTTCCTAGGTCCATTGTCTATGATAGGGATCCCAAGTTTATGGAAAATTTTTGGATTGACGTGTTCGCCAAGCTGGGAACACAATTGCGGATGAGTAGTACTAAGCATCCTCAGATGGATGGCCAGAGAAAGAGAGTGGACCAGATCTTAGAGGATATGCTTAGAGCATATGTTAGTGGTGCACAAACAGATTGGGTAAAGCAGTTACCACTATTGGAGTTTGTGTATAATGATAAGAGACATGTGTCCACTGGAATGAATCCATTTGAGCTCAATTATGGTTTTAGGCCATTGAGTCCTGCTACCCTCACGATTTTAGAGTCTTTGAGAGTATCTAGTGGCTTGGAAAGGACATTCTTTATCTGATGCTACCTGGGAGACACAACAATGTCTGTAGAAGTCTTACCCAGGATTTGTCATCCAGGACCGATGACTTGCTAGAAGAGGGAAGGATTGCTATGACTCAGTCTAGTTCTGACATGACCTCGGCACAACCAGTCACTCAAAGGGCCTAAGGCCAAGTTGGCAAGGGTCAGTTACCGGGAAGGGCATCGCTTCCAAGTGTAAACCGATGTGTCACAAAATCCCATGATCCGGTGAGACTGTCTGACAAGTTGTAAGAGATGCGATCACATATCCATAGAGGCCCTAGCCGTTAGTGCTAGCCAGCAAGCAGTCGGGGTGATCAGTTGGTGTCATTGGTAATGACGGGGCATGGGAGTGGTATCCCATGAGTCACTCATTATTCATAGATCGCATGCAGTGTGTATGCGAGGTGGTCTAATCAACCACTGGCGGGGTACCTCATCTATGTTGATAAGAATAGCAAGTAGTGGACTCAAGAGGGGGGTACCTATGGTTGGGAGGATCATTCCACACACCGGCCTTTAGGAGTTGAGCAGCTTAGAGAGCTTTGGTTGCTCACATAACTCCTACTAGGTTCATCAGATTGATTTGAAACTGATTGCAATGGAAAGTAGACTCTTCTAGCTTTCCAGCAAGCTATAATGTCACTACTTTGGATCTAACATCAAGGAGATAGAATGGAATGAAGTATTTTGATTTTCACACTTGTAAATTGTCAGAATTTTGTACAACCTCTATTCAGACCTGAAACTTATCAATTCTTATCCCATTGATCCAAAAATTGTTTAAGAATAGATAACAAAAAGTGCTAAATAGCTTTCTAGCTTGAATTGTCACAAAAGTCTTCATACATCTGATGCTAATAACATTCAAAGCATGGTATGGCTCTAATACCATGTGAAAAATCCAGAATATTCACATGTGTGGAGAACCACAAAAGAAGTGTGAATGATCTTTACCATGTTTTATGATGGCACACAGATCACATGTAGAGTAGTACTACAATCTACCATCAAATTCTATGGCTAGAGAATAATCTAGAATCCTATTGATCAAAGCTTCATTAGGAGCTCACCAATAGGGAAAGTACACAAGGAAAATTATGTATGAAGAATACACCAAACTCGAGTTAGAGAGAGAATACAATTACAAGCAAAATAGCACCAGATCCAATTTTGACATCATGACCTCCTCATCCTTAATTCAACATCCTTAATGGTGTGGAAACTCACAATACATATATAGAGGAGCAATAGGTCTACCAAAATTGTGACACATATCACTTTGCATGCATGGAATGCACCTAACATCTACCTACTTACTACAAATGTCAATTTCTCAACTAGATATGTACAAAACTACTTGCATGTCACAATGGAAATTTAGGACACAATAGAAACTTAGGAAACAATGCATTTGTACTACCTCGAGTTCCTACTAGCCCAAATTTGGCCATTTCTATGTCTAAATCTACATGCATGTCACAATATTTGCATACCTTTCATGTCACAATGGAAACTTAGGACACAATGCATTTGTACTACCTCGAGTTCCTACTAGCCCAAATTTGGCCATTTCTATGTCTAAATCTACATGCATGTCATAATTGACCAAACTAGACAATGTGCATGTCATAAATGACAACTAGACTTAAATGCATGTGATGTAATTTGGATTTCTACGAGGCTAGGAATGATATTTACAACTTGCAAATGTACATGCATGACGGAAATCTTCATCACTCCTATAGTCAAGTTGAATGGCTTTTTATTCTTCACAATTCCTTCAGAAGACATATCTTGTGATTCAATTCGATCCGCCTCTCTCTCTCTCTCTGCCCCTCCCTTCAACCCCCCCCCTTCGATCCTCCCTAAATCGTTGGGGATGTCTGTCAACAAGAGGCATACCCACAAGTTGGTTTATACTATTCGATGAAGCGACACGCCTGTAAAACTATTGCTGGTCATATCAGAGGATACTTTTTTAACATTTAATTGTTCTTCACATTAATTGCTTATTAATTATGAGTTATTAATTATTTCGTTTTAATTATTAATTATTGATTAATAATTATTTTGTTTTACAAATGAATTCTTTTAAATGACCGCTCATTGTGTATAAATAGTCTGACCACTCCTGTTTAATCGATGGCAGTTGTTCCATCACTTTTGCCCAGCTCTGGTTCTCGTCTTGTTTTATTGTTATAACATTGTCATTTTCTTTTCCACTTACACTTTTCTCGACTCAAACACTTCACTATTCATCAGGCAAAATCACTTCCAAACAAACCATAAATGCAAATTTAACAGTATTCATGCCACAACAAGATGCCTAATGCAAGCTAACCATCCAACAATCATGCTGCAAACTGAAAAATTGGCGTAGCTCCCCGGCAACGACACCAAAATTGTAGTGGGTTTCTCTCCTTGCCTATCCTTTTATTGACTTTCTAATTATCAAGTAACTATGTGATCATCGGGTTGGAGTTACACATGCAAGGTGCCAAATGTCTCTCACTTATTAACCAGGGTTAGGGTTGCCTCGAGATCCACAAACCCTCCAACAACATGATGGGCATATACTTTGGCCTTTTCCCTAGGAATATTGTACTTGGGTGAACTCCCGAGTTGTGACAATGAAAAACTATATGTAAATAAAAGTCAAGATTAAACCTTGTACCACCAGCCTCCCACCTACTTTCTGACACCTAGAATGGGGTGCCCTCCTACACTCCTACTTCTCCATCCAACTCATCCTAATCTCTCTTCCAAACTTGTACACCTGTTGGCTGATTCTGACGAATCCCCAAGATACTTGGACAGAGCAACTCAAGAGCACCTCTCACCTTAGACCGAGGAGGTCTCTGAGAAGATGAGACCAACAAAGATTGAGAGCCGAGTGTGAGAGCCAAGAAATGCTAGTTAGGAATGGCAAGCAAGAACTGTGTAAGCCTCGTGGTGAATCCCAGAAGATGGAATGACCATGTAGGAGCTAGTATTTCTAGGCAAATGTAATAAATGCAAGTAGACCCCTCTTAAAGAAAGTAGAGTGAGCCAACTTTTGATGGTGACCTCTAGTGGAGAGCATTATTCCACTTGTAATCTGTGAAATGTGAAAATTCCACTAGGATGCCACCTAAGGAGCTCTCTTGCTTATTTAAGAGACTCCCTCTTTGTGAAGAGGAGCTTTTTGTGAATTGTATCAACTCCATGCTGAAATGAGAAGAGCCTTCACGAGTTTGGTGCATCCATTGAGCTCCTTGATCATGCTTGTTTCTTGAGTGATGCGTTTATGATCTTGCCCTTCCCTCCTTTTGTGTGTGGTTGTGGATTGTAGAGTGGATTAGATTTGCTGCTTTCGTAGAGTGGATTAGTTTCTTTTCTTGTTTGTGGATTAATGTAGGAACCATCATTCAGGTAAACTACATAGGCTGGATCTATGGTGTAGTCCTTGCATAATTCTTGATGTTCTTGGGATGTCCAAGAATCAATAGATTGGTTGGTTTCTTGATTCTTGGACTTCTAACATGCTGTAGATTAGTTTTGTTTTTTTTTTGTCAATTTATGCAAGTGTAGTTCAGTGTTAGTAAAGTGTAGGCTCTGATTCAGTTCGTTTTATGCGTATGTAGCTGTAGATTCTATTGAACATTCATTTGGGTTGCACTCTGATCTGTGACATTAGAGGAGTTCTAAATCCAAAAAAGTCCCGTTGTAAAGATTCTTTTTATATTTTTTCTTAATTTTTTCTTACACATGGACCAATCAAAATACTCAAATTTGAAATCTACGTAACGTAACATTTTGATTCCACACTAAAAATGGCATAACTTTTTAGTGGTAAGTTCGAATTTAGGGAAGTTTGGTGCATTGGAAAGCGCTCAACAAGGGCTTTCAATGATATGTTAGATGGCATACTTTTGAGCTATTATTAAGAAGTTATGACAAGTCAAAAATATAAGTATCATAATATTTTAGTAATATAAACTACATCTTGCACGAATTCTTAAAGGGTCTTTTTGGAGCTCAAAACTCCTCTAATGATGAGCGTTCTTGGTTGCATCTATGTATGAATGTAAGTGCATTCAAGAGAGTTCATCCCTGAGTTGTCCTTTGACAAACAGGACAATACTACATCGACAATCTATCCCTTCTGCCTAGTTTGGCATTGTAAGATCAAGAAGACTTCTAATGAATGCTATGAAGCCTGGTAACAGGCAAAATACCAAGCCGTAGAAGTGTAAGCAAGAAGTAAAAGAACCAAAAAACCAACAGATCCTCTGGAGTAGGAGTATGTAAACATTTGGCACTGTTTCCCATTGAACTCCAACACCTTCTACATCGGAAGCCCGCAACCTTGTCCATGCTCCACATGTCCCCTCCCGATCACATCTCAACCGGAGCCCCCCCTATGTTGAAATCTCAACCGGAGAGCTCGTGTCCAATCTCAATCGACGCATTCTATTGAATCTCAACCGACACACACTCTCTCAGATCTCAACCGACGGTCATCCGTTACATCTCGACCGACGGTTTTCACTCAGATCTCAACCGACGATATTCCATCAGATCTCAACCGACAACCTCATTCCAATCTCGACCATGGCGAAACATCTCCCGATGCTATGGTCCAACTGTTTTCGATGACCATGATCGCTAAAGCACGTGATTGTTTTTTCAACCTTGATCGTGACGAAAAGACAGACTGGTCAATTTTAAAAGAGTCCCTTGTTTAGCGTTTTAAGCCCTTTCGCTTGATCGAAAGCCCTTTTGTCAAATTGACTAACATCAAGTGGCAAAAAATGAATGCGTACGAGACTATATTGAGCGTTTCAAACACCTCAAAAGTCAAGTACAAGAACAACCCTCTGAACAGATGCTCATCATCTGGTTTTTAGTCGGCTTACAAGATGGATTAGACACGAGCTTAAATCCAATGATGAATATATGAGTCTCAAATTAGCTATGTCTGATGCCATCAAAGAAGAAGATGAGGGATCAGATGTTGACGAATCCAGGGAAAGACGAGCACCACGTGCTCATGTCCATGAGTTGAAGCCGATCGAGGACACCTAAGATCAACTTTTAAAATCCCAGTTGGAGTTGCTTAATAAGCAACATCAACTACAAATGGAGAAACTCACCAATGAGTTTCGAGCTACCCTGCACAACCATCACATTCTCAACATTCCTTGACTTATCCTGAATATCCACCAAAAAGTTCAGAACCATTAGCCATACAAGATGGCTATGCCGTTATACAAGGGTCATTGCACACCACAAATGAGGCTTACCTTACTAGAGAATGGAGGGCCTGGATTAACTTAACTTGTTCAAGATCAATACTATACAATACAATGTGAAGTAACACAATACATGAAACCACACAAGGGAGAACACAGAGAGAAAAGATAGGCATATATTGCAAATGAGGTTCTTCTTGAAAATGGACTCTTCCACTCCTATATATACTTGGAGTAGAGGTCACTTACAAAAAGACATTATGGGACTAAATTTACTTTGAATCACATTGGTGCCATCAGACAAACCCCCAATAGGCCTTTGTGATTAACTCTTACATAACTTGAAATCACATATTTATGTGCAGTATCCATGGCAATTTAAACTTAGAACTAAATAACTTAAGCCAGTACGGATAACGTAAAAGCCTAAACTTGATGGGCAAGTTGTATCTTGAAATCCTATCCTGCATGTAATTTCAAAGATGTTCCGCAGGATGGCTAGAATATTTCTTGGAATATCAGCCTACACTAGGTTCTTTCTGAAATCTTTCGTGACTTTTCTCCTATCTTTTCTAGAATTGTTCATGAATTTTATGCCACTTTCTAGTATTTTTCTAGAATTTTTTTCCATCTTTTCGAGAATTTTTTCTAGTATCTTCCTCCCAGTTTTCGAGAATTTTTCTAGTATTTTTTTCCAATTTTTTGAGAACTTTTTGTAGTTGTTTTCTCCTAGCTTTTCGAGTATTCTTCTAGTATCTTTCTACCATTTTGCGATAAATTTTCTACTATATCTTTCTCCCATTTTTCGAGAAATTTTCTACTATATTTTCATTTCCAAAAATATTTCGAAAATTTTTCTACCATCTTACTAAAAACTTTTCGAGAATGTTTCACGAGTTTTTTCTATCATCTTTTTTAGAATCTTTTCGAGATTCTTTTTAATATTTTTTCAAGATTTTTATGGAATCTTTTCGAGAATATTTTGAAAATCTTTCTATAGTCCTTCCAAAACCTTTTTTTGAATCTTTTCAAAAATATTTCTAGACTCCTTCCAAAACTTTTCTAGAATCTTTTCGAGATTCCCTTCAAGAATTTTTCAAGACTATTTTGAAATGTTTTCGAGAATTTTTCTGGCATAAATTCAAAAAAAAATTTAGAATCTTTCTAGCATTTTTTTGAGAATCATTCAAAAATCTTTCTACGGACTTTTGTATCCATCTATTTAAGATAATGGACACGTTAAATTTATCCCCACGTGTTTACGCTTTACATATAAAAACGGATTTATTTTTTTATTTTCTTTTCATTATTTCCATTTCATAAATGCCCTTACCATCATTAAGACTGATCTATCAAATCATATTTTGAAACTATGAGCCATGCACGTCCTTAATAACGGACATGACAGATGTCACGTCATCATCCTTTCCACACTGCCACTGCATATCATAGTTATTTTTTATTTTCCTCCTCACACTTTCTTCTTGGATTTTTTATGCTTTCTTTCGTTACTTACGATCACTATCTTTGCGATCAAGTATTTTATTATGAACTGTTGCGATCTACATAGCTTTCATCATTTATAGCTCTTCTATCACGTGAAAAGCACGCACAAAAATCCGGCTGGCATTAATCCAGTCCTTTTTGGATCAATGCAGGTTGGGAAGCTTGAAAGTAAAACCTTCAATTATCCTTTCTGAAGTCAGCACTGAGTTCGTGAATTTCATTCACTCAGTATCTGATGCTGATTTTAAAGTTTATGTGCAAGACAAATTTTTTATTGTCTTTGAGGAAGTGTTCTCCATAGCTCTGGGATTACTACTTGATAGTTAAATTATTTCTATGAACAGAGATGCCATAGATAAAGACACATATTTTTTGAGCAATTGCTTCGTACCTACAAAGGGTTACAAAATTTATATAATCAAGGATGACACATTCAAAATGTTTTGTTGTTCACAATGCTGACACTCGTTCTACCACAAAATTTCTCTATGAACAAGTTATAGTTCATTTCGGATGTCCTCTAGAACTTATAAGTGATAGGGGTACACATTTTCTTAACTTTGTCATAGCAGATCTCCTTTCAAAAAAATTTGTGATACATCGCAAAAGTTCTCCATACTATCCATGATGTAATGGCTAGCTGGAATCTACCAATAAAATCCTATGTGGAATTATCACCAAAACCGTCAAATCCAGTCGATCTGATTGGGAATTCAAACTTCATGCTACTCTCTGGGCTTATCACACCACCCCAAAGAAAGCTACAAGCTTAATCGCTTTCTAGCTAACATATGGCCAAAAAGGCGTTATGCCTGTAGAATTCCATATCCCATCCCTTCGAGTGGCCTATAACCTTGAGTTCGATAATCAACAGACTCTAGCAAACAGGTTATTCCATCTGGAACAATTATGTGAAACATGACGGATCAGCATCCATGCTCAACAAGCCCACAAACGTCGACAAAAAACATGGCATGATCGATCATTGAAACTTAGAGACTTCCAAGTTGGAGACAAGATTCTACTATACCAGGCCAAAGCCTTCAAAGACAAACTAAAATTTTTTGGCCAAGGTCCTTACGTCATTAAAAAAATCTTTGCCTCTGGATATGTACAACTCCAAACCCTTCAAGGTGATATCCTCAACACTGTGGTCAATGGGAACAGACTGAGAAAGTACAATGAGTCCTGTTTTTATCTTGATATGTATTAGTATTTTTCCTACTTATCTTTTCTTTCTTTACTGTTTGTCTACCATTTCGACAAATTTTTTATTGTGCTTTATTGTTCAAACATCAAGATACTATCAGATCAGGTATTTAAACAGTTTTTCTCCGAGAAAACCACAAAAGCCATTAATCTCAAAAGATTTGTCTCACACCATCTTAGATAGAATTCGTCTGACTCTATTTTACAATGCGTGATTCATTTTTTTCCTCCACAAATTCTGTTTCAGAGACAAACTTTTTAGAAATAGAAAAAGTTAGTTGTTTTCATCAGCTATCCACTATCCAAATTCGTTGACAATTCACTAAAGCTTAAAATGATCCCCACGATTTCTTTGTGATCTTCGTGAATTCTGATCAGACACATTTTTTGCACTGTCAGACACTTTTCCTATTTTGGCATAAAAAATTACTTACAGGAATTTGTCGGCCCTCAGAAAGTTGTTTCAAAATTCGCGACAATCATTACCAAATCATGGACACTAAGGACAACTTCTGGGTAGATTTGTGAATTCATGACCAAAAAAATCTATATATATACCTCCACCCGCCTCTCCACAAATCCATTCTAGAGTTCTACTCTCAAGTTCATGCCAAAAATTTTCTGAATTTTCAAACCTTCCAGAACACTCTAGAATCATTGTGATCATGGCCTCGTGTAACACATTGGAAGGCTCTTATCATAGTCATGAAATATCTTTGAGCTACTATGGACTTTTGCATTTGTTATGGAGTAGTCGGCAATGACAAACTCAATCTATTCAATGGTTTTACAGATGCAAGTTGGTGGGCAAGAGATGTAGACACTTGTATATCCACATCCGAATTTACATTCTTTCTCAACAATGGTCCAATTTCCTAGAATAGTCGCAAGCAATTTTCGATAGCTCTATTTTCTACTGAATCAGAGTATATCGCAGCCTCTCAAGCTACAAAGGAAACAATTTGGTTGAGGAACTTACTCTCAGATATCAGTTTGAATCAATATGCTCCGACGACATTATTTTGTGATAATGAAAGTGCCAGTGTTTTATCAGCCAACCCTAGGTTTCATTCCAGGAGTAAGCACATTGAGATTAAGTATCACTTCGTCAAAAGCAAATTTCTCAACAAGGAGATAGACTTGTAGTACTGTAGGACGCAAGATATGACAGCAGATATTTTTACCAAAGCATTAAGCTTGGAAGCGCACAAAAAGTTCTATGTAGAACTAAGTTTGTAGGACAAGGCATTCAAGGATTCAGATTAAGGAGGAGTGTTGGATTATTTTCCTTCCTACTGATCGACTAATCGATTTTAATCTTCGTCCATTTGTTTATCCAGTTCTACCAATTTTCCCGTGTTTTTACAATCTACAGAATTACAAGTGTTTTTACACAATCTATAAAAATACACGAAATTTGACAATAGTGTCGAAAATTCTCTCTCTGCAAAACCCGACATTGTCATCTTTTTGCTACAGTCAATTTTCCCTAAAAGCGACACTATCAAAAATTACGAGTAAAAATATACAGTGTCACCTTTTTCACATTTTTTGCCTGTCAAGAAATACGTGTAAAAATGCAGTGTCGTCTTTTTCGCATTTTTCGCCTGTCAGGAATTGCGAGTAAAATGCAGTGTCGCATTTTTCGCATTTTTCAAAGTGCCTCAAATATTAAGGAAACAACTTTGGCATAGTGTGGGGCTACCCCAATATTAAGGAAATGAGATTTTGCGACATTGTCGCATTTCTCCAAAAAGCTGACATTGTCATCTTTTTGCGACATTGTCAATTTTTCTTGATGACAATTTTACGTTCATTTCTGCAGAGTGACAGTCCCGTTCATTTATGCAGATAAACTGTTTATGGCCAAATTGTCATTGCTTATCAGCAATCAATTTCTGAGAAGGAACTGGATGAATGCCAGTGAACTCCAGCCAACTGGCAATTGCATTTGACGACCTAAATACTTAGCATAAACCAGTTATTCATACATCTCATTATCAATGTTGTGAATTGTGAAGGAGTTGAGTGTTATTACATGATGCTTCCTGCGCTCTTATCAAGCAGATCATTCACGACCAGGAAGTATTGTATATATCTCTCTATCAAGCGTTCGAGCTTGAACACTCTTGAGCATTCTAGCTCAGCCTTTTAGCTATTGCGCTTCTGCTTATTAGCAGAGTTTCTTATTATCAGACTTATTCTCAGTTACTCAGAGATAGCTTAGAGTGCACAGTTTCTATCCTTAGTTGCTAAAGATGTTGAAGTTCACAGACTTATTACTTCTTATATATAGCTATGTGTAATGTTGTTGGCCCTGATGATAAAATCTTTTGCCTTGTTAACTTGATGACCACCATGGATTGGATCAAGATCTATCTGGAGTTTATTAAAAAGAAGGATACACTAAGCATGGAGTGCAGGCCTTAAGCCAAATTCATACTCAAGTTACCTAAGTGTGGATACCAACCTATTTTGGCAGTGCCACTCATCCATTGAATTTTACCTTAATGTGCCAAACAAAATCACTTCTATGTGGTCTTAAATGTTATGAAGATATCCTTCTGAATGGCCCGGATGGGCTAAAAACTGTTATTCGTAAGATGATATTATATGCATTTAAATTTTGCAAGAACGGAAATCCTGCCTATAAATGGAAACCTAACCGTGGGCAATTTAAATGAAGGTGGGTATACAAATCGGCTGAAAAATGGACTCATATGGATAAAATACTACTCTGCCAATGGAATGATTTATTGATTGATAATTGCATTGTAAGACTAGGTAACGAGACTTGGAAACAAGTTTGTAGAATTTCCATGGGCTTTGCATGTTTCCCTACTTGGTGTAATTGGTATCTGTCATTTTATAAATTACACAAGAGACTTGCCAAACTCGGTAAAGTAGAGTACTTACGTGCTTTCAAGCGTACCTTTTGGTATATAGATGATATATTTTTTATTAACAATCCAGATGTGCTTTTATTTCTGGATAAAGAACAACCACGTGCCAATGATAATGCTAAATGGAATTATCCTTCGGAATATATGACCATCGAAAATGAGGGGGCTAGTGACAATACGGTTAGTTTTTTGAATATTACTACTACCTTTGATCATATTGTAGTTGCTGAATTGCAACATTATCATCTTCTGATTCACTGTTGATATGTTGTTCGTCGAAAGTAGATGAGCTTGGACTTTCAATGGGAATAGTCGACTGAGGAATCTCGAAGTACAATATGTCAGGAGTGAATATCTTTGACTCGATGGGATCGAACAACTTATAGGCTTGATTTGAAGTAGTTGTGAAGATTAGTAAAATAATATCTTCCTATTTCGAGTGGCGACATGACCATGCTATTTCCATTGTAAACTTTATTTGTACATAAAGGTATGTGAATTGAGCACATAACCTTCTAGAATAGGTCGAGTTTGAGTTAGGTAGATTCAAATTTGATGTCATGCAAAAGTTTAGATTACATGCAATGTCATTCAGTGTGCATGCAAGCCACATGCAATCAGTGCATGCAACATGCAAAGTAGTTTTCATGATCTACACATGTCTAGGCAATTTTGAGAAGTGACATGCAGTAGATGCAATATCCATGCATGCAGTTACACATGTGGATCCCTGCTAGTTGAGTTAACTAAGTTAAGTGGACTTTCCATGCAACTCCACTGTAGGAATTCGAGTCTCTTTGATGTAGGGAAACTGTGGCATGTATTGCCATATTGTGAATATTGAGATTTTGGTATTTTGGAATAATTCTCTCTCTACCCGAGTTGTAAAGCTTTATTTTCTCACTCTACACGAGAGTAGCCTGTTTTTCCAATTTTGAGCACTTAGAATCATTTCTGACATTCATTCCTCATAGTGAGAAGTTAGTTTTTTCGGTCTGATGTATGTCATTGTGCTCTTGCCTTAGATTTTTCAAGTAATCTGTTCTTTGATCAATCTTGTGCAATCACAACACCTCAGTAAGATCCTGTAAGGTGTGTGGTCAAGTTCACACGTGTTAAGAACTTCACATGGTATCAGAGCTTCATGCTTTGAAGAGGTGAGGGTGTATACATCAAAACAACAATGCTTTTTGTTGATTTCACACGTGTGGACTGTCCACCACATGTACTTGTGATCTCCTAAGGTGTGTAGATGCACCAAGATCAAGACTGATTGAGATTCAAGATCTATCTTTGATTCTATGGCAAAAACAAACTACTACATGCATTCAATCACTTCCAACTCTCACTCACACGTGTGGGAAGTGTTCCAAAAATAATCTAAGTAAAAACAAACTCTTCTCGGGTAGAGAGAGAAAGCTAGAGATCCAATAACACTCGAAATCCACTCAATTTCCAAATCAATTAGATCCAAGTGAGGAGTACAATGATACTAGTAGATCCAGGAGCTACCACTATGCTTAACTATGATTGGACCACACTTTGAAACCTCTTAATCCTATTGGACCATTGATCCATGCACCTCTTAATTCTATTGGACCATTTTCAAGCAAAAGCTCTTCTGTTGATGCCACCATATCAGATCAAGGATTTGTACTTCATAGTACTTAGTTGATCTTCTTGGTCCTTTGGAGTATGAAGGGTTTTATGTCACGAACATTTTTGTTTTGTGTCTTGTCGTGATGTTTGCGAACATTTTCATTTCGTGTTTTTTCGTCAAATTGAGAGTTGAAAGCTAGTAGAGCTTTGGTAATAGAAACGTTTTGTTTCTTCAGCTCCCTCTCAAAGCGTGATAGCTTGATGACTCCAAGACTGCTCCTCTATTTCTCGAACAGACCTTTGTCTAAGGTCTTTGTGAAAATGTCAGCAACCATCTCCTTCGTTCCAATGAAAGTAGTCTGCAGCATCTTCTTTCCGATCAGATCCCTTATCAAGTAGTACTTGATTGTGATGTGTTTCATCCTTGAGTGAAACACAGGTTCCTTTGTCAGATATATTATGGATGTATTGTCCATCTGCAAAATCAAAGTTTCATTCCTCGTTTCACCCAGTTCGTCAAGGAACTGTTGGAGCCAAATGATTTCATTGGCCATCTTTGCTGCTGCTACGTACTCTGCTTCACAGGATGACTGAGCCACAATGGTCTGCTTCTTGTTGACCCAGAGAATTGTTGCTCCTGATGCGATGGTACATCCTCCTGAGATACTTTTGCAATCATCCTTGAGAGATTCCCAGCTAGCATCACTATATGAAAGCATCTGGAATCCTGCATCACAAGAATAACACAATCCAAAAAAATTTGTTAATTGAAGGTATTGCAAAATTTGTTTTGCAATCTTCCAATGAGTCGAGCTTGAATTCGTACTAAATTGGCTCATCTTGAACATGGCATAAGAAATGTCAGGACATGTGTTATCTGCAAGATACATTAGTGATCCAATTAGCTTTCTGTATGGTGTATGCTGCATCAATTCTCTTTTCTCTTCAGTCTTCGAACAATCTTCATTTGTCAGGATTGTTCCTACAAGCATTGGAGTATTTGCTCCTTTGCAATTCATCATCCCGAAATCTTCT